>SNQJ01S0008096.1:308399-349869 GCA_010110895.2 Picea sitchensis
AGCCAGGTCTAAGCCAGTTTGAGGCAAGGAAGCTGTTGAGGTAGAGATGCTGTCGGACGATTTCTGAGAGTTCGGTATATCCGTTTCAGGTGCCGTAAGTTGTGAAAGATTCTAGAGATCATGGCGAACAAGACCAGATCAGTATAGGAGACAATCGGCAATTGTAAATATGTACTAATAAGCTTTCGAAAAGAAATCAAGAAGCCTCCCTCATAGAGAAAAGTCCCGGAGACGTAGGCAAAGTTGTCGAACTCCGTTATCAAACTTGTGCATTATGGTTTGCTGTTTTCATTGCATTTCAGATTTTCAAATATGTTAATGGTTGTATAATTAATTTACTTTTCCTCGTTCTTTCGTTAAGTTTCCCAATGGTCAATTAATGCATGCGAATAAAACTCAACCATAGTCATTTCGACAGTACAATCTTCCCATTCAAGCAAAAGGTTAAAATCGAGCCCCACCATGCCCCTGACAAAGGAAAAGTCATTGGTTCCCCCTCCTCACCCTCAAATGATTCTGCCAAATCTGTGTCCTCCCGCATGCATTTGAGAGATGATTGCTCTCATGTGATCAGTGAGATTAGGCCTGAAGGATCCATGTAGCCTAAGGAAAATTCAAAGAGATCAAAGGGTGACAACAACAACAAGGGAAATATTTCCTCCTAGAGTGGCAAATAGGGGTTTTAAGTGTTTTTATTTATTGATTGTTTAGAACAGTTGACTTCTAAAATTTTGGACAACACACTATTTTTTGGATATATGGATAATATATTTTTGGAAATAATTTCAATTATCATTGATATAAATTGTCAAATTATGAGAGTGATGATGGGAGTCGCAAGGAGGGATGTTTTGATTGATTAACTAGTTGTGTTATGTTTTTTAAAGAACTAAAGGGAGTCACAAGGGGTCCCACCTACTCGTTATTATTTATTAAAAACCCTTATTATGATTTTATTACTTTTCCCCCTTAATTAAAAAGTTGGTTGAGTTTTAGTTAACTTAACTAAAGAAGTAGTTCAACTACTTCAACTAATTCTAATCGCTTAAAGGAAAAGGAAAAGGAGGAACATGCGGATGATAGAAGGAGAAGATACTAAGGTCTGCTCTTGGAGTTTTATTGAGACAATTCAGTTTCCATTCATTACTTAATTCTTTGAAAGCCTAATTATCTTTTATGATAGCAGGGTCCTATTGTAGACAACAAGATTCAAGGCTGAATTACATAATTCAGACATTTAATTTTCAGAGATGTTGATCTATCTTTGATAGTCTGTGTAGACTTGTCTGTTTGTGAATTAAATTTCATGACTGACAAAGGCTATTGTGTAGTATCAAGTGGGAAACAATCTGTGGCAAGTTGATCCAACTTTTAAATTTTAGTTTTTTACTTTATGATAGAAGTCCTTTTGTATGGTTTTCATCAGGGGCATCTAAGTTTGACTTTGGTCCAAACTTCCTCAAGGAGTTTTTCAAAGAGAACGATTATTTTGATAAATTGGAATGGAATAAATGATTTCTTTGTCTCATCTGTTTTGATTATTGACTTGGTGTTTTACTTATGTCTCTATGTTTATTTCAGCATCTGTTATATTCATAAAATTACATAAATAATGAATTTTCCAGCAAACTTTTATTTATAAAAAATATTAGCCTAAGCTTTTGTAATCAATACTTGTGAGTTAGGAAAAAAAATTTATGGCTATAAAAATAGGGTGATATTCATCTATCTTTCTTTAGCCAAGTAAGATACAAAAATGCTTGAGTAAGATCCTTTCATATATTTTCCTCGACAACAGGACGTTCGTAATTTTTTGGCTGAATGTGACGTGTGTCAATGCAACAAGGGAGAAACAATCAAATCTCCTGGCACACTACAACCACTTCCGTTTCCACCTACTATTTGGCGGGATATCTCTATGGATTTTATTGTATGATTTACCTAAATCGGGCAATAAATCAATCATCATGGTGGTATTTGATCATTTTTCCAAGTATGCTCATTTCTGTGCTCTTCAACACCCATTTACAACATCCACTGTGATTCAACTTTTCATGGATCGGGTCTTCAAGCTTCATGGCATGTCGCATTCTATTGTTTCTGATCGCGACCCACCTTTGACCGAATTTTTTTGGAAAGAACTGTTCAAGCTACAAGGAATCCAATTTCATCTCAGCACAACTTACCATCCCCAGACTGATGGTCAAACTGAAGTTGTCAACAAGTGTTTGGAAACATATTTGAAGTGTTTTGCATCAGAAATGAAAAATCGGTGGGCTCAATGGTTACCACTAGCTGAATGGTGGTACAACACTTATTACCATACAACTACCCACATGACTCCTTTTGAAGTAGTATATGGACAAAATCCACCTTAAGTTCTCTCATATTTTCCAGGTGTATCGAAGATCCAGGCAGTTGACCAAACACTTACAGTTTGATAGGCTATTCTCTGTACCCTCAAAGAGAATTTGGTCATGGCCTAGAATCACATGAAGAAACAAGTAGATCAAGGTCGATCTGAACATCAATTTGAAGAAGGGGATCAAGTGTTTCTTTGACTACAACCTTACAAGAAAAATTCCCTCAAGGCTGACCATTGTCAGAAACTGGCGCCCAAATTTTATGGTCCTTATACCGTTCTCAAGTGTGTGGGACAGGTGGCCTATCAGTTATCTTTTCCCATTCATTGTAATCTCCATCCTGTTTTTCATGTTTCTTGCTTAAAGAAGGTGATTGGAACTAAGTGTCAAACTCAAACCAACCTTCCCAAGTTAGATGAAGAAGGCTCCATTTGGCTACAACCACAAGTAGTTTTGGACCAACATGACTGTCGTGTGTGTCAGCGAACCATCAAGGCAATGTTAGTCCAGTGGAAAGATACAACTCCAACAGATGCCACTTGGGAACTAGCTACTATTCTACAAAACTTTCCTCATCTCAAGCCTTGAGGACAAGGTTGTTTTTAAGGGGGATGGTATGTTAGGGACCTAACCCCTCATGTAGGTAGAATAATATATTTCCATGTAATAAAGTTCAATATTAATAAAGCCTAACAATAAGGAAGAATAAGTCCAATGTAAGAAGACCTAATAGAAGCTTCCACTTCTAGAAGGATCTTCCTCTAGATTGTTCTTTTTATAGACATATTTAGTATAAATAGGAGTTGAGGGTATGAGAAGTTTTGTCTTGGATATTGTTGTAATAGATCTCTGCTCTGCTGGAGGTTTCCCCTTCAAAGAGGCAAGTGAATATTGTTCTCAATAATCAAAGTGCCCTTTCTGGTGTTATTCTGATATCATTTGGTATTATTGTGGTGTTATTATGGTTACATTGTTGTTTATATTCTGTTTCTAGCTAATCATTTCTCTTCTGCATACTATTTTATATCTGGAATATTGCAGTGAATCAATATTGATAAAATAAGAACTAATTCTCATGAGTTGCATAGTGAAACTGAGCATTGAGAAAACCCAAAAACACCATGGAAGGAAAGAATCCATCACCTTTGTGACACCAAGATGGTTGAACATGAAAAACACTCTCTCCTCAAGTTCCCTATGTATGCCCAAATTAGATCTCAATTTCAAAATATTTGTCACAATACAAACCTTCCTAAAGTCATCAAAACTTTAGTGATCTTGAAATGCTTCTATTATTGATTTTCAAGCGTTGAAATAACATTTTAAAGAAATCCAAGTAAGCTCTTACTCTTTTTAAGGTTTGATAGACCAATTTTTGTCTCAATGGATGTTAACCATCATTGTCATAATCATCACTAAGCACTAAAGGAATTGCACATATCCTTGATACTAGAAAGTAGAAAACACCTATCAACGAAATAATAGAAGCATTTACAATTGTTTAATTTTTAGTTATTCTCGCTCTATTTCTCTCTCTACATATAAAGTTGATATAGAATTATTTTACTTAAGGTGGATATTGAAATATTTATTTATGGTCGACATTGCAATATTTTTATTTTTATTTGTTTTTAAATGCTATGTGTCAACTCCATGTTAACCACCAAAGGAATTACGCATCACCCTCAATAAAATTTGGACAAAATAATCATACAAATAGAACTAAAATATTTTAAAATTAACATTATTAATATAATTTCTATATTATTTTTAGATATATTAAAAATCAAATTAAATTTTCTATGTTATTTTCACATATATTAAAAATCAATTTAAAATATACCAACGTAGTATTACAAATCATCCATCATTATACCCAAACGAACCTTGTATAACAATATTTGATGATTTAATAAACATATGTATTAACACTAAATAATGCTTGTTATAAATCAAATACTTGCTATAAGATTTTGAATGTTATAAATCAAATACTTGCTAGAACACCAAGAAGCAAGGCAAAAGCCTAAATACTCACAAGAATGTTAGTAGATGGCTTAATCACGACAAGAATGTCAACATGACTCCAAATATGGCGTTGGAATGAAATGTGAAGTTTTAGATATGAATGAGAGAGGAAGCATAAAAAACATATTAATTATTTTTTTTAATTTAATATTTTTTTATAGTTGATTTAAGGTTTATGGTTTTGGAGTACGACTTTAAATTATTTTTGATTGGTTAAGAGTTTATTTTTCTTAGACATAAAAAAAAATAAGTTAAAAACTTAATTAAGAGTAAAAATCTATTAATTATTTTTTTTAATTTAATATTTTTTATAGTTAATTTAAGGAAATAATTTAATATTTTTTATAGTTGATTTAAGGTTTTATTTTTCTTAGACATAAAAAAATAAGTTAAAGACTTAATTAAGAGTAAAAATCTATCAATTATTTTTTTTAATTAAATATTTTTTATAGTTGATTTAAGGTTTATGGTTTTGGATTACTACTTTAAATTGTTTTTGATTGGTTAAAAGTTTATTTCTCTTGGACATAAAAAATAAGTTAAGGACTTAATTTGGTAAAAGTAAAAGTCAGCCCCTTTATGAAGTGCTAATGAGTTATTTGATGTTACCAACTTTTGTTTACATACAATAATGCATCATTGTATGTTGAAATTATAAGAGTGTATGATATAAGTTAAACCAATAACTCTAAGTATTATAAACTTTTTTTTATATAAAAAAGAAAATCATTTTTTTTTATATAAAATATATAATTTCATAAATATATTTTTGTAATAGGAAAATTACATCCATCAAACCATTATTATATAACTTAAAGGACATATGATAGACATCTACATCAAATGTGTGAGTTGTGATAAAACAATTAAGGCCATCAAATCCAAAAAAAATCACTATTTTGGATATGGAGAAAACAAAATAGGCATCAAGTCAGGAAACTGTGTACATTAATTCATTGTTTTTCAAAATCGAAAGGAATATATATTGAACAAGTGTTGCATGCAGCGCAGTCCCTGCCAGCTTGAAGAATTGTTAACAAAGGCATAGCTTTCAAATAGGCATCAGTGGAGGAATGCTTCCCGGTTCTTTGCTGATAGAATTGCAGGTTCTATTACAATATAAGCAACAATGTTTGTGCCCAACAAGAATATAGCACACTACAAATTATATCTATGCAGAAATCCATCCAAAACAAGTTGGGCATATCAAGTCTGCATACCCAATATCCAGCATGCCAACAATTTCCAGCAAGATCATAAGAGGCACAAGCATATCAAGTCATGCACCTATACCCGCTAATGCAGACAACAAGACAAAGTTTTGTGGTGTTTAGAAAACATGTCATGAACAAGAATCCAACATGGCCCTTCACTAGCATCCCTCTCATATTAAAAAGAAAACAACCCCACAATCTTATACACAATCGAAATAAAATGAAGTAAACAAATTAAAATATTTAATAGCATCTATTTACTACAAAATGGACATGCAAAATAATTCAAAATACTATACAAATAGTACAAAAATTATGTAAAAAATGTGAGTATCTTCTCTTTATCATGCTACTTGAAAAAATACATCAAGTGAGAAAAGGGTTGGTTTATAAGAAACAATTACAAAAATGATAATTAGTCTACCTTCCAAATTTCAGGTGTTAGATCTAATAAACATGACATATGAACAAAGAGGACACACCCATGAAGAATTCAAACCAGTAGATGTTTTCAATAGTTTCCTTGAAAGATCTCACTTTTATAGCATCAAGCTCAAATACTGAGCTTATCTCAAATGATTTCTTCCATGAAACATCATTTATCAAACCAAGGAAACTGTCATGCCATCAGTTTTTCCTATGATTTTTTATTGCTTCAAGGAATCTATCCTTAACATGTCAATGAGACACCAAGGCTTTATATTAACTAATGACATTGCAGTCTTGTTTCAAAGACAGACCCACCATATATTTTTGCAGTGGATAGTGATGGCAGGAAAAAGCAAGATATACAAAAAACTTCAACGGAACTATATGATTTCAACAGAAAAAGATTTGATAGAAAGACACTTACTTCCAAATTTGATGTCAATTTAGTTGTATATTAGCTTATTTCCTCCCATAACCTCACCAAGCCCACTCCACTTATGTGCAGTGTTTTTACCTAGTTGGCAGAATGGAAGACTATATTAGTTATCTTTAATACCTTTTATTTACCACAAAATGGACATTCTAAATTCTAAAGGCGTAATAGAAACACAAATCTCAAACCTAGAATTCCTTTGAAGAAAGAAACTCCAACTTTCAGAAAACTATTTGTATTTCATAGATTTTACCTAATTTTAGTACAGAGACTTATTGGAAATGGAATGGTTTGAGTGTCACCCTTCACCCAACGAATCCATTTAGGATGGAAGGAACATGGTGACATTAATTAATTTTGGATTTTGTGCCTCCTTTTATCATAGGGGGAGACTGATTGTCCCACGTATCAGATGGTATTGGTATAAAGATGGGTTCAGTGAAGGAGGACAAAGTGTGGCCCAGTGTGTTGTTCTGTCCCCACTGTGCATAGATTTGACAACCGTTGGGTGGAGAGAATTTGTACACGAGTGAAACATCATGTATCATGCCAAGGAATTTGTCATGCCATCAGTTTTTCCTATGATTTTTTATTGCTTCAAGGAATCGATCCTTAACATGTCAATGAGACACCAAGGATTTATATTAACTAATGACATTGTAGTCTTGTTTCAAAGCCATACCCACCATATATTCTTGCAGTGGATAGTGATGGCAGCAAAAAGCAAGATATACAGAAAACTTCAATGGAACTATATGATTTCAATAGAAAAAGATTTGACAGAAAGAGACTTACTTCCAAATTTGATGTCAATTTAGTTGTATATTAGCTCATTTCCTCCCATAACCTCACCAAGCCCACTGCCCTCCACTTATGTATAGTGTTTTTACCTGGTTGGCAGAATGGAAGACTATATTAGTTATCTTTAATACTTTTATTTACTAGAAAATGGACATTCTAAATTCTAAAGGCTTAATAGAAATAATACAAAATGATGTCAAAAATGTGAAATATCTGCTCTTTATCATGTTGCTTGAAAAACCACCTCTACAAAACCACAAAATTTGCAAGCAAATGTAGGAACAAATAAAAACAAAAATTAAATTTTGAAGTAGTCCACATGCTCAATTGACCACCTTACCAGGTTTTCCAACTCATCTTCTTATTGGTCATACTTTGCATAGACATTTCTCAAACTCTGACATGAGGTTGCTTTATCTGAACTTCTGAAAGTTGTAGTTCCTTTGATGGGATGGTTGTGAGACCATTACAAGGAAAACAATGTCATCTATATCACAGGTTATTCTAACTTAAAGACACATTTTTCATGTTTTCATGTTGTGTAAGGTGTACTTGAATTAGCAATGGTGTCTAAAAATAATACAAGCACCTTGGGGCATGGAATTTTATCTTTTCCATAAACTTTTAGAAACTTGCAAAAATGGAAAAACATTGCATCTTGCTCTTGGTTTATCAAATAAGTTTAAGGTTGCAGTTGCCTCTATAACTTCAAGGTTGTTGTGTCTCAGGCATGTCCAACCAACGAGGCAAAACTATTGGATTCCTATGCAAATCTATTTTCAAAGCTTAAATTGTATCCACCTCCAAGGCTTGTAGAACACATTATTCATTTTATAATCTCTCAAATTCAAGAGACAATAATTTCATTGAACTAATAATGACAATACTTATGATTTGAAACTGGGCCACAAAATAGAATCCCCCCATTACCCTAAATTCTCATTTCAAGAACAATGAGACCAATGTGGCGGACTGGAGAACCAACGCATAAAAGCATAAATGTTTATAAAAATGCACCCTCTGCTATAATTCGCAGTTCTCTGATCTTATCTAGTAAATCGAACTCCAAATTTTCTTCAAAAACTTAAACAAGAATAATTAATATCTGCATAGAAAATGCTACACTATTTTTTTCAAGGAAATCCCTTGCCCTATTCCCACATTTGATGCATTCTTACCAGGAAATATCAGAGAGATCATGATAGATTTCCAGTCATTTGGACTGGAATTATCCTGATCATGACAGGATTGAGAATTCTAGGTCGAATTGATCAGATGAACTCCTGCAAAATCATCCGCCTGGCACCAGAAATGCTGAGAAAAATACCCAAATTGATTGCAATGTGCTACCAACACCGCTTAAGATTTTCAAACACAACTAAACATGGATTCCTCACCAACATGATTCATACGGTTGGGAAGTGTTTCCGTTGACAATATGCTGCACTTGCTTTGTTCCAGGTGGGGAATGTGACACAAGAACAAACTATTTTGAGGCATGGGTCCCACTTTCAACCAATGCATGAAGGTGAGATATATTTTCGAAAGATGATAAATGATACCAAGACAGATGGATAATTTGCATGGCACAAATGTTAACCATGAAAGTGCCAAGCTAGATGGATAATTTCATGGAAACTCCATGCCAAGCCAGATGGATAGCCATGCAATTCTCCATGTTCTCGAGGGCCTCCACTAGCTCACACATATCACACTGGCACCCTCTACACAAGCTTGCTTGCTGGTGGGTTGCTTGTTTGTTGTACGTTAATAAGGATCATGACAGAAAGCGGAGGGTCCAGTTCCAGTCTTTTATAAGGTTCGTAATATAATCCCAAAGGAACACTACACTAATGGTATGAGCTTGGCTGGGCTGGGTTGGGTTGGGCTTGGCCTGGGATTTGGTGGGTTGGCTCTTACTATGGCTGGGAATCACAGATTTGAATGAGAACACTTATGCCTGGGATTTTGTGGGTTGGCTCTTACTATGGAAAGGAATCACAGATTTGAATGAAAACACTTATGCTTGTGCCTCGCCTGGCTTCATGTCTTCGGGCATATATCAGACCCAGACTAGTCTGTCCGTTCCCAGCCAGTTGGTGGGGAGCATCAGCTGGGAGAGGAAAGGAGTGTTGTGTCTGGGTCCTGGTGTCGTTCACCCAGCATGATTAATTCTGGCTCTGTCACCTAGCTAGATTAATTCTGACTCCCTTGATGTAGATAAGGAGTTAGGGAAGATATCTAGTGGAAGTAGCTCCAAAGATGTTGGTTACATATTCAATTATCTTTCAAATGGTTGGAGCGAGGTAAAAACCGTACTCTTCGTCCCACTTACTTGCGGTAGATTTTCTTATATATATAGCGGATTATCCAACTATAGCGGATTTGAGAACTGAGGTTCTTGATTCGCCTACCCATGTCTGTGTTGTTGGTTGGAATGCTAGCTGTGTTGTTTGTAGGTTCCTCTTTCAATAGTGAAACTAGGATGCATGCTTCAAGTTATGCGTTGATGGATCCTGCCAATGACTGGCCCCCATACATAGTTCGGGTACCTTGATTGCTATTCATTTCAATTCCCTTCAATTGTTGTGGGTGGGGATGCCCGAACCAAGTTAACCAGTCTTACCCAAGGAAGGGAGTGTTGAAACGAAGCTTAAAAGCCTCGAGTTGTGGTTAATATGTGCGTAGATGAGAGACATTGATCAAGGGAGAAAGAATAAAGTGGGAATCTAATTCTCTTTCCCTTATTGTAATGCTAGGTCAATACTCTTCCAATGAAGTGAGATCCAGTTGAAAGTTGCTAAAATCAAATTTACCCTAAAAGTAGGAACAGGTCTACTTCAAATCGATCCAAAATGGTGAGCTAAAACCAGGTCAACTTCAAATTTGGCAAGCCAGGTCTGCTTCAAACTTGAATTTTCAGAGGGTTGTGATTGAAGATAATAAACCCTTGGGATGTCGAATTCCAAAACACGAGATAGTTGGCATT
Source organism: Picea sitchensis (assembly GCA_010110895.2). Taxonomy (NCBI): domain Eukaryota; kingdom Viridiplantae; phylum Streptophyta; class Pinopsida; order Pinales; family Pinaceae; genus Picea; species Picea sitchensis. Next base: position 318,657 of record SNQJ01S0008096.1, read on the forward strand.
TCACAGTGTAGGTGGACTGACCACATGATAATACTAGACTATCAAGTATGGATAAGTGAGCATCAAAAATCACATTCTGTTAAGATCAACACTTGGCCATGCCTTAGCACAGATGGCCTACTTCTCACATTCTTATTTATCTTGACAAATGCCAATGGCCACCTGGAGTAATGGATATCGGTAACTCTGTGTAGCAAATGAACCTACCAGCGCATTTTCAATGAGATTACAAAGAAACCAGCCTTCAACCAATTTGGCAGAGCAGGAGAATATATGGCATACAATGCAATGCCTCTGATGATCTGCTATAGCACTGAAAATCTACTGTTGAAGATTGGTTGACTGGCAGGTGTGTCGGTGATGCAATTTTGGGATTCAGAATGTGTGGAAATGACTTCTCATTATGGAGAAGATTGCAGATTGTATCTCCTTTGATCCGATACCTGGTGCGAAGTGCATAAGAGAAAACATAAGAATTAGCAGCAGAGGAAGAGGCAGTTGAAGTTGACCGACTCTAAGAAGCAGCAAAAGAAATGAGAAACAAAGGTACCCGCAGTTGCATTTGATCGGGTGGAAGAATTCATTCCATGTTAAGAGAAATAGCCCGCTGATCCAGTTCTAGGTTAAGATTTAGTGGCCAATATATACATATCCACAACCCTCCTTTTCTAGGTTCCAAATCCTGGGGGATCCAGAGCTAATCGATTACCCAGTCCCCAATGAGGTTGACCCGCCGTCGAAGGTATGAGAGACAAAGAGAAAAACATTTTTTTCCAAGGCTTTCTCCTCGCGCATAGACAAGAACAAAGATTGAGGTTCTTGGTTTTATTCCTTCCTAGAACCCATTGGAGAGTCATAGCTCATAGTTACAGTTCCATTTTTAGAACCAACAACATCTAAACTCGCAACATCCCTTTGAGTTAGATAGCCATTACCTCGCTCGACATCTCTGCCAATTCTAGAGACAGTTATTGATCCATCCATTGGAGATAGAGGCCCTTACCCACCACCATATCACCCACCATCACCCACCATTAGTGGCATCTCACCCACCATCAGCGACAGATCAAGATCCTACATGTGCACATCCAATAGCTATGTCCCTGGTCATTGTAGGTCGGGGCAGAGAAAGCATACTAGCCAGGATCTTGAACTGAAATAACTGGAGCAAAGGTAGCATTGGTGGAGAGAAAATATCAAGTATAGGGCAGTAATGGGTCCATTGAGGCCCTTGTGAAGGTGGTGGAGATAGTGGCTACATGTTTTTTAAGGTAGTGGCTACATTTTTTAACGCCTTGAAAGACACAGATGACACAGATACCGGATACCCCTGACATACACAGATTCGGTTTGCCACTGAATATAATGCATATAATGCATCCCCATAAAGCATTGCAGTCATTGTCAGAAAATTAATGCATCTACCTTCAATAAACTTAGGTTAGGTTATAGAAGATTGAAAGATGTAGTGTGACAGAGCCTAAAAACAGTGTCTGTGAAGATGCAAAGATATAATATAATTGAAACTATATAATATATACTTAAAACTTAATATAATTGAAACTATATAATATATACTTGAAACTTATTGACAAAAAGTAGGATTAGGATTGACAAAAAGAGAATTGACAAAAAGAGCTCAGCAATAAGAGTTCAAATTTATCAGCCAAATAAATGTAATTAAATTATTATAAAATAATATGGATTTTACTTTTGTTATATACAACTTTGAGAAGGAGAAAAATATTTTTAGTCAAAGTAAAAGTAATAAGAGTTCAAATTTATCAGCCAATTGCTTTTTAGATAAATGTAATTAAATTATTATAAAATAATATGGATTTTACTTTTGTACTTGAAAAATATTTTTAGTCTGAGAAGGAGAAAAATATTTTGAGGAGGAGAAAAATATTTTTAGTCAAAGTAAAAGTGATTAAGTAATTGAAGGTCAACAATCATTTTTAGTCACAATAAAAACTTGAAAATTATTTTTAGTCAAAGTAAAAGTAAAACTTTGAGAAGGAGAAAAATATTTTGAGAAGGAGAAAAATATTTTTAGTCAAAGTAAAAGTAATTAAGTAATTGAAGGTCAACAATTAATCTATTGTTAGAGATCGTTAGAGTCTTGTCTTTCGGTAGGGAATAATAATGACAGGGATTAATAATAATGACAGGAATTAATAATGATGATAGGAATTAATAATGGCTTTCGACATGGATTAATAATGATAGGGATTAATAATAATGACAGGGATTAATAATGATAGTCTTGGTCTTGGCATGAATTAATAATGATACATAAGGATTAAACAATGATAGGGATTAATAATGATACATAAGGATCAGAGAGGAAAATCTTAATTAAGATTTGATTGAAAAAAAAAACAAGAAAATTAAAATTTGATTGGAAAAAAAAAACATTTAATAATGAAGAGATATAATTAAAATTTGATTGGAAAAAAAATAAAAACATTTCATAATGAAGAGATATAATTATGTATAATTTTAAAGGAGAATTGTGCTCATTGTGTATGAAAAGATTCAAAATTCAAAATTTTAATTTAATCAGTAATACAAATTATGTATAATTTTAAAGGAGAATTGTGCTCACTGTGTATGAAAAGATTCAAAATAAAAAGTTTAAATTTAATGGAGTTTGAATAAATTCAAACAGTAATATAAAAGGTTAATTTTTCAAAATTTTTAAAAGGGGAGTGAGTTAAGAAGTTGGAAAATTATTATTATTATTATTTTGTGAGGTTTTGTTTTTTAAAATTGGTAAGGCGGACACTTATTTTTTGAAATTTTAGTTATCTAAATCATTAAAATATGTTAAAATGGTTGAGGGTAAAATTTCATCATCAAAATTTCCATGAATCGGATGATTAAATAATTATTGACAAAATTCCTATTAAATTTGGAAAAAAATTCCATTAGAAAAAATTGAATTTATTTGTTTATTAACTTACTATAAAATATCTAAAATTCATTTAATTAACAAGTACTAAATTTACATATTAAATTAACGTAAATTAAATTAAAGATGAAATACAATACTCCTTTATGATTCTAAATTGTATGTACAGTGATGGAACTTGAGTGATTGTTATAGTGATGCCACCTTTGAGTAATGAACAAACACATAAGCTAACCAAATTAAAGAGAATATTGATTAATTAAACTATTAAAAGTGGGGGAACATACAAAAGGTGAGAGGGGCGATGTTATAACAAATTAATAATGACATATTATATAGTAATATATAATTAGTTGGATTAACATAATGATGATTTTAGTGGGAATGAATTCAAGCTTTTATGAACTAGATAAATCATTTTATCATGTATTACTTAACCATAATTTATTTGACAAAAAAATTGGTATTCCTAAGAAGAACATGGAAGTGGATGTGCATCAATCATATATGTATATGGGTCATCACCTCCATTATAAGTTCAATGCCTACCTTCCATTTCAAGGTGTTGGATAGTGACTATGAAAATGGAACCTAGTGAATGACATTTTTCTTAAGAATAGCATGTTAGTGGACATGGTTCAATCATGTATTCATAAATATCATCACTTGTTAGTATCATAAATTCAATCCTGATCTCTATATATTCCCATGGTACTTACTATAAGGTGTTAGGTAAGGACTAGATAATTGGAACTTAGCGAATGTTGTCCTCATCAAGGGGAATATAAGTGGGTTTGGATATGCAATATACACATTGATCGTCACATTTCAATATCATAAGTTCATCCTCTACCTTTAGGTGGGGCTTCTAAGTTCCCAACTACTACTTCAAGACACATTTATCATCACCTTTCAATTTCATAAGCTCATCCTCTACCTTTAGGTGGGGCCTCTAAGTGCTTCACTACTACTTCAAGAAAATTGAAAAATCGACTAGAAATGCAACATTAACCAATGTCAGAAAAATTTTAACTATTAATTATTACCTTTAAGGAAAACATGAATAGACATGAATTCCAAATATGTACAATAGGTCATCACTACTTGATGTCATAATTTTAACCTCTACCTTTGAATTCCTAACAAGTCCTTTACTAAACAACATAAAAATTGTCTAGAAATGCAACATTAACCATCATACCATTGTTGTTTTTCTAGTTTACCCAGTGTCAAGCCAACAAGAAAGTGGATTTTGTACAATTTTCCTCTTTTGTGATTAATAGAATTAAACTTGTTTGCTGGGAAAAAAAGTCTACCTAGAGTTTATACCTCATTGACTATACCATGATTAAGGTTGTATAATACCCCACAAACATTCAATATTCCTTGTTTCGACCTTGTTCTAATTACAAAATATGCTATGTGTATTAGTTATAGATCTAAAGTTAAGAAATATACCCATAAAGTATGTTACTCCACCTCTTTCTCCTAGTTATATGCTACTACCTAAAGTTTTTACCTTGTTCATAAATTTAATAAATTACAAGTCTCTACATAGATTTCATGAGGGAAAATAGGGAAAATATATTATTAGTGTATTTATGGGGTGCATGGTAGATATACCTTTGAAAAACAATTTTTTCCTAAGTCTTAGATGAGAAAATAGAGCATATCTAATTGGTAACTACCCATATTTTTCTTCTAGTTACCCATAATTTTCCTCTTTGGCCTTATAATTTGGCAATGATGCATGGTTATTGATAGGTTTTCGTGCTTATTATCTCCAACAAATCGAAAAGGGTTTTTTCATTGACTATTAAGATTATCTCCTTTCTCTCAAATGTTGGCATATTCCTTTCAAGACAGTAATGGTGGTGTTGTTATCCTTCATCATTGATTTTGCTTTGTTCTTTATGTAAATAATAGTAATTCTTCTTCTTAAACAATGACAATCTAAAAATTTTACCTAAATATAGTGATAACATCCTTCTTTGGGGTAATATAAGGCATGGAATTTTCATTGTGAAACTATGGACATAGTGATGATGGTCTCCTTTTCATAAATTAGCAGCTCTAATTTTCTTAGTATAGTAACAATAAAAAATTTCTCCTTCCAAGAAATAGATTATAACTTTATCCTTGGTTTCTCAATCAATTCCTCTTTATCAAGCTCCCTGATTTTTTCATAGGTAATTTGTTTCCCTCGGGGATTCAAATATCTCTTTTCATTCATATATAAATTTGGCTATGTGAGGCCTCACATGGACAAGGTTCTATTTTGAGGTTCTTCTTCATATTTTGGGTGATGTGTGATATGATGGAGGCTCTTTGATGGTGATTATATTTCATTTGAATATACATATGAAAATGACCTTATAGTGAACAAACACTTCTCTCAAATAAAATGAAATCTCTCCAACAAGTCAAGACATCCTTCCTTAACTCCACACTAGTTTACAAACATGTGTTTCTCCTTAGCAAACCAAGTGCAACTTCCTTTGTCTCATAATGTTTTAGATGAAAACCTTCTTTGGTGAATTTATTTCCTTCCCAAATGATATGTGTTTATTTGAGCTTATAGTCATCTTTGATAGTTGAATGTCGGTGTCCCAACAATGGGCTCATCCCTCTCATTCCATGTGTCTAAAATAAAAAGTTTCACCTACTCATCATGTCATCATCCATGTGTCATTATTGTTTTCCATATTGCATTTGGCCTTCATGCTTTGGGATTAGACTCTTTTCCCCCATGATTCTTGGACATTGTACAAACTCACTGTGGCCTTGAACAATGGACAATGGGAATGATTTACAATAGTAAAATTGTAGCCTTACATCTATCCTAAATGATTCTAAATAGCAATACTCTTTGGGCGGTTCTAAAGACGATGTAAGAAAATATTTTTGTTCATAAACTAGATCTTAATATTTCCCTCCCCTAAATACTTTTATATTCATACCATATTCAATCGATCACAAATTAAAATCTTGGAAAACTGAGTGAAGTAGGTGCATCACCTACTCCTCCTCATATGATTTCTCTGCAGTAAAGATGATGCATCTATTGGGAAGGTAGAAAGAAATTGATCTTTATCATGAAATTCTTGTGATTCCTAGAAAAACATATTTAATTATCCCAGTTAGGCCCTTGGGACTATTATATTATGATATGAAGGGAAATTTTAGAGTGGACCTCAAGGCCATTTCCACTTTGCAACATGTCAAAGGGAATCTTAGTGTCATTTATGTATATGGTCATGAGTTTCAAGGGAAGATATTCATTTGAAACTGTTGAAATTATAATCAACAACAATACACATATAAAACAAGGGACACCGAAAATTACAATCAGAAACCCTGAAAGGGTAAAATCTATATTACGTCATAAAATTCTTGTGTGTACATTCTATTGTATGAATGGTGTCTTTATATAACCATAGGTGACCATAACTACTAAGTCTTAATTAGGTAATTATATCACACCATATCCATAAACATATCTATAATATCTCCTTAAATCTCTCAACTCAATCCATGAGATCCTCATCCCTAATATCTCTTCTTATCCTCATCTTTCATTCATACATAGACATTAAGCTTGGTATTCTTCATTATGTTTGTGTAATTATATATTTTAAACACTATTTATAATTCAAAAGTATGAATTCTTCCTTCATACTCTCCCTTAATGAATACTTGTGATCTCTTCAACTGATCTTTGAATTGGTCCAATCTTCAACATCTTATTATGCTTAGTATTCATTTTCTATCTTTGGTCTTCTTCATTCTACAACTTCAGTCTGCTTCTTGTACCTTCATAGGATAAAAAACATATTTGTTGAAGTCAACATAAAAAATTTACCATCCACAAGAATACATTGGTCACCAGCCACTATATCCACCAATTCTATAAGAAATTATTTCCTGTACATGGTTCATCAACCATTCTTCCATCGAAAAATCTCATACATGTACCTATAACTCCCCTTGAATCATCATAAATAATCATCTTGGGTATACTTTGGCTTACCCATACATCATGGGTTTTGGTAGATTACCCTCAACCATTAAAACAAGTGATTTTTGGCTTATCACGAACCCTCCTCTTTCATGACAAGTGGTTCATGCTTACCACGAACAATAAGTTACATTAAGTGGTTTCTAGCTAACCACAAACATTCAACATAAAAATTATGGGGGTACACTTGTCTCTTCACGACTTACATAAAAATTGACTCAAGTACATAAAAAATTCATCTTCACGACTTACATCGTCATTAGTTTAGATACAACATATTTCTTTATACAAACATAGGACCAATATCATCTTTGTTTCCATCAAAACAACATTATAAAATAGGATCTTCAAACTTCTTAGGGATCTCATTCTCTATGCATGTCAAATTATTTAGCACATTGTACTACTTATTTACCTTGCTTTGCTTTCTTTTTCATTCTTTATATTCTTTTATTTTTGTAGTCTTCGGTCCTTTTGTTGATTCATTCTTCATGCTACTTCAAAATTTTGTCCTTGTATTTTTTTCAATTCTCTTCAATATTGGATTGCCTCTTGTTTCTTTTGTTCATGCCCAAGAGTCTTCTTCTTCATTCTTTGTCTTCTCTCATCTTCTTTTGTCATATTCGTTTACTTTCTACTATCATCTTCTAATTTGATCTTCTTCATTTGATTCTTCTATGAAAATACCTGCATATAAAATGTTTCTTGTTGGGAGGAACATCTTCATCCAACAAGACACCTATGACACTAGATTGATAAACTTAATTGAAGAACCAATTCCATGATTTACATAGCTTAAACTTGACTTTATTTTGACTTTAACATAAACATCACTTACTTTGACTCTAGAATCACACCTTGTCAACAATTTCTTATATAATGTATCACCATAAATTTAATCCTTAAGTGTCATGTAACAAAGATCATGCACCCTTTTTCATGTAACCAATTATTCATCAATGAATTTACTCTTCATGACTCTTGAAATTCAACTTCAACTTGGACTTTTACTTACAACCTAATAGCAATAATCTTGGATTTTGACTCATTAAAATTTTTTTTTTACATAATGAATGGAATCACTCATATATTATTCAATTCTTTAAAAAACTTCATGTGGCCATGTCTTCACCACCTATACCAAGACTCATGTGGTCATAAAACAATATTCCAAAACACTTTACAATTTCATTTTGACCACTAAAAAAAGATATCGTTCTAGACCACTCGTGCATTCATTATCCAATAGCTTTTGCATGCTAAACAAGAACTTAAATGCATTTGTTGAAGATTCCATGCAACCTTATTAACTCAAATTCATGCTTGTTTTATTATGGAAAAATGCTCTCATCTCATTAAAGTTTGCAAGAATGCATACCTCCCAAATTTATGTCTCCCGTGCACATGTGTGAACCTTCTCTCTTTCACAACCTTTCTTTATTTCTTTCTTAATATTTTATTTCCATCTTGTATGTGGCTCTTCATTTGTGACTATAGTTTGTAGACTCATGTACTATATATATAATTCTAGACAGAAAATCAAACATGTGCTACAAGATTTTGACTTAAAAATCGGTGTATTTTCAAAAGTCTACATGACGTGCCAAATATCTTTCACCAAAATGAAGAAATAAAAAGCAACAAAGGGAAGAAAAAAAAAAACTTCACAAGTAACACTTTTCCCGTGCAGGTTTTCTCTCCACTATGGATGCCAAAACTCATGCTCAACCCAATCCTCTAGTCCATGGAAATATAGATGCACATGATGTTGCCAAATGGCTACAAAAACCTTTGCACACGATGCGACTAGACGATTCTTTGGAAATAAAGATAACAACCACGCAAAACTAAAACCAGATTATCCAATCTCTTCTATGGTGACATCACTCACTTTGGTGGCTTTGTTATCTTCTCATTTGAGCAGAATCATCACTTTCATCTACATCCCCTCTTCTCATAACCTGAGACTTACACCACAGCTCTGTAGGTTCATACCATAAGTCCATAAACAATAGATCATAACATTGAAAACAACTGAAGAGCATAAGAAATATAAAATTTGATCATCACAAGATCTGAATCTGTAAAGGCCTGAATTCAAGGAACACTCATCTCCAAAGAAATAAACCTCATTTCCAGAATGCTCATCCACCATTCTATCAACATAAAAATCCAATTTCTTCTGCACTTGCATCAATTTATCCCCATCAAGGCTCTATATGATGACTCTTATGCCAAAATAACTCTAGCCCAATTCATCCAACTGAATTTTAGACATCCATTTTATAATAACTATCAAAATGAGACTCCATGGAGATCAATCCTGAAAGGTTTGAGGAATCTCCGTGATCATAAAAAATGTAGAAACTCAAGTAACTGTATTCTTCATGAGTTATTGATCGTTGTGTCAACAATAATCGACGTTGACTATCATTGTGTTAATAGAATCACATCCATTTCTTGTTGTTTTTCAATATTCTAAACATCGTTCCATCAATTTACAACCATTTGTACATCTGCGCCTTCATCCTACTTTACTAGTCAATGTAACAACACCACTTAATGACTTCAACCTAATATGATCACTAACTGCCACAAGTCTGCATTGGTTTCAATATTCCAACATGAACAACCCTTGCTTCTTCAAGTGAAAACTCTCAATATTACATGAGCAACCAACTCTAATACCAAATGTTGAAATTATAATCAACAACAATACACATACAAAGTAAGGGACACCGAGAATTACACTAAGAAACCCTAGAAGGGGAAAATTTATATTACATCATAACATTCCCATGTGTACATTCTATTGTACAAATGGTCTCTTTATATAACCATAGGTGACCATAACTACTAAGTCTTAATTAGGTAATTAGATCACATCATATCAATAACCATCTCTATTGAAATGGACACTTGACACTGAGAGGGGGGGCGGTGTGAATCAATGTCACAAAACTTTGGACAATTTTCCACTTTTCATAAATTAACTAAACAACATATATTTATTTCATTTTCTCAACCAATATATAAAAGAATAAATATTTTATTTATTTATTTAACTTGAATGAATACAAAAGATCAATCTTTGAATATCTTCAAATTCAAACAACTATGATAGACCTAGCTCTATGTTACAATACCCAAGTTGTAGTTCTTAGATCCAACTAAAATGAGGAATCCAACCCTCAGAACAAGTCCCAGCTTGTTGATCTTAGATCCAACTGAGATGTGAGGAATCCAATCCTCATACAAGACCCAACTTGTAAACGGGCACCAACCTGATAGAATGAACCTTATTTCAATCCATTATATATAAATATATATATACTTCAACAAATTATACTACACTTCCTTCTCACCATTCTTTCTTGTTTATATAGTCTTCCAACTGGTGCGAGTTTGAATCATTTCATCTTTTGATATTGAACCATTGTACCTTTTCATTTTAATGATAATATTAAACTTTATATAATATCATTTTTCCTTTTATCCTTTATTCATAATGCTCATGATTTAACTCTCTTTTAATCATGATTGTGTGTTGGTTCTTTTGTCTTCATGAGTTGATCATAGACATGGATCGACTCATTATATCGTTCTCCTGCTCTTCTACATCCTCAGTTCACTAATAGATCATATTTGATCTTTTTACCAATTCTCTGTATTGTTCTGGTGCTAAATATCTATCGAGTTATTCTACAGATCTTAATTTTTTTATAGAAATGAAGTATATATGAGGCGCTTCCTTCAAACCATTTACATGTGACCATATGTGAAAAACCACAGGCTTATTGATTTAAGTGTTGCCTCTTCTCTTAACCTTATTTCTCTTATTCCATACGACCGCAGGTGGTGACCAGGCACTAGGCCAAGTGAGTGTTTGATCACTTATCAAGATCAATGATCAAGTTTTTAATTTCCATGAAGAGATGAATGGTTCTCATTTACTTCGAGAATTTGGGACTTCGGGGGTTCGGAGGTCCAGATCATTGTTGTTCCAATTTCCTTCAGAGTTGGTCAGCACCGAAGTGGTCAACATGGGAGTGGGTTGATCCGATGGTTGGCTCAATTCCCGGAACTAAATCAATGGTCATATTTGATCCTTACACTATCCTTCCACTGCTTAATCAGACGACTGGGACTTAATCAACCATTTGAGATGGATGGCCATTATTTACTTCAGGATTTCAACGTTTGACAATTTCCAATCTTTGTAATCATTAAACCTCCCTGAGTATATTTTGTCGAAATATATCGAGCGATCGATATTTCATTTGCACGATGAACGATCCTCGTTCACTTCGGAAATTCGGCGTTCAGAACTTTCACCCTCTGCAATATTTCAACCTTCTAGAGTATATTCCGCCTAAGTGTGTATTGTCACTTCTCTGCTCAATAACCTTCACAAGTCCAAGAGATAGGACTGTGGGCTTAGTCACAAAGGAGCTCTAGCTCTTTGGGTATTCGTCCATTTGTAACTTCAAGACTTCAGGATACTCAAGCTATGAATTAGGTCATCCCTCCAAAGTTTTACCTACCGAATCATTCATAGGGCTATGGTTACAACTTGTTGTCATTTGTTAGTGTACCTTACACTACCCTTCGACTATACTCGATCCAATGGTCGAGAACGATTCTTGAGGTTCTTAGATCAACAGTCAGTGTTGAATTCAGCCTTCTGGACTTCGAGCAGTTTGTTGGTGGTAGAATCCCCAAAGAACATATTCCTTGAGTGACGTAGCTGCTGACGTTACTTGTTGATGTGGCATTGGCTGAGTGACTTGCATGTGTCACCTAGATTTGTGAATTTTGTATACCTAAAGTACCAACGGGACCTTGACACTTGTCATCATATGATTGGGGTACGTGTCCTTGCTGACATCACTATTGATGTCATGGGCTCTCAATATGTGTGTCACGTGTCTTAATTTCATGACTTCAGAACTTTGGCCTTCAGGTGATTTTACATGTTCTCAACCCATTTTCGCCAAAGTGGTCAGTGCAAAAGTTTGTCCACTGCTACCTTGGCGCATTCTTAATAGATCAACAGTTGAGGGGTTTTCTAGATCCGATGGTTGAAGGGAGCTCGTGACTCTGAGGCTTCGACCTTGGTATTTGCTTATCCTATCCTTCCAGTTTATATAGATCGGACGGTCAATATGAGTGTTGAAATATTTCTCAGATCGGACGACTCATGTCCACTTTGGAACATTTGTGTCTTACATTGTCCTTCGACTAAACTTGATCTGATGGTCAATATAACTCCCGAAATGATAATGGACGGCTCCTGTGTGTCATTTATTCTAAGCTTCTTGTGCACCATCTCTTCTGCGATTTTGGGTTTATACTTGGTTTCCAACTGAACTAAGGATATCTGCATGCTCTAATCTTGTGCAATCTAATGTGTTTTCTCTCCTGAGATTTTAGGTAGATTCCTCTGCACCTCGCGTTATGTCTTCTGCGTGACTACTCCTGAAAACTATCTCAATGAACATGATTCTTCCTTGGATTCTTTGGAGTTTTCCTGTGGGGATTTTGATCGCTATGGCATTTCTACAATGCACTCTTCCTTCTGAGCCTTGATTAATGTCCTTGCTTCTTACCTTGAATCTCTGCATATTGTTTGACATTTTCATTCTCTTCTAACTGTTATATTGTTTTCATCAATGAAAATTAATCAATGAAAACTCATCAATGACAATTCATCATAACAAATTATCATCACATCACAATGACATCGACTGTTGACATCAATGAAAACATATCAATGACAATATGTCCAACAATCTCCACAATATATCCTTAAATATATCAACTCAATACATGAGATCCTCATCCCTAATATATCTCCTTATCCTCCTCTTTCACTCATATTTAGACATTAATCTTGGTCTACTTCATTACATTCATGCAATTATATATTTTAGACACTATTCATAATTCACAAGTATGAATTATTCATTCAGAAACAATATTTGTGGTGAAAATATTGCATGGATGATCTTTTTATTTTTTTTGTTAACTAAGACATAATGACATCTTTCATTAAATGTGAAAAACAATGGTGTATTTATTGTTATGTTCTCTACCATATAGAATTATTTCTCTAGATTGGTAAAAATAAGACACAATGAGGTAGAAGTTAGGGAATTTGAGATCATGTGTAGTTTTACTCACTTCCAGACTAGAAAAATAAATAATTATCGTCTATTAAATTTGAAATTAACTAATGGCTTTTATTATTAACTTCAACTAAGGATATCTAAGATGTGACATAAATTATTTTATACTTGAATGTGTGAAAGTCTAATAATTTCCAATAAAAACTTTGTTAGGGACCTAATCTCCCTAACCCCTCACGTAGGTAGAATAATATATTTTCCATGTAATAAAGTCTAACATTAGTTAATAAGGCCTATTTAATAAATGTGAACAAGTCAATGTAAGAAGACCCAATAGAAGATTCTTCTTCTAGAAAGATATTCCTCTAGAATGTTCTTTAGAAGATAGAATTAATATAAATAAGAGTAGAAGGCATGATAAAAGTTTGTCTTGAGAATTATTGTAATAGAGAACTACTTTGTTGGAGGTTTCCCCCTTGAAGAGGCAAGTGAACATTGATTTCTTTCAATAAATGTATCATTGTTGGTATTGTTATTCTCAATATTTTTTCGTTCCACTAGTATTTTGCTAAATATTTTTTTTTATATATATTGCATTACTTATGGTACCTTACAAGTGGTATCAGAGCACTTTCCTTGGTAGGAATTCAGGGTAAAAAAATTTCCTAGGGTAGAGAAGTGTATTGTTGGCGTCTTTAAAGCACAAAGATATATCATTCAGTGGGTAAAACTATGGTGGTGAATACTACATATAGGAAATACATACAGTTTCACGAGGTTGCCTAGAAACCAAAGTTTCTCCCTTGTTGGAAACCTTTGTAACTCATGTCGGTACCCATCGAGTAGTACTGCATCAAACAAAATCTGTACATGGCCATCACTCCCACATACCAGCAGGTATATCGAGAGTCCCCTGAGTCTCCTAAAACCAGACCTAGATTAGTTGATTGACCACTTGACTATTATAGTGACACCGAGAATAGCACTCAAGAAGATACTCTCTAGTACCTGGGTAATCAGGTAGTACAGCTAAGGGTACAGTCAAGCCTCTTTAGTTGGTGCCCTGATATATAGGTCCGAGTACTACTGTTTGACCCTACACGTATATTAGAGAGCTATCGCATAGGAAAAACCTTTTTCTGTAGGAACCCTGTAAACCCTAACCCCTAGGAAAGATATAGAATATAAAAGGAATAGACGAGATCTATTGTCGCACAACCTTGCCTCCTGAATTCTGGTTATGAAATTCCTACATAATTTTTCATGTTAACAATTTTGCAATTCGAGCCATTCACCATTGTAGTATTCTTCAAGCTAGAGTATAACTATGCAAAAGTAAAAAAAGAAAACAAATGGTGTAATTCTCTCACCAACACCCTTATTTGAGACCTATCCGATCGGATTACTCTCTTCGCCCTGATAATTGTGGTACCTATCATTTTTTCAACTTTTTTTCCATGGACTTGAACCCCTTCTCAACACCATTATTTGTGACCTAACCCATTGGATTCCCCTTTTCCCCTGATAATCATGGTACATATCACTTATAAGAGTTTTACTTATGTGGTCCTACCCACCCTTCTTGACACCCTTATTTCACACCTACCCCCTTGGTTTTCCCTTGTTGCCTTGATCGCAGTGATATATATCACCTATTCATTTTTTCAATGGACCCACTCCCCATTCCAGACACCCCCACTTTCCACATGGCCAACACTCACACCCAATACATGTAGGCCAAAATTAGATAGAACAAGGGCCAATTTGTCCATCTTAAGGACCAAGTCCGGTCGTAATTTTCCATAGTTGATGGCCAAGTTTCCAAAGTTGACACCTGATTTGATCAATTAGAGGGAAATATTGACACTCTCACTTTCACTCTCCATCTTTTGTTGAAGCGATCCCAGGACCCCCCCTTCCCTGATCAACCCTCCCAAGTCAATGGTGTTGAATCCTCCCATACTATGACCTTTCATGCCATCGCCTTTCATCGTGACCCTCATATTCCCCGAGTTGAGGTCAATAAATTTGATGGCTCTAATCCCACTGGTTGGGTCACCCAAATGGAGCATTATTTTTCTTTGCATGGCATTACTGATGAGTTGGAAAAACTTCGTTATGCTATTCTTTATCTAGATCCTGGATGCTGGCAATGGTGGAAATGGCATAGAAAGAAATTTCGAGGTATGTTTCTTGGACCCTGTTTTTTGTAGATATTTAAGAACACTTTGACACTGATGCTCACTATTTAGGCCATTTGACCACATTTAAATAATATGGCATAGTGGAAGACTTTATCATCGATTTTGAGCACTTGGATTTCATAATATAGGGCATGACATATGCCTTCTTTAGGGAATGTTTTATCAATGGCCTGAAGGATGAAATATGAGCCCAGGTCATCATGGCTCACCCCTAGACTTGGTTGGAAGCTACTAAACTTGACAAATAAGAACAAAAAGCTATTTTTTCTCTGAACCAAAAACCTTATTGTCTTCTTCACCCTCTCCCTACCAATCCTACCCCTCCTTCCACCTCTCTCGAGATCCATAAATTAACTCGAGCATAAATGGTTGAACACAAACTCAAGGGTCACTGTTATAATTGTGAAGAAAATATTTTCGTAGGCACAACTGTAAGGAACATAAGTTGTTTATGGCCATTTCTAAGGACATTGCTGAAGAGGGGGCTGAAGTTTCCCCTGTGGAAGAAATAGCCCGAGATGATACTACTCCACCCATTGACCCGATAGAAGTTGAATCTTTGAATTCACTGCATACCCTCATTGTTTTCTCTGTTCCCCAAACCCTCAAGCTCGTTGGCTACATTAAGCACATGAAATTCATCATCATTATTGACAGTGGCAACACCCATAATTTTATTCACCACCACATTGCCAAGGAAATCAATTGTTATATTCATGTCATCAACAATTTTCAAATCATGATTTCCAATGGTGGTTCCATGAAATGTGGTGGGAATTGTGAAAATGTGCACCTACAAATTTTTCAGTATCCCCTGAAGTCTCATATGTTTTCTATCGACATGGAAGGTTGTGAAATTGTGCTCGATGTTGAATGGTTACATACCCTAGGTCCCGTTCTCATGGATTTAAAATAATTAAACATGCAATTCCAATAGGAGGGATAATAGTACCAGTTCCAAGAAATCATAGCAGGTTCCCCTGAGATCTTCACTTCCGATCAAATGGAAAAGCTCCTAAAATAAGGCCATTCAAACATTATCTCCCAACTCCATTTCATTTAAAAGTTGAGACACCCTTCATGCATCTTGACCTTCAATATATCATATCCAAACACCAATATTTTGTTTACATTCCCTAGGAACTTCCCCCTTCCTGTGGTGTTCATGATCATTCCATTCTTATTGTCCTGGGCATTCTTCCTGCCAATGTTTTTCCTTATCGTCATCCCTTTTCTCAGAAAAATGAAATTGAGAAAATTGTTCAAGAATTGCTTGATGCAGGTGTTATCCATCTGAGTACCAACCCATATTATTCTCCTGTGGTCATGTTCCTCAAGAAAGAAGGAACTTAGCGCACATGTCCATACTTTTACGCCCTCAACAAACTCGCCATCAAAGAAAAATTTCCCATTCTTGTCATTGATGATATCTTGAATGAATTGATTAGTGCACAATACTTTATTAAACTTGATCTATATTCTGGCTACCACCAGATACGTATGAAAGAAAAATACATTCCAAATACTTCATTTAGAACTCATGTGGGTCACTATGAGTTCTTGTTCATGCCATTTGGCCTGTGTAATGCCCCCTCCACTTTCCAAAGTCTCATGAATCATGTCTTATGTCCTTTTCTCCATTATTTTGTCTTAGTTTTTTTTTATTATATTATCATCTATAGTAAAACTTGGACAACACATCACACCCATGTGGATCAAGTTCTCCATCTACTCTCTCAACGTCAACCTTTCCTCAAACAATCTAAATGTGGCTTTGGAGCCTTGAAAGTGGAGTACCTGGGTCATATTTTTAATGAGGATGGTGTAAGTGTGGATCCTAAGAAAATTGAAGCTATGCAAAATTGGCCTTTCGCTACAACTCTTAAGAGATTTCAATTTTTTATGGGTTTAATAGACAATTATCAAAAATTTGTTCAGAATTATGGAAAACTTGTAGCACATCTCACTGCTCTACTTAAAAATAATTCTTTCACTTGGACTCATGTAACTGATCAATCATTCCATGCATTGAAAGAGGCTATGTGCATGACTCCTATCCTAGAACTTCTAGACTTCACCAAGACTTCTGTCATGGAATGTGATGCTTCAGGGAGAGGAATTGAGGTATTCCTCATGTAAGATGGTAGACCTTTGACCTTCAACAACAAACAACTTTCGGAGAGACATTTGGGACAATCAATCTATGAAAAGGAAATGTTAGCTATTTTGCATGTCGTGGATATTTGGTGTCCTTATCATTTGGGGCAATACTTCCATATTAAAACTTATCACCAGAGCCTCAAGTATTTTTTGGAACAACACAATTCATCTCTAGAGTAGCAAAAATGGGTGACAACGCTATTTGGATATGATTATGAGATCATTTACAAGAATGGTAAAGAAAATGTGGTTGTTGACATTTTTTCCAGTCTGAATGTCTGATGGGATATACAATTCCAACTTTTCTCAATTTCGCTAACTCAATTTTCACCAATGGCTTCAACTTTAGATTCATCATTATGATTTTCTATTTAAAAGGATTTTTTCCTTCTCTCAATGGAAGGATATGTTGGAATGTGGACTTGTCATATGCTTTAAGATGATCATAAATCCATGAGAGTACATCAAAATACACTTTGAACAGGGAAGCATATTGATCAACTTCCTCATATGTACAATCAACTCCCAAATTCACACACTTTGGGGAACTATCAGTTCCAATATTGTTTTTCTTTCTCTTGTACCTTTCAGACCGATACTTCTTCCTTGAAATTCTTTGCAGGGTCATCTCTTGTGAAAAGAGGTTCAAATTTGAAACTATCCTTTGGAATAAGGGAAATAATATTTTCATTCTCTTTAACGCCATTTTCATTTTCCAAGAAATCATTTAATTCCTCATCATTCTCGAATACCTGAAGCTATTCTTTATTATCAAGTACTGAAGATATGAAGACTCTTTTTACTTGAAATAAAATTTCACCTTATGTATTCTTAGGATTGGACAATGACACAACAAGTTCCAAAGAGTTTGCCTTTTGATTTTTCTCCTTTGGGATGAATGATATGTTGAATGAACTAAAATCCTCCATTAGTTCGTTCACTCTCTTGTCATACAACATGATCTTTTCTTTTTTTTAATATTATATTTCTGAGTGATTTAATTTATGATCAAATCAGAGTCATTGATTATAATTTAATGTTCAATATACATCTCCAGTGCTAGGATCATCCCTTGAATTAAAGCTTCATACCTCACTTCATTATTTGTGCATGGAAACTCAAGTCCGGCATGTGGATATATGACTTTTTCAAGGATTTTGAATATAATTCCAACATTGTTTCCTGAGCTTTAGCAAGCTCCATTGTAACATCCATCTCTACTGATTACATTTCATACATTGACTTATTATTTGAGGACACTTGCGAGCAAGTGATCCAGTTTGAAACATAGTACATTATGATTATCAGTTTGGTTTATATGTTTATGTTATGATTTAGAATTGAAATTAATATGTTATTTATATAATGTATAGCATTGACATGTATTATGACGAGGTTTCCTGATTGTGCAGAAATGTGATATGGTGATGATGTTGATGGTATCAACCGAATTCTTTGGACTCCAGATTGAGTCAGGGAGTGGATTATTGACTTTTATTACATGAGTACTTGATTTATTATGCATGTGTTATATGATGATTTCAGTTATGTATTTTATGTATATGAGTTATTGGTGTTATCTTTGTCAGTGGATGCATGCATAGTGATGCTTGCTAATCTGATTCACATATTGAGTAAAGGGGTCATACACAAATATCAGATGGATGAGGGAGATGTGTGGTAATGTCCCTGTCACAACCTACTAGCACTCGTACCATGACATGATATGAAGGTTAATAAATACCTTGTTCCGAGAGGTTCTTGATGTTGTGAGGGCATACTGAGACAGTCGCTCACGATGATTTCTGAGGAGTGCGCAATAAGGCAGATCCCTTATTCCTCAGTTATCCCTTATTCTCACACAAGGTCAACAACTGGAGTATTGACTCCAGGTGCCATAAAAATTCCAAACTAAGTCAACGACGAGTGGCACCCTTGGAGCATGGTGGTGCGTCTTGAAGGGCATGTCGCATGAAAACATGTGAGTAAATAAAAATCTAGAGTACCCTAGAAAATAAATTGAATACTTGGACCTTGTAGAAAAGAGAGTACATATTCTTATTTAGTTATAAATTAAATAACATAATCAAAAGTTTAAGGCTAGATGTTTTGACTAAATAAAATTGTAAAATGGGGTAAAGGAATTTAGACTAAATAAACTCTAGTAAAGGGAGAATGACAATAAAATTTAGGCATGTGCACAATGTGTGCATGAAAAATTAATAAAGAAAATTCAAATTAAAAGAAAATCATTTCATGAGAGACTGTCAAGCCAACATGGAGTTTGAATCCTAAGTCAATATAGACTCAAAATACTAACTAGAAGAAGAGTCCTATAGACTCTAAGTTTAACAAGAAGTAGAGTCCTAATCAAAATCCAATTGTAAATAATTTAGGGGACATAATAAAAGAGAATTTGGGGAACTAAGGGACAACTAGGAGGAAATCTAGGAACTAATTGTGGGTGTGAGGGAAAATGCTTAATTATTTAAATTAAAAAGGGATTAAACATGTGAAACTTGGGGAAAGGATGACATGTGTTGGGGGTGAATGATATTTAATTAAATTATTAAAAATTAACTAATTGTGCATGAGATGACAAGTGTCAAGGTGAAATTTCTTATAAAAAGAATGATCAGTAAGTTCTTCTAGTTTCCTATATTTTTTTTACATTAAGTTCTTCTAAATTCCTATTGGTAAACAAGTCTAGTTGGTTCAACGCAGTTAGTACTGCTCAAAAATGTTTTCTTGTCCAAATTTTTCTGGTAGTGCCCTCACCAGTTTCCATGTTTTGCATCATAGAACTTGGCGAGTAAATTTACCAAATACTCATCCAGAACTCTTGCTTCGGTTTTCCTTGTGCCGAGTAATAGAACACATTGACAAAATTTTCTAGTTATTTAGTGGTTCACCTTTCTCTCTTTGTATAGTGGTATATAATCTTATGGAATATGCAAGTTGGGCGTGCATCAACTAAAACTTGACTCTTGAGAACTTGTGCCCTAATTTTTGAATTAGAAATTAAAGATATTAATTGACTATGATAATTAACAAAACTTAATTGTATACACTATTTTGTAGTGCGCTAGCTGCACAACTATGAAAAATAGAAAAAAAAAACTTTAATAGCTTAGTTCCCTCCACATACAGCCTGAGTGGGCCTAATGGTTAAGAACATGTGTTTCCTCTTAAGAGGTCACAGGTTCAAATCCAGAGGGGGGTAGGGTATGTATACCTTCGTAGACTTTACCAGTCAAATTGTTGGGCGGAGGGGGGTCCCTTGTCCCATAAACAAGGGGGTCTCATACACCAATTTGGTGTGCTGGCTTGGCCATGACCTTAAAAATAGATTATTATTATTATTATTATCTAACAACCCTTGTTAGTTATCGTGTGACTAATTGGGTCAAGGTTTATAAATTTATTTTTCTCTTGTTATCTTGAAGGTATTCTTAAGGGTCGTTACCTTAATGGGTTGATAATCATTGAATCAATAAACAATTGGTTGATAATTTATTTAATTAATCAAATAGTGGATATAATTGTTATATGACGATTGGAATGACATTTAATTGTTGATTACTTAAATTTTTTAAACCTCTAACCTTACAATAGGATAATGAAATAATTAATTCTTATAAGAAGCATAAACATTGAAGTTAAATTATTAATGGGGCGAACATTTAAACTTAGTAATGACTAGTGAAGCTTATGCCTAAAAAATGTCCCATCCTTAAGAGAAATTTTGGTGACACACTTTTGTATTCTTGCAATTATCGTGAATCGCTTATGTATGTACTTATGGATTGATTTATAAGAATAAAATTTAAGTTACCCTATGACTACCTTTGTCTAACTCATGTCCTTGCAATTGCTTACTGATTGTTGTTGATTAGTGTTGGATTGATACAGACCATTACCTTTGTAAAAAATATTTCCATATATATATAAAAGTAGAATTTATAGTGTCGAGAGCTAATCGAATGATGAAGTTCTATGGTATGTACTTCAAACCTATACTTTTCTAAATTAATAGAATAGTGGTGAAATAGAAGTATCGAATTTGTTTAAATAAATGGGAATTGGTAATTATTGTTATAATTATTTATGCAATGGAAGGTTACATTGTAAATTTCCTTTTTATTATTAATGAAATATGTTATGGGGTTATGATTCATGTGTTAGGTTGTTATATTTTATTGTAATAACTTTATTTTGTTACAGAATCACTTTACAATATTTAATGAAATTTTGAATTTAATCCTTATACAACTTTGTGTATTGTGTACCTAATTGGAGAGATGTTACATCCATCAAATGACATTCTGCAATATCCACTGAATGAATTGTCTTCGTTTTTCACATCTTCTAATTGCTACATCTCAAGGATGGCATAATTTCTAATACCAATATATATATATAATATTCCATCAATTTATTATCCTTCTTTTTGAATGAAAAAGACCTTCTAGGTTCACGAGGAACCCTAAGCATTGTTCCATCTTTGTCTGGAAGCATCATGCAACTGCCATCATTCATTATATAACCACCAATCATTGAGGAGCAGTCTCTTCCAAGGACTACTCCACATGCTGGGGGGAGATCTACCATTATGATAGTAAAAAAAATGATAATATGGGGGGAAACATTAATCTAAGCATAAAAGTCCTTGATTTCTCCATATTATGGCACCTTTCTAGAATCAATTGCATAGATACTTTCACTTGTTTCATAATACTTGGTGGAAATCATACCAAGTGATTCCATGACTTCCATGGGCATGATATTATCCGTTGCACTGGATTCTACCAGACATTTGTGAAACACAACATCATGATTCTCAATTGAAATATATAAAGGTGGAACATTGCCTCTCAATTTAACCGATACGTTCTGATTCTGCTTCGTATTTGCAATAACTGCTTGCATTCTCCTGGATGTCTCATCTAGAAGTTTGAGAATGTTTTCCCTCTGTTGGGGAATATTTACTACCTCCATGAAAGGAAAAGTGATTCTTAGTTTCCTAAGATCATCAACCATGTTATACATCATCTGAGGTGGGTTTGAAGTATTTTTTTTTTTCGTTTCTGGGCCGCTTGATTTATTCTTCTCATTCTCCTTTTTTTTATCTTTTACTTTTTATTTTTCATAATTTTTTTTTTATTTTTGGATTTATTTATTTGTGCTTTTGTTTTGACAATATTTTCTTGCCTAATAGTATATTCTACATGTTATTCAAATATATACATGGACGACTCACATTCATCTATCTGTACAGATTCAAAATATTCCTCTTGAACATAATCATCTTCTTTATCAACCATTTTCTCATTGTAGGGCTCCTCAAGTATTGATGCATTTGGATTTGGTTCCCTTGTGATTCTCTGTCTTTGTTGATTATCAACGTTTTCAATTCTCATTCTTTGTTCCTGAGTGGGATTCCTTCTTTTCTGTGGAATTAACATCCTTGGGTTAGGCATGCAATCTTCATTCATTTTCATTCTAGTTATTTCATTCTACATTTGTCGGATGGTTCTATTCATTTGTCCAATATCCATTCTTTTCTTTGTCTCCTAAGATGCAATGGGGTCAGTTTTCACATCCGGGATAGTTCCTTTAAAGAAATCTCCACTGACTTCTTGATCTTCATTATTTCATGGATTTTGATCCTCATTCTTCTTTGAACTAGATTCTCCTTGATCATGAATATTCAAACTAGCCATATGCCTGGAAGCAATGTTTCAATTTGAGAGGCTCTAATAGTGAATTTTACATTGGAGGGCATAACATTCTTATAACAACCAAGTATGACTGGATCATTAGGCCTTTTTTCTTTTGGGATTTTATTCAACGTCTTCTTGAATATCAAATTGAAATCTCAAATTCTCTCATTTTTCTTCAGACAAATTTGGGTGAAGTTCATGAGAAGAGTATGATAGGGAATTGGGGGAGTAAACATATTCAAAAATATAGTCTCAATATCATCAAATGACCCAATTGAACTTGTAGGTAACGACANAAGCAATGTTTCAATTTGAGAGGCTCTAATAGTGAATTTTACATTGGAGGGCATAACATTCTTATAACAACCAAGTATGACTGGATCATTAGGCCTTTTTTCTTTTGGGATTTTATTCAACGTCTTCTTGAATATCAAATTGAGATCTCAAATTCTCTCATTTTTCTTCAGACAAATTTGGGTGAAGTTCATGAGAAGAGTATGATAAGGAATTGGGGGAGTAAACATATTCAAAAATATAGTCTCAATATCATCAAATGACCCAATTGAACTTGTAGGTAACGACATATAACACTCATAAGCTTGACCGACCAATCTTTAGAGAAAAATTCTTACCATTACATCATCACTTTCGATGAGATGAAAGTCACAAACAACCAAGAACAAATCCACATGTGTTTTAGGATCAATAGTTCCATCACTTGAAAATGTCCTCAATGTCCCCTTTGGAAGAATAGGGAGCTCATGTTGTTCTCGTCGAAGGGTAAGAGGGAAGTCTCTTACCCTTATTCTTGGGTTTCTAGGCCTTTCTTCTCATCTTTCTTCATGTATTTCTTCTCTTTTATCCTCTCGTCTTTATTCACACCTATCTTCTCTATCACCCATATCTGAAAATTTCATGTTTTCTTTAAAAGGATATTCTTCAATTTCTGGGATGCGTAACTGCTTGCTCTTACTTCTAGTGATTGGTCCTTTCTACTCATCCAGTCTTAGTTCCTATTTTGTGCTTGTGCTCTTCTAATTTTCCTATCATCTCTTCTTTATCTTCGAAGAATTTCTCTTTCTTCCGCTTGAACAAGAGTTTCCTAAGATCTTTCTAATTCTTCTCTAGTTGTAGTTGTTTTTATTGCAAGATTATATAATTGATGCATAATACTCCTTTGGTTTTGTAACCCAATTTCTAACTGGGGATGGTTAGTTTGAGGAAAATTCATATGAATTTGTGGTATAAAACCAAGTTTTAATCTTCAAGTCCTCCCCAGTATGGTCGCCAAAAATATTGACGTTTGAATATGTTAAGACCGAAATGATAGCCGCATAAGGATATGAATCCTCCCGCGTTTTTAGAGAGGTGGTACTCCTCTTTGGATTATGATTTTCTTTTAATTTTAAGTCAAGAATAATAAAGGACTATGTCAAATGATAGAATCCAAAATTTCAATGCTCAAGAAAATTCAATTTACTGAAAAGTAAAATATATATATGGAGAGTTCCTGAGAAGCAGACCAAGAACCTCAAACATCACAGATTGCAAAAAATATAGAAAAGAATAATATCCTCACATCCATAACAGTTTAATAAAAGTTCTGATCACATTCAACATAAAATAAAATGGTCCAATCACACAAGAGAACTTTTAAAGAGTATTACTTATTAAGATCAAAAGAAGATTTCGATAGATCAATTTCAAGCATGTTATAATCAAAACTTAGAGCTATAAAATACACTTAAAACTAATCCCAAATTAGTTCTTTGGAATTTCTCAAAAATTATAATGTCTATTACAACACTTTAAATTTAAAAGCATTTGTCCATATGGACTAGGATTGGGGCTCTCGCGGACTATAAAGAAAATATTTACAATAAATTATGAAGAGGGAAGAAGAGCATGAAGCAGAACACAAACAACAGGATTTGTAAACAAGACAAAGATAAGTTATTAGAAATCGATTATATTCTTCTAACGAATGGATAAATATAATTGGATGGAGTTTGAAAAGGAAGAAGTTGTGTGATCATTATATACTTACTGTGATGGAATCTCTCCCTTCCCATCTACTTGTTGATGCACCTTTTATACTCTTGATTGTTGTGGTTATGTGGCCGATTGTAAATGCTTCCGTTGGAATTTCCGAAATCTTGGCAATAAATTTGTTTAACCATTCTCGAATATATTCTCTTAAGGGAACAATGATCACTTCTTGCTTTACTTTGATATTAAACAATTCATTTACAATTTCTCTATGGTCAATAGAAATCTTTTACAATGTATTTTCAATATCTTCATTTTTATTTGTATATTCAACAATCCAGTTGTCAATGTCATCATATGTAAACTCAACTATGCTAGCAAAATTTTCAGCCGATATTTTCTTTAAATTCTCAACTGGTTCTTCAAATTGGTCTATGTTTATAACCATTGAATTTGATATCAATTTTGGATTTGAAACTTCAATAATAGTTCCCACAATATCTAAACAAATAATCTGAGTATGACTCAACCTTTTTCCTTGATAATTCATTTAATTGAATTAACAACCCTTTTAATGTATTAATTATTTCAATCCAACGTGCCTTTAATTGTTTAATATGGCTCTGGGAGGGTAAATCTTCCCGTTTTATCATTTTCTTCGTCATTGCCAAGATTTTTGATACAAACATAACAATGCCATCTGTGAGACATCCTTCATCATTTTCAAAATATGCACTTGAATGTTCTTTAGTTTTTTGAATCTTGAGTCCGAGAGAAGCAAAACTCTTTTCCAAGTCCCATAATTCTAAAATTAATGACATTTTTTTCTTTATATATGACTCGACAAAATTTCGAGTGGAAATGATTAAGATTGAAGTTCCTTTCACCCTTAGACTTGATTCTAGACTTCCTTGAAGAATTCTGTCAGGTTGTATCATAAAAACTGGGGTAGCCAATATAGGTGGGGACATGAGGGTTCCTTCTAGTTCCTTGACTCTCTCCTTTAGCCTAAAATTTTCTTCTTGCATATTAGTTATTGAAACATCCAATGCAACCCATGTGACCTTATGAATTGAAGATAATTTTGATGGAAACATATTTCTGGTGTCAATGGTGGAGTCTGACTTTCCCTTTGTACTTTTTGATGTCCTTTAAAAAATAAATTTCTTTGAATCCTTTTCAAATGAATAATTTTGTACAGTGAATGTTTCTTCGTCAAAGAAGACATTATCCTGGACAACCAGTGAAGAAACAAACTGTATATTTTCTTGAGCATGTTCTTCTTCATCCAGAAACTGGATATTTTCGATATCAGCATCCAATTCCATATGATCAATAAAGATGTCATTTTCATGTGCGTTTTGTTCCTCTCCCCCTTGTTTATAGTTATCTCTTTTTCTTTTAACTTTTAATTTATGGGGGTTTTCTGAATTTCCTTGAGGAGGGTTTCTTTCTTCAACATCACCTGAATTATTACATGTGGTTTTTATTTTTCGGGCCATTGCAGACCAAGGGTTCACTTTATGAAAACACTTCTATGAGAAATAACGAGTGACTGAGCATTCATTTCACTTGAGGGTTTTCCTCTTTCTTGATGATATTTTGTAGTTCTTACAATAGTCTCTATGTCACCAGAATTTTTATCATCTCTTTGAACATGAGGATCATGAATATTACCCTCTTCTTATCCAAATATGAGTGTATTAATAAGTGCAGGGCTAATACCAACTACTATCATGTGGTTGTAGAAAAGGTAATTGGGGCCAAACCCTTTGATTTCTTCTGCAAATATCAAGTTGAACTGATCAAATAAGAGGCATATTCATCAATCTTATAAATTCCTCTCAGGAGAATTTCACCAACCTTCCAAGGAAGAGGGATAAACTATGTCTTCCCTTTTTCATAAAAGATATGAAATTAGGACTTATATTGTCTCACCACCTCTATGATGAATAATTTGTCCGACACATTATAAGGGAGAAATATAGGATTTTCATGAGAACGTAAAATCCTAATGATGTTGTAACTATCCATTTTTTCCAAAAGTCCCATTGTATTTAAAAATTTTAATGCTTCCAATGAAATCCTGGAAGTGTATTCTCCAAAGAGAACTCTCTTAAATGCATACATTAAATCATTATAATCTTCATAAAAATAATGGATGACTTTCTATCTCCAGAGAGCTTGATACTACATATTTGTAGGGTCAACCTTTTGGTTTACCCTTTTTTCGACACTTAAACCTTTGAACATATGACAATACATGATAACAAACATCAGACAAGAAGCCATGTAGAATTTTTTCTCATTTTTATAATTCATTAACTGTGTATTAATCTCATTGGATATGATCTTCACCTAGTAAAAAACAACATTCTCATGAAATGTGAAATGTAGAATATATAGGGCCAGTCGAGGAATAGTTGTTGTAGAATTCTGACCAGTAATTCTAGCGAATAACCAAGCAATTTATAGATAAGGGTATTTTATAGAACTAACCTGAATTCTAGAAAAATATTATGTCATTGTGGTGGGGTCCTCTAAATATACCTACAGAACTTTGATTCCATTATTTTTCCCTTTGATAAATTTTCTAGCTTCTTCTCCTTTGTATACCAAGTTCAACTTTGGAAATTTTAGCATTTTCTTAAATACTGAAGGTGTCAATGAAACAAGGGAGCCACTTCGCAATGTAATACTTCTTTTTTTCTGTACAAACTTATCAATAAATTGAGTGATGATATCTTTTCAGTCAAAAACTTCTGGGATGCAACCGATGAGAGCTATCCCCTACATCCAAACCTTATTACTAGCTTTATCTGGAAATGTAGATTAATATGAATATGCCCTCAACTAGTGATAATTATGATCTTCTCTTGTGAATAAATTCAGAGTATCACCACATAAATACTTTCTTCTCTTGGCCATCTTCAACAGGTTGATAGAGCTCTTCATAATACTGCTTAGAACAGTAAAATGATTCTTAAGTTAGATTTTGATGAAAGCATTAACTTGAAATAAATGTATTTTACCTCGATATGAACACCAGTAATTACCAACTTTTTTCAGAAATAAATTTGGTAGTTGAGTCCATAAATATAACATTTATAATGAATCGTGAAATGTGAAGAAAAGGGACACGTAATGTCGGGGATTCAGAGTGGAAGTTTTCAAATGAAAATGCAAGTCTGCGAGTCCATGAGTCTACGATGAATGAAAATGGATAAGTATTGAGATCTCTCAGATGGGATTGTGAGAGATAGAAATATATCAAATCTAAGTCTGCGAGTCCATGGGTCTTAGAGTCCATGAATGAAAAAATAAACTAAGTACTCAGAATCGATCGAAAGAAAGAAAAGGAGACAGAGCACAAGTCCGCGAATTCATGAATATGAAAAAATGAATACATATGGTATAAAATGAATATCAAGAAGAGGAAGAATAAAGTACAAGATAAATGGTAAGGAAATGTATAGGATGAAAACAAACTTAAAAGAAAAATAAGTGGAGAAAAAGGGAAGGAAGAAGAAAAAACATATAAGGTTCAACAATCCTATCAAGATACAGTACCTTTTTGGGAATATCTGCTAAATAAATCTTCCATGAAGACCAAGTGCCACATCTTGGGTGTGGACTTAAACTTCTCATTAGGAGCTACTGAATCTTGGGGCCACAGGGAAAGACCTGATTCACTATCATATTTTTTGCGTTCATATTTTGGGGGAATATAATTTGATTGATATTTTCCCAATAAAGCTTAGGCCCACCTGGAGAAATAAGAGGGCCAGGGAAGATTAGATAGAAAAAAGAGTTGACCAGTTCCTAAAAAAAAAATATCTGACGGAGAATCAATTTTAGATGAGACATTGGGTAGGAAGTGGAGGGGACTATGATCCCTTTCCTATCTTTATGGAAATTTTAGGAGGAATAAAAAATTGACCAGTCCTTTTAAATTAAATCATGCATGGTTGAAAGAAGAGAGTTTCCAAACTCTAGTCAAAGAACTATGGGTACCTTAAAATCATAGATTTGCTTTTCCGACCATGTTACAATTTGTAGAAAACCTAAAGCGGGTAAAAAAAGGAAACAATGGAATGGGCCCGAGATAAGAGAAGGAAGGATGAACATGACTGATTGGATATTATAGCAAC
Organism: Picea sitchensis; assembly: GCA_010110895.2. Taxonomy (NCBI): domain Eukaryota; kingdom Viridiplantae; phylum Streptophyta; class Pinopsida; order Pinales; family Pinaceae; genus Picea; species Picea sitchensis. Next base: position 347,944 of record SNQJ01S0008096.1, read on the forward strand.
TTTTCAAGCAATTTATGAATCATATGGAGGGGGTTATGATACCCCATAATCCAAAGAAGTTTTTCAGAATTTGGAGAGGAGGAAAAGACAACTACTGGAAGAAAGAAAAGTAGAATGGCGTCTCAAAAGACGAGCTCTGAGATTGTAATGTGGGGATGAAAACACCACATGTTTTCATGCCTATGCAAAGGGTAGGAATATTTCAAACACTCTTTGGATCCTTAATGATCCTTCAATAAGACCCGTCTCATCATTTGAAGGACTGGGTTATCTTGTAAAGAGTCATTTCCAAAATATGTTCAAGGTGGATGAAAGAATATCCATTGTAGACATTGCGAGGTTGGTCCTTCCTTTTCCAAGTTTTTTAAATGAAGAGGAAAATATAGCTCTTATGGTAGAGGTATTGGAAGAGGAACTAAAGGAGGTCCTTCATAGATTCCAAAAGGACAAAATCCCAAGTCCAGATGGATGGACTATTGAATTTTTCTTGGGATTCTATGAACTCATCAACATGGACTTATTGGAAGTAGTAGAGGAATCACGTTCACAGGGAAATATGCATGCCCCCATAAATGCCACATTCGTATCTCTTATCCCCAAATATGAAGATCCAAAATCCTTAGAAGACTTTAGGCCAATATCTCTTTACAACTACATATACAAAGTGGTTTCCAAAATAATAGCCAAAAGAATGAAATCTATTCTTTATGAATCAATTCCCTGGGAAAAAATCGGCTTCCTGAAAGGAAGACAGATAAATGAAGCTATTGGAGTGGCATAGGAATAATTCCAACATCAAAACCAGAAAATTCAAAGGAGCAGTCTTAAAAATTGACATATCAAAGGCATATGACAGAGTGATATGGTTATATATCAGACTTCTTCTTATACATCTTGGATTTTATGTGCCATTTATTAACTAGGTGGTGGGTTGCGTCTCAAGAATACCTTTTGTGGTCCTTATAAATGGGGATGCTTAGGGTTTTTTTCAAGTAGAGCATGGTATTAGACAAGGCTTCCCTCTTTCACACCACCTCTTCCTTTTGGTAGCTGAAGGAATCGACAGAGAAATTAAAGAANGAATACCTTTTGTGGTCCTTATAAATGGGGATGCTTAGGGTTTTTTTCAAGTAGAGCATGGTATTAGACAAGGCTTCCCTCTTTCACACCACCTCTTCCTTTTGGTAGCTGAAGGAATCGACAGAGAAATTAAAGAAGCCAAATCCCAAGGGGAGTTTCATGGGATAAACATCACCCATTATTTAAGATTAACACATCTCTTTTTTGTGGATGACGTGATCATATTTTGCAATGGACTCAAAGGAGATGCGGTCAAATTAAATTCTATCTTGGATCTTTTCAGAAGGGAAATGGGCATGCAAATAAATGAAAGAAAATATTCTCTTTTGTTCCATAACATGTTAGATGAAAAAATACAACATTACCAAGTTCTTTTTCCATTTGAGCTTCGGGACTTTGACTCAGGCATAAAATACATGGGGTTCCAAATGAATCCCAATTTCTATAGGAAAGAATATTGGCATTGGCATTGGTGAAGAGACTCAAAGATTGGAGTTTCAAATGGATTTATTGAGCAGGAAGGATGATTTTGGTCAAATTGGTGCTAGAAGCTATTCCAACGTATTTGATTTCTTTGGCTTGGATTCCCAATGTTTTTCTAGAGAAAATTAGGAAGATCTCCTTCAATTTTTTATGGGATGGAATTCAAGAGAAGTATGTTCTTCCTTGGGTTAAATGGGAACTTTTGGAAGCACAAAAAGTTCTTGGAGGATGGGGATTAAAAAACATTTTCATGTTCTCCAAAGATCTGACTGCAAAATCAAGCTGGATATTGATCACCATAGAAATTTTGTGGTCAAATGTGGTTATTCATAAATATATTCATCATTTGTCGGTGGAGGATTG
>SNQJ01S0008096.1:353525-402929 GCA_010110895.2 Picea sitchensis
GATCGGGGTATTATTTCAATTAAGTTACAATTTTAACTCCAAAAATAAGAAGGGTGCTACTAGTAGCATCACTTTTGGGTTTGAGGGTCAATTTTCTACAATGAAATTTTAACAGTATTGGTTGTCAAGACAATGATTTCAAGCAAGTCCCAATTCTAACCATCTTTTTAAAAAAAGATGCTACTAGTATCACCATTTTTTGAAATGGGGGTAAAAAATGCAACCTCTAAAAAACTAGAACTCTGGAGAGTTCTTGTTAAGTTGATAACTTTGTTTTTTTTAATGCGCCCCTTCTAGTCCAATTTCATGTTTCCGTAGTTCTTGGTTTCTCCCAGAGCTCCCTTTTTCCAAATACCTTAGAGTCCCTCTCTTAGAATCTTGTTCCCGCAACAGTTCTTAGGAAGATCTCCTTTCTCGCATTGGTAAGACTCGCTCTTGCAAGAATTTTCACCCTCTCAATATTGTTGGTCATGTTATTTTTCTCAAGTCTATTATGCAAGCTATCCCGCTTTACCTCTTTTCGTCTTTCACTACTCCCAAACATATTCTGAAAGTTGTCAGAACTCTTCAAAAGGAACCTTTTATGGAAAGGGGTCAATGCTACAAGAAAATGGGTGCTAGTTTCTTGGAACACCCTATGTCTTCCTACGCTAAAGGGAAAATTGGGACTACAAGATCCTGAACTCCTAAATCGTGTCCTTGAAGTGAAAACTTGGTGGCCATAGCTACAAAATAAGTGTTAGTTATGTATCTATGTCTTGAAGAACATATATACTCCCCACACTCATCCCTTTGATTTGATCTATATGTCAGGGGGAATTTTGGGTTCGTTAATATGGAATTTTTCTTGGGAAAACAAATATATGATTCAATATCACAATTTATGGGAGGTTCAAGATGGTCGTTCTACCCTTTTCTAGGAGGACTCATGGCAACAACTTCCCCCTCTTCAACATAATCCCAACTTCCTCATTCTCTTGGTTTCTCTTAAGACTGAACATGACATTAAGATTCAAAATTATTGGCACTCAAATTCTAGATCTTAAGATTGGGGAGCTTGGGATCTTAATCCTAATCACGTTCCTCTTCATAATTTCCTTATTTTCCCCTCTTTTCTTTCTGAAATATGAAAAAGAAAAAACAAATTCTCCACTCTCCATGATAAATAAAGATGGAGGCATTGTCCAATAAGCTGTTTCAATATCAAAGAGGCCTACTCATTGATTGTCGAACATTATGTCATTCCCTCAGAAAACATATGGACCAAAATTTGGAAGTGGAACCACTGACCCTAGGTCACCACTTTTCTTTGGTTGGTAGCTCATGGGAAATTTCTCACCTGGGATCACCTCCTGAAATTAGCACTACAAGGAGAACACCTTCTTGCAGAGGTTTTTATGAAACCTCCCCACAAAAAAATATCCCTTACTTGTTTAGTGGAGGTTGTTAGTGGAGGCAGATGATTAGAGGATTTTGCAGAGGTTTTTTTTTTGTGCTCCTTTCAGGAATATATGCATCGGTGCACATATAAACATACTGCACCGATTCTAAAATGTTCAAACACATCGTCATTTTTCATAGCGGAGTTTTTTAGCGGATGCGAGCAATCAAATTATTTTTGCAAATAGTTTTGTTCGGTGCACCTATATGGTACATCCGCCCCAGTGCTCAACTAAAACATAACACACCGATGCATATATGTTTTTTTTTTTGTAAGTAAGTGATTGTTTGTATTATATAAAAAACCTTCTTAGAGCCAGAATCCAGAGTACAATGACAGAGTAAAGCGGTTGTAATTACTGAGCTGCTCCGTGAGGAGAAACCATCTCAGCCAACCGTATATAAAAAGTAGCAAAATTGCCAACAGTACTAGAGATAAAACTAGACCTATCTAACTGCCATGAGAGCCACTAGAGCTAAAATATGGAACAAGCATTGTATATTCAGGAACATACTCGGGCAAGGGGCCAGGACATGGTTCCTCGATGATAGGTGTCCCGCCGGTAGTCCACTGCATATCCGTGGCGTTGTGGCATTTGTCGTCGTGCTCCTGGATGCTGGCTTCCTTTTCCTCAGCTGCCATTGCTGAAGCTTCACCGTCATCCCCTGCCTCAGAGCTTACCCAGGTTGCCTTCTGCGCACGAGCAGTCCCGGGTTCTGGAGAACCTGTCGTCCCCTCAAATTGCGGACTTTTCCCGGTGGAATCAGAGTGATGGATGCTTGCAGGGTCACTGGAACTCTCGTGAGCTTCGCTGGAGTTCGCAAGAGCGGCTGGAGGGGGATCGGCTATAAGTTGGAGGAGAGTAGAGAGCTTGCCCTCCATCTGTTGAACCCGGAACTGGAGGTCATTGACCCCTTCCCTGAGCTCAAAAACCAGGTCCTGCAAAATGGCTGAGTGTCCACGCAGCGGTGAAGGAGAGGTCGTTTTTGGATTGGGCCGAGGTCGACGAGGGTGCGGCGCCGGAGGAGAGGAGGCATGCTTGTCAGGGGGTGAGCGCCATGCCAGGGTCCAGGAGGTATCGACTACAGTGAGACAATCAAGGTCCGGGGTAGAAGATTCAGAGGGCGAGGAGGAAGTGTGTGGGTGTCGAGGGTGCCAGGGAGAGCCCCGACGAGGGCGCATACGCTGTCGCGGCATGGCCAAGCTCGGTGTCTGCAGAGGGACTGCAGAGCCAAGGTGAGAAAGAGAAAGCAGTCGAAAAACCATAAAAATCGCCGAACCAGGGTCGATGCCACACAACCAGGCAAGAATGTGAAATGAGTTCTGCATGGTGTAATACATAGAGATGGTCGAGGGTGGTGGATTAATGCCCCCTCCCATCAGTATTGAATGAGATTTAAAGCCGGGGAGTGTTGGCTGCAGCGGGCACGAGCCGCCCACATGGCTCTGTGCTACACTGGCCTCCTCCTTCGCCTTCAGCCTGCCAAGTGGAGCGCAATAACATCCCATCCGGGAACCGATGCATATATGTTCAAACACACCATCATAAGTTATAAAAAATAACAAGCACCAATCAAAGTGCACTAGTACCATTGAATCTTACGTATCGATGTGTACACAATGCTCGATGGTGCACTGTGGTATGGGTAAATAAAAATAAATCACCATACCAATTTTCATTGTGACATATCATCCAATGCTTCTAATCCCTCAATCAATCACCGATGCTTACTCTATTTTCATGGACACCATGTTTTTGGTGCTCCTCGGTGATTTGGATGTCTCCACCAATGGATATTCCAGAAATTTTCCAATTTTTAAAAATTACCATGAATTTTCATTTCCTCTCAATGGTGGAACCATGTCTCCTCAAGACATAAGAGTCCAGGTAATTTGTTTATTACCTTCCCATTTCCATTTTCATGAGTTAAAATTTTTAATTTAGTTTGAAATTTGAAACTTTTTTCAAAAAACAATTTGACTCCATGTGGTGCACCATTTTAATTCATCTTGCCTCGATGCAATACATCCTATGCTAAATTCATAGTAAGCATTTCCTTCAATGCATCCAAGTTTTATATTAAATGGTGCCTTCTATTAAATGACCTGAATTCGGTGCATTATAAAGGAAAACTCCCGATAAATAATGTGTTGGTTCTTTTCGAACTCAGAAGCATCGATGTGTTCCATTTAACCAAGCACACCATTAAAAATGACACATATAATCTAACTGAGTGGTGAAACCATTTTAAACAAATTCATCGGTGCCATTAACAGAACAACACCAGAACATATATTGACCGATTCAGCATTGTGAGGTGTTTCCCTTGATGCCCCATGTCTGGTGCTCTAGGATTCACAACGCACCATTAAACAAAACAACGGTGCTTCAACAACATGGTAGCACCAATCCATTCCTAGTAACCAATAAGACCATTTAATTTACAATGAGTCAACCTAATGGATAAGTGCCCATACTGACACAAACTACACCGATACATTATACTTACGTCGCAATTATAAACATCATGTCGATGCTCTATAAACTATAGCGCACTAGTACTATCAGTTATCAAAAGTGCACCGTCATGAAAACATTTCATAAAAATTGGTTCGACAATGCATTTATGTTAACTAAATGTAATGGGGCACTGGGCCATTTCGGTTGATGCTCCATGACCAGTGCTCTTGGAAACATAACTCACTGTTAAAAAAATCGTCAGTGATCCAATAGTATGGTAGCACCAATGTGTTTATATCAACACATCACACTGCTTATGTTGATATAAAACAATTTCACATGTTGGTGTGCCTAGATCCAAACAACGCATTGAAAATGTAAATACCACAACACCGAGCTGAATTTTCACAAATTATCAGTTCAATATGTCTTATCGTAAGCATCGCTAATATGATAGGAAGTGCACCAATTGAGATAAATGCATTGATGCATTCTATTAATCGAACACATCGCCCAACTTTTGAAACAAAAATTTCCCTCCATGGTGCATCAAATAAACAAAATGTATCGGTGATGTGTACTACAACATAGTGAGAAAAATACATAATAATTTACCATATCATTTTATTTTATGAGATGCCTCATTACCGATGCATTATAATACTAACACACTAGTATCAAAAAATACAAAGCTAAAATGGAGAGTCAATGCATTACGTTCAATGAAATGCACTGATGTGGTTAAGTGAGCTACACTAGGAAAATATTTTAAAAATTATCATTGCGGTGCATATTTTAAAATGCATTCATTAATGGTGTGTCTGTTAGGATATTTAGACACTTAGGAGTTAGTTAATATCTACTTGGTCTAATGTGATGTTAGGTAAAAGTGTGTTTCTTACTGAGTTTCTTTAGTATGCATTAGCATACATTTGTATTTAGGAAATCCGACGGTCACGATATGTTCCCGACATAGAGTGATCCTATGGTTCATATTATCCTCGATATTAATGACCATTGATATGTGGCTTAAAACCCGATTGGTCCATGATATCTATTTAAAGAGCATGGAGGTTCATTTGTCGATGATTGATTGTGAGAAACTCTCTTGTAAAATCTCTCTCTAATATTTTTCTTTTGCATTAATAAACTTCTCCAAGTGGCCATGTTGGTTGGCGTCGTGGATCTTTCCACGTTGGTTGGGGCCGTGGATGTGGTTTTGTTTTACGGAGGAAAAAAATAGGTTACCCTTCAGTGCCTCTCATAATTTAGCACACATACTCTATCCTCTACTACTTCCTAAGTGCTCTACCTCACATCTCCTCCTCTGAAGGTCATTTGACTTTCTCCAAGATACCGTCATGGTCATTCTTGTAGCCATAATATGAATTGACATCAATTAGTGTGTAGATCACATAGCTACACCTCCTATTTTTCACCTCAAGGGGGCTCATTGAATATCTCTTTGAGAATGGGGAGAAATTTTGTAGCCCCGAAGTATCTGTAACTAGGAACCTTTTTGGTGTCATCGGGCACATCAACTTTGTTCCCTTCCAAGTCCTTCATCTTTGCCTCTACTTTGGCATAATCAGGACTATCAAGCTCTATGATCAGATCTTCCCAGTGCCCCTTTTCCTTGTTCAATAAGAAAGGACCCTGGTGGATGTATTAATTATAACATTGTGTTAGCCTCAAGAATGACTTAAGCTCCATATTGTATTTTTAATAGAAGCTAAGAAGCACATTTGGAAAAACAACCAATCATCCATAAGATTTGTCAGCAAGTCTTATCACTAAATATTAAGAATTTCCTTGGCCTCGACATACTCCTCCATGAGATCCTCACTCATGTACTTACGAAGAATCTCATCATGTATTTTCTTCTCCACAACCATGCACTCGATGACTTTCTCATCCAGAAGGGGAACATGGGAAAAAAACACTCTCTCTCCCTCTCTCTCTCTCTCTCTCTCTCTCTCTCTCTTATGTTGGTTTCCCTTGTCCTACTCTCCCATTCCTTCCACTGCATCCTCATCTTCCTCGAAAGGACAATCTTAATGGAAACGATTTCCATGCTCTTGATCGTCAACCTGAGATGTCTCTAGATAGACTCAATCCTTTGCCACTCACTCATCACTCTGGCCCACATTTCCTCCTCCATGGGCTACTTGAATTTCTCCAAGATATCATTCTTATCATACCCATCACCATAATAACTGGAATCAATTCACTTATATATATAGCATGCATATATTTCGTATTCTTCATCTTGCAAGGATTATCAAATATCTCTTTGATGTTGGGGAGGAATTTCCCAACTCCACTTGGTTGTTTTAATATTGTAACATTCCATATTCTAGCGATCAACTGTACAAGTGCAGTTAGGAAATTTCTCCCCAATGTTAAAGAGATATTCGCTAAGCCCCCTGAGGTGAAGAAGAGAAACTCTATGTATGTGATTTAAAAGTGAATTGAATCTAGTTATTATGGCAGCATAGATGATGAGAATGGTATCTTAAAGCAAGTCGAGCATCCCGCGGAGGAGGATTTGCATACTAGAGAACTAAGGGAGTGGAAGAGTATCGATTCTATCTAGAGGGAGGCCAGGTTGACGATCAAGAGTGTGGAGGTCATTGCCAATAAGTCGGTCCTATTCGAGGAAGATGAGTATGTGGCAAAAGAAATGGGAGAGTAGGAAAAGGGAAACTAGAAATAAAGAGAGCGATAGTTTGTTATCTATGTTCCCCTTTTGGATGAGAAAGAGATTAAGTGCATGGTTGTGGAGAAGAAGAAACATGATAAGATTCTTAGTAATTACACGGGCGAGGATCTCATGGAGGAGAAGGTTGAGGAAAAATAAATACTTAATATTTAGCGACAAGGCATGCTGACAAAGCTTATGGATCATATGTTTTTTTTCCAAATGTTCTTCTTAACTTATATGAAATACACAATAGGGATATCAAGTCATTCTTGAGATTGACATAATGTTATAATTAAGACATCTACCAAGGTCCTTTCAAACTAAATAGAGAAAAGGGGCACTGGGAAGCTCCGATCATAAAGCTTTATAGTCTTAATTATGCCAAAGTTGAGGCCAAGATGACAAACATGGAAGGGAAAAATATTGATGTTCCCAATGCCATTGGAAAGGGCCCCGGTTACAGATAGTCCAAGGCTATGAAATTCCTCCCCGTCCTTCTTGTCCATCACACGTAATACCATCAATACATTTATTCATTGTTAAATAATTTAGTATATTAATAAAACTATGATAAATTCTAATTAGTTTAATAATTTACTTAAGTTAATTGAATTAATGATTTCAAGTCTTTAATTAACTTTATAACATTAATTGCCTCAATTACCTTACTTAATTATAATAATTAATTAATCTATTTGGGGCATTACACTAAGTGATGCTTTCCATATTCCCTTTGTGAGCCTATTTTATATTATAGGATCCTTTGCATCATGAATAATATATAGAGCATCAAATTTAAGGGAAAAGACATTATTTTTCACATGAGGGCCATATTAGGCCCTACTACAATCCCTAGTGTGAAAGGCTTATAATGTCTAAGGGTAATTATAAATATCCCCTATGATGGTTTCAAATCCGATTCATGATGGCCCATGAATTCTAAAATCCTACTTCATGCCCTAAGACATTTGTTTTCATCCTCCAACCATGACTAGGGCCTTCAAACTCATCATTGGTGCGGAAAAACTCGTAATGGTGCACATATAATATCCATGGGATAAATTTTCCATTTATATGGCCTATGTGGATTTGGTACCATATCTAGGTCCCATGAGACATTAAATCATATTTTAGGCCCTATATTGGTGTTCCTCCTCATGTCATGTCCAGGGTCCCTAATACCCTTTTATGGAGAGAAAAACATTATAACATCACTATTATTATTCTCATTCACCAAGTATTCCCTTTAGAGTTCATGTAGGGTTGTTTGAGATCCTATTAATGGCTCATGAGCCTTAAAAACATCTTCCAAGCCATATGATGTTGGTGTTCTTGCTCGGACAATGATGTTGAGACATTTGTTTTTTTAAATTGCAATAGTCAATTTTAACTCGTGAAAACATCATGAATTGGTTTATGGAACAAAAAAAAGGGATCCTTCATGAAGTTGATGGTTAAAATATTGGCAAATGGGAATTTGGGAACATGCCCGCGCATGAAAATGTACATGTTATTCAAAATGTGTACACATTGCTTTTAAAATAACCTTAATATATTTTGAAATACCATTCTGACTACTATGAAGTTTGAAAATAAGAATTAAAAATAAATGTTCATGCACTTTAGAAATTTGCATGCATTAATAAAGAGAACACAATATTTTTAACAAAAAAAATATAAATTATATAAGAAATTTCCAGCCCTAAAAAGTATTAAGAGTGATTTAGTAATTTTCCTATAATATTGTATCCCAACATCCATTTTTGGAAATATTTACATACCTGCAAAGGTCTTGAAGAGATATACGACTTTTATGTTATTAAGTTTCTATGTTTCTTGATATGTATTTTCTTGTTTTCAAAATAATATAAAAATAAATCTTTTGACAGGAAAAAAAATATTTGCAATTTTCCCACAACTTTTTTCCCAACATCCATTTTTGTTGCTCTTTAGATAAATGAAAAGATTTTGAAAGTGATCTACAACTTTGTTGTTATAAACTTTTTTCATGTCTATATAGATGTTTTTATGTTTTTTAAAAGAATAAAAAAATAATCTTTTGACAAACAAGATTCACTTTTGAAGATTGTATTTTGTTATGAATCCATTTTAAATTAAATGCCACATTTAATAATGGGATTACTCCATTGAAACAATTTATCTATGAACGTTTTATCCCTTGATGAAACCTTGAACTACCATATATGCCATATATAGGTAATATATGGTCTTTCAGTGGAACACTAGTGCCATCATGGAGGTTTTGTGCTCCATGTATGGATCTCAATCCCTTAACCATGATCCAATGAAGAAAACATGGAGTTAATGCCATGTGTGAACCTTCTAAGTCTTATCGGATAGGAACAAGGCCTAGAACCACCACTTAAGAACTATAAATGGGATTTTAGGTCTCCGAGTGGGAGATGAGTGCCATTAGGAGTTTTTCACTCAAGGGATGATTTGGAGGAATTTATCATGGAATGGGTAGGAAGTCAAAAGACTTGGGAGCCTAAATGAAGCTCTTAGGCACTCTTAGGAGTTTTTTTTTAACGAGAAGTGGGTCTTAGATAATTTACCATTGTAGGAGAAGAAAATGAGGGAATTAGGTTCTAAATGAAGATTTTATGGCTCATGGGCCATGAACAAGGATAGAAAACCACCAAATGACCCATATAAATGGGATATTTGGCACCCAAGTGAAATATAGGTGCTATTATGGATTTTATAATTATGAATATCCTCATAAGGAAATGTAAGTATTTGATTTTTCTAGTGAATAAATTAATTAATTTGCTAAGGTTAAAAGAATAATAAATTAAATTAATTTTATACTAATATTGAAAAATATTAAAAATATTAAGAAAACTCAATAAATAAAATATACAAAATTTCATGTGTAGAAGTTATAGGGAGATTAGTCCCCATATTTGATGTAATGATTGTAACATGCAACATACCACTTTATAAAACAAATGTCAAATTAAACAATACATTTAAATTTGTTCCATTGAAAATACAAAAATATAATTATTCAATCATGTTTTTCTTACTCCCTAAGGGGACATATAAAGGTAGACCCAATCCAAGTCATTTTTGACAAGCGGTTGGTGGTATATAACAACTATAGTTTGTTATAGTTTATTAACAACTCGTCACTAGGAGGAAAACTACATATTGCATGCACAACAACAAATCTATGTGCCTTCCTTTTCATAAAGAACTCTTTGTCATTGGAGTGTTCCTCAAAGGAACAATATTCACTAAATAATGAGGCCCTATAAATATTTATGAACCTTGTGATGTTCCCATGAGTTTGTGGATGACCATCGATATAAAACAAGTTTTTCCTATTAAAGTTTCCAAAAGCATAACCATTCATGCACATACTATACATGGAAATGCTATGTTTTTATTTGACAATATTCAAGTAATCATATTGAGTATAAAGAGGACCAAAAATGGAACAAGTTCCACTAATTTGTTGGGAGGAATGAATCCATGTGAAGGATAAAAAACCCAAGTTTCACAACATCTAATTTAGACTTGGAAATCATATAACTATTACCAAAAAAAGAGAATTTGGTTACAACATCGAGCACATGCATAGACGACAGTCAAGTTCCATACAAATATGAGTTGTAACAGGTTTGGTATTTACTTTTCAGATGCATAGGAAGAGGGAAGTCATCACTACCTTCCAACAATTGAACATACTTTGATGTGTAATTGGACATTTTTTTATCTTAGCTCATTGTTGAGATCAATTCCCTCTTCCAAAATTTCCCTCCCCTTTTCTATTCTCCCAACCTATTTTGTCCATTTCTTTTCCCTCTTCTATACTTGCCCAAATTCCCCTTTTCTTTTCTCCCTTCTATTCTCCCTTTCTAATTACTATACTTATGTCATTTTTTCAAAAATGACGGTTTTACGAGTTGGCGGACTCATGGGCTCTCACTTCCTATTCACCATATCATGAGTTTGAGAAACCACCGTATCATCCTATACTTAATTGTTTTTGCAGTCGCGGGTTTCCAGGTTGACGGTTTTCAAACTTTCATATCCCATGTTCTGTGATATACATTTTTCACCCAAAAGATCAATGATCTACATTTTGACCATCAGACTCCCCGAGCTCCTAAGTATCTCATCTCTCCTATATTGAGTCTGACTAACCACGTTACAATACTTAGTCGATTTTTTACCTTTTGCAATAGCGAGTTCCCGACTTGGAGGGTTCACAAAAACCCAAAGTCATGATTGCTCTTGTCCGTCCCCACCACCTTCGTGTTTTTCCCAATATTCATTTAGTATGGTTTAATGTTAATAACTCATCATGCAAGTCCTATAAATATCATAATTAATAAGCGATGGGCTGGAGAAGATTTCTTATTAAACCACATTAAAGAAAAATTTGCAGAATATTATATTATATCTCTCAAGCACTCATTTCAAATATTATATGGATGAAAAGAACACTCTCGTCAACTTATGGCAGCAACAACAGGTCGACCGCATTTCTGTGGATATACTTCGAAGATTTTTGGATGTGAGGACCAAAACTTTCAGTGGTCTAGAGCGTATTATTACTAGTAATCATCTTCTGCTCAGAAGAAAGTAATTTGGACATCTGAAATTGCTCGTGCAAGCTATGTTCCTGAGGTTTTCGACTACAAGGAACCAGTTTCCTAGTGTGCTGAGAAATATATAGCAAGTCAATGGATTATTCAACTTCAAGACTATTCTCCCATCTCTATTTCACCTCAAGTGTTCCGTAAAATGATAAAACTCCCAGAGCCAACACTCACCTTCAAAGGTGAAGATTGCAGGGAATTCTTGAAAAAGCATGACAACAACCTGGACCTCTTGCCTGAATATTTGGAGAATATCGCGGCCATCCATGAAGATATTACTAGGTTGCATATCAACTCATTCAAGAACCCCTTTCGGGAAATTTCTTGGTTATCCACCAAAGTGAATGACCAAGAAAATACCACCAGTATTTATCGTATGATTCTTTATATCTTATATTTCACTGTCAATGAGCAAGCCATTTTCGATTGGGGAAAACCGATTTCCATTGAAATCTCTTTCCAATTGTCACAATACAAAAAAGATAATAAATTTTGTATGGAATCTTATTTGGTATTCGCGATAGAACATCACTGTCAATTTCCTAAATTATTTATCTCCAAGAAGGTGAATTGTGAATTTGACCCAGTGACCTTTTGGTACTAAGCGTTGTGGAGGCACAAAGCTTCCTTGCATTTTTATGAAGTTTTCAAGGACTTTGTATCATTTTTTAAAGGATTGTCAATTGAAAAATTGTGTGGTATAATTGAATATGATGAGGATTCCATAGATAACTAGCTAGTAGATTACTCCGTAAAAAATCAGGACATTGAAGAAGCATTACATGGCATTTCCCTTGATCTAAGAGACTTGGAGGGAAAGCTATTCAACATTAAAATCTGACATGAAATCAACATGGCACCAATGAAAATTTACATTGAAGAATGGTTCAATAAATCTATCGATAAATTGATCAATGAAGGGAAAGAAGCAGTTGAGACAGTTCCTGTAACCATTGATGAAAACAATAAAAGGACATCAACAAGGAAATGAAAATACACAAGAGACCATTATAGTAATTTTATGTTGATCACGTCCTTCTTTTGTTTATCAATTCCTTCATCCAATTATTCCACCTCTTTCACTAGAAAGGTTTAACCAAAGACTGATAACTCCTTTTTTCTTCTTACTAGGTCTTGTTGTTCTTCTACCGCCCACAGTCTTCCTTCTAAAAGATTATTTCTTGTATTTATTTGATTTATAGTCCGCGAGAGCCCCAATCCTAGTATTTAATACAAATGCATTTACAATTTCAAAGAATATGCCACATACCATATATATTTTTTAGAAATTTCAAGAGAACTACTTTGGGAACAATCTTGACTATGCTTTGTAATCTTGTTTTCAGAATATAAAGTATTTGAGGTTGATATATAATTATCTTTATTTGAGTTTCCCATGTACCCACTCTGTTAAAGTTCTATTTTGCATGTGGATCATATTATTTTTTTATTTTATGTGATCATAAGTCTTTATCTTAAACTATGATGGATGTGAGGAAATTGTACTTATTTTCTTTAAATGTGTGAAGTGTGTGATTCCTGGTCCTTTCTCATAAAATTTCTTTAAAAGAAAAAAAAAACCATTTTCCTTTTATTTTCTCGCAATATTTATGCTTCTTTAATTACTACGATGAACTTCTGTCAAGTCTCACATTTTGAATATATATAAGTCCTAAGAAAATATAAAGAGGAGTACCACGTCTATAAAAATGCAAGGGGATTTACATCCTCATGAGGTTTTCGTTTCGTTCCTAACGAATTCAAGCATCAACATTTTTGGTGACCATACTAGGGAATGAACTAATATTTGGAACCTGGTATATAATTTCTGAAAAATATATGAATTTTCCCCGGGCTGATCAACCCCGCTTAGAAGTTGGATTCAACAATCAACGAAGCATCTTACATCAGTTATACAATCTAGTAATAACAACAGTCGAGACAAGAGAAGAGTTAGAAAGTTCATGGAAAATATTAGTCCTGGAAGAAGAAAGAGAAATCCTTCGAAGATAGAGGAGAGAGGAACGACAAGACCAAAGAAATCAAAGTCTAGCTAGAGAAGCACCAGAAAAATGTCGGGATTGAAGATGGATGAATAGAAGGGACCCATTACCAGAAGTAAAAGAAATAAACTCTTTATTCTTAGAAGTGAAAATCCTATCCCCGGAATCTCTCTGGACATGGTAGAAAGAAACGAATAACCCTGATATGAGCATCATGAGGAGAGACATAGAGGTGGAAGAGATGCTGCAAGAAATCAAGGAAACCCGGGATTTGAAAATTGAAGGAACATAAGAGATTCCCCTCTAAATATTATAGATGAACAACATGATATCCTTGTTCTCCCTAAGGGAACCCTAAAGGATTCTTATAGAGATGGATCAATCGATGCAAAGAGGCATATGCACCTATTTCTTCATGTTTTTTATTTTCACCGTGTTGAGTATGACGATGTCATGGTAAGGTTGTTCCTACAAACCTTATCAAAAAGAGCATATGAATGGTATACAACATTGCGCAACAGATCAATTCACTCATTTAATGACATTGAAGATATTATCCTGACGATGTTTTCCCCTCCAATTTCTTATCATACCATTCTCATCGATTTCACCAAGATTGGTTTGAGAAATAATGAAAAGATACAATATTTTAATATCAGGTTCAATAAAACCTTGAGTACGATTCCAGAAGATAAAAGCAAAAATGACCCAGTCGTTCTCGGTTGTTATAAGAATGAAATGCCCCCGAATGTAAAATATGCTATTAGAACATCCCAAATGGATACCTTGGAGGAGGCAATGACTAAAGCCACTAAGATGGAATAAATTATGGTTGAAATGAGTGTTGACCATGACATTATACTGGGAAGAGTACAAAGTCAACTGGGAGGATTAAGTATTGATAATCAAGGAGCTTTCAGTTCAAGAAAGAATGAAGAATTCAAGCCTCAACTGGATCAAAACCAAACAATGGGAGGATGATTTTTCAAGCGAACCATACCTGATGTAAAGGTTGACCGTATGGCGACACAAGAAACTAAGAAAATAATTGAAATTGCACAGATGAATAGAAATGTCAACAAAATGAAAAATGAGATAACCAAACTAAGAAGGGGAGATAATTATGTGGAAAATCCAAGAATGCCAATTCTAGAGAAAAGAAGGAAACCTCCCCAAGAAAACAGAGTGAGATTTGAGAACACGGATAATCCGAAAAGACCAAGGATTCCCAGACATCCTACTCCTAATGTGGCTATTATGGATGATGTGTATGACGAAAAATTAATTGAGAAAGAGAATTATTGCTCACCCGATGAAAGATCTGAAACTATGCAAATGGATGTATTTGAGACGTCCATGTATATATTTGAAGAGGGCAAAAATAATCCCAAATCACAAGAAAACATCGCCCAAACAAGAGGATTTGTAAATAGACCAAAAAATAAAGGCAATTCTGATAAAGAAAAAGAAAAAGAAAAAATAAATGAGAAAAGAGAAAATGAGAAAGTGACGGATAGCGTTGGAAGTAAAAGGAAACACATGACGTCAAACTCCACTCAAATGACATATAATTTCATAGAGGATTTGAGTAAATTAAGGATAACCCTTCCCTTTACAGAAGTAGTGAAGATTCCCCAACAAAGAGAAAAAAATTTGAAATTGTTGGACGATCCATCTGAAAGAGAAGATGCTATTGTTACTAATCCAAAACAAATCCTTAGCCAATCAACTGCCAAACTAAGAGGTTAAATTCCACCTTTTTACATTTGAATTGAAAATTACAATGTTGCACTACATACTTGTTTGGTTGACACGGGTGTGATGAATAATAATATGCCACTGGTGGTCATGGAGGCATGGGGCATGAGTTGCACCAAGTATTATGAAACCGGTGAAAGTATATATGCAATTGATTCTAGAAAAGTGCCAGCTTATGGAGAGATCAAGGAATTTTATGATTGGATTACGGTAGCCCCCCATATTATCACAGCTTTCAATATTATTGTGGTGGACCTTCGTCCAGAATATGGAGTTGTGTTGGGAAGAGATTGGACATCTATGATCGGGGGATATATAATGAACGATGGAAGTTGTATGATGCTGTCAGGCAAAGAAGGAGAAATGATTAAAGTGCTCTGTGAACCCAGAAAACCCTTCTCTTTCAAGAAGAAGGATAATGAATTAATGGAATATTATATAGATGTCGGGATTAGAAACTATGTTATCCTGTACATGGAACATGGTGAAAGTCTAGAGCAAGTGCAAGACACGGAGAATCAAGAATGTATGTTTGAAGGATATTGGAGGATGTCATTCAATGGATCTTTCTCAAGCTCTAGGAATGAAGTTGGAATTGTTCTTATGAGTCCAAGTAAGATTATGCATCCACATGATATTAGAATGGAGTTTTCATGCACTAATAACGAAGCAGAATATGAAGCCTTGATTTAGGGGATGATCCTTGCACAAGAAAAGAAAATAGAACATCTAATTGTAACTGGTGACTCAGAGTTGGTGATCAGTCAAGTTACCCAGAGGTATAAAATCAAAAAGGAAATACTTAAACTATATTTCAAAATAGTTAACGGATTGATGGAATCTTTTAGTTCCTTCAACATTTCTTTCATTCCAAGGGACAAGAATCACAAGACAGATTGATCAGGATTATTTTTGGAAGGAAATGAGAGTGGAGATATAATAAAGAAATGTAAAGAGATATCTCGTATATTCATTAATATAAAATAAATGTATGAGAGATGCAACCATAAACACAGAGATACAATAATAGACAATTTTCTATTAATGAGCGAAAATGTACAAAGACTGTAAAATATAGAGTGAAAGACTCGCTAGAATGGTGACAACTTATCTCTGTGAAGAGATGTGACAGCTACTTGCATCCGTAAGAAGATGATTTTACAATGAGGCTCCAGAGGCCATTTTATCATAAATAAAATCCAAAACCCGAACCCCAGAGGATGAAAATCCAACAATTTTGTGGACCTCATTTTGGGTAGTTTGGTGTATCAACTCCCCGGGGGCATAACTTTTGCATACGATCTTTGTTTGGGGTGTACGATAGCTAGTTGGAAAGGTATCATTGAGGAGATTATTTTGGGGGATCAATTAGAGCCTTCGACTATCAATGAGAATCTTTATTCCTAAAAACATTCATTTAGGCCCTCAAAATGGCCCCGAAAGTTAAAAACTGCTAAAAATAGTAAATTGTCAAAATTGTCAAAAAAATGTTTTGAGCCAGTTGGAAGAGGTGGGTGGCCACCGATATCCACCTAGATCAATCCTCCCTCCTTAGTAATAAATTCTCTCCATTGCATTGATTTCCTAGGGGAGAGGGGAAAATGATCGAATCTCGGTGTGCTGCTTGCTTTGCTGGAGACGTTGCATTGTGGAAGGCTATCATGAACCTGTTATTGGTGGGGTTGAATCTATTCAGCTAGTCAGGCTACATGAGATGTATGGGTGCAGAAGAAATATTTTCACTTTGCTACACTCTTTTCAACCTACTTCTGTTGGATAGAAAGTGCTTGGGTCGAGGCTGTAGTGGTTGCAGTATCCTTTTGTTCACCTTTTGAACAGATTGTGAAGAAGATGAATTGTGTAGTATGAGATACTACCTTGTGAAATTTTTTAGGTGGGGGAGTAGTTGGAACTACCTATGGTATGATTTAGAGATGACCCCTTAGAGTAACAATGACTCTACGGGGTCGAGACTCATAGATAGCATGGTGCTTCCGCATATATGGTTGGACCAAGAGAACATCACAGAGATCCAGTGGGGTAACATCACATAATATCTCATCCTTGAAGGGTTGGATGTCATATGAAAATAGACACTACTGGTTGACGTGAAGATATTGTCCCTGGTGAAGCCATCCGATGTTGTATGGTTGTGGCTGTGGTGTTTTTAACAATCACAACTGTTTGACGACCTATGCTGAAACGAGGTTCTTCTAGCTTTCGCTATCAACAATAAAATGTAGTGGGGTCCCCTTCACCCACATTTGTGAATGAAAAAGGCCCTCCCCCTCTTCAAGATATTTTGGTTCTTCTGGTTGAATTGTCGCGGTCATGAAAATAGTAGTGGAGTATGCGTCGATGATCTGTCTTTTATCAATATTTTCTAAATCATATTCTGAAATAGGGTTCGGATCTTTGTCTTTGATCTCAATCACCAATTACTGTTTTCACCAACATTCGTCGATGTTTTTCCCGAGGAGTTTTTGGAAATCACACCATTTTTCGGTGTCCTTCTTCATCTTCTCGTGACCCTTCTTTTCCTATGGCTTGGAATGGTTTTTGGGAGGTTGTTTGTTAGGGTCGTCTTTATCATATTTTGGTTGTTGCGGATTTGCAGACCCAAACTCCCATTTGTTCTGGTGCTTAAATTTCTGCTCGATTTTAACAACATATCGATAAGTAGCACCAAGTGATGAGCTGTCCAAAAAATCTGTTTCAGTTTGGATGTATCTGTGTAGAGCCTGACGGTATTTCAGAACCAAATATTGTTTGGAGTCTTTGATACCTTTCTTGGTGCGCAAGGTATGGAAGGTATTGGTGAACTCTGGAACTGCTTGGCCCCTCTCTTGCCGCAGTGTGGTCCATATCATGTACTAGTCCTCATAGTTTCCAACAAGGTAATACTGTTCCTTTACCGCATCCACAAAAAATCCCAAGTGGGCTCGACCCCATATATTCCAGACTCCTCTGTGGAACTTTTCTCCCAGTAAGGTTCCCACCAATGTTTGACATGGGGGAGATCCTTAAGGAGTGCGAAGGTGATCTTTTCCCTATCAAATAAATTATGAACAGAAAAATAACCTTCTAGCAGATTTAACCATTTTTCTAGGGCATCCGCATCTATCTGTCCTTCAAATATGGGAAGATCGAAATTAACTTGTAGCTTCAAAGGCGAGATGTTTCCAAATTGGTCTCATTATGAAGATACGCTTGTTTCTATCAGCAATCATTGAAGGATGTGGGAAGTATTCTCCATGATTTCCTCCCTTTGTCATGTGAGAGCTTGCTCAAGCAAAAGATGAATATAATCTTTTGCTCATCATTTTTCTTTTCTTCCTCCATGGAGGGTTTCTTGGGCATGTGAGAGAGATTTTCCTCAAGAGAGACAAGATTTAGACCCAACTTTCTATACTTGGACCTTGTCGAGGACATGCACTGAAAAACGATCAAGAGCAACCTACTATGATACCACTGATCCGGATTATTTTCGGCACGAAATGAGAGCGGAGATATAATAAAGAAATGTACATAGATATCTCATATATTCAATATTATAACACAAATCTATCAGAGATACATTAATACACAATTTTCTATTAATGAGCGAAAATGTACAAAAACTGTAAAATATAGAGTGAAAGACTCGCTAGAATGGTGGCAGCTTATCTCTAAGAAGAGATGTGACGGCTGCTCACATCTATAAGAATATGATTTTACAATGAGGCTCCAAAGTCATTTTTATCATAAATAAAATACAAACCCTAACAACGGAAGATGAAAAGCCAACAATTTTGTGGACCTCGTTTTGCGAAGTTTGGTCTATCAACTTCCCGAGGGAGTAACTTTGGCATATGATCTCTGTTTGGGGCGCATGATAGCTTGCTGGAAAGGTATCGTTGAGGTGATTATTTTTTGGGGATCAATCAGAGCCTCCAACTATCATTAAAATGATTGAACCCAAAAAACCTTCAATTAGACCTTCAAAATGGCCCTGGAGGTTAAAAACTACTAAAAATAGTAAATTGCCAAAATTGTCAGAAAATTGTTTTGAGCCAGTTGGAAGAGGTGGGTGGCCATCGATATCCACATAGATCATATATTCATTATCATTGGCGGCCTCATTGTCAAACCCAGATGATATCCAAAGAAAAGTGTCTTTCCAAGTAGAAAGAGCTTTTCGACCGTCCATGCCCCATACCATTGAATATTTGCAAGTATTTGAGAACAATGAACAACTGCAATTTTTTTTTGAATGATGATGATGATGAATATGATCACTCATTTTTGGTCCCCAAAGTTTGTATACAATATGAATCTCTTTTAACTAAATATGATCATGCTAAGAATCTCCTTGAAGACGTTTCAGTTTGAAAAGTGCAAGAGACAAGAAAAGTCAATATTGGAACTGACAGTTCCCTGAAATATGTCAACTTGGGAGTTGATTGCAACACTGAGGAAGTTGATCAATATGTTGCATTGTTAAAAGAATACATTGATGTGTTCTCTTGGACCTATGATTATTTGAAAGCTTACGATAAAACTATATTCCAACATATCATTCCTTTGAGGGTAGAGCAAAGCCAGTGAAGCAAAAAATAAGAATGATGAATCCCAAACTGAAACCTATGGTAAAGATTGAATTGGAAAAATTGAAGAAGGCAGGGATAATTTATCCCATTAGACGCTCAGATTGGATTTAAAATCCTGCGATTGTAAGAAAAAATACCGGGGAAATATGGATGTGTGTTGACTTCAGAGACCTTAAGAGAGAAGGCATAAAGGATAACTTTCCTTTACCTAATATGGAATTCCTTCTCCAACAAGTCACTGGATCAGCCTACATGTCCATGTTGGATGGTTTTTCTTGATATAAGCAAGTCTTGGTGGTTGAGGAATATAGGGAAAAGATGGAATTTATAACACCTTGGGAGACATATGCATATGCTAGAATTGCCTTTGTTTTGAAGAATGTTGGAGTGACATTCCAGAGGGCCATGGATCATGCATTTAGCAGTTTGATATAAAAAATTATGCCAGACTATCAATATGACTTGACAGTGCATTCAAAAACAAGGGGTGATCATATCCATCATTTGAGAAAAGTCTTTGAAAGATGTAGACTATATGGTGTCTCTCTAAATCCAAAGAAATGCTTGTTCGTTGTAACTCAAGCCAATCTATTGGGCCACATTGTGTGCAAGGAATGGATTTACATAGATCCAGAAAGAGTTAAAGCAATAAATGAGATCAACCCCCCGACATCCAAGAAGGGAGTCCGATCATTTTTCGGCAAGATCAATTTTGTGTGAAGATTTTTTCCTGACTACATGATCGAGGATCTTTTCATCGAAGTGACTTATAAAGAATTGCATTAAATAAGCATAAATTAAAGTGCACCATTAAAGAAGGAAAAAATCAATAATGAAGAGACATAAGAATCAAATATGAACACAAAAATTGATAACGAAGTTCGTCCTTAGTGGACCACTTCTCTGAGTCATGATCTCAAATGGGTAGGCCTTTTTATTAACTCAACAAAAGAATTTGGAAAAATACATAAGGATACCTCATTCCGGAATCAAGCTACATAAAATTTTATCAGATAAAAAAACAAGCAACACCATTGTATTCGTGGTGTCGAATTACCCAAAAATGATTGTCTCCACACCTAAATCTAACTCTGGCACTTCGAGGCCCAAGAGAAACTTGTTGGGCACTTTAATTGTCTAATTGAATGGAAAATCAAAGTGTTCAATATGAATTATCAACCCAGGGAAGTCTGTTATTTCAAGATAATTATGCACAGTCTATGCTAGATTATGAAAGCATCTCTAATCTAATTGCAGTAGGGAAGTTCTTTTCACCAAAACAAACAAACAATATTGCTAACACAATTGTGTTGATACAGCTGGAGTGCTACAGAATTAAAATCACAATTGCAATCTAAACTGATGAATCTACAAAAGACCATTAATTGCCTACCTTAATCTAACTTTCTAATTTACTTTTGCAGGAAGAAATTCTATACTATTGTTGAAGGGAAATCTACTTATTGCAGGAAGCTACTTCACACTCTTAATTCTTCAAAGCAAGATTTTAACCTAATGTAGAAAAAGGAAAAGTAATTCTCCATCCATGTTCAGCAACTGACTTCTAATTCTCATGAGACAAGTCTATTCACATTTACCGAGAAGGAACTAAACTGTAACAACAGTTGTATTCATAAATATCTAATAGTTAAACCATTTGTAATGAAAACGACTAAATCTAGAATTCGAAATAGAGGGGAATCAGTGAGGAAGGTGGGCCCTTTCCTTCTCACTGAATCCACTCAAAAGATAGGTTACAGTCTGCTAAAGAAACTCAATCCACTTCTTCATTCAATTGCCAAAAAAATGTCTATGTATAGTAATCATTCCTTTCCTTAGTTCAAGCCAAAAGACTAACAACCCTTTACATTAAAAAATCTCTGCTAGTTAAAGTTAGAGTCAATCAATGTTCAGAAACATAACAGTCCTAAGAATCCCCGATTCTCAGGCTGTTCGTTAGATATATTTAATACCAAATCTTGAATTCTCCTTCATCAAAATCGTGAGCCAGTATTCTAATCAACAGGTGTTGCAGCAGTCGCATCACAACAAGATTGGTGGCATCTATTGTAATAGCTTCCGAGATTAACAGGATTCTGTCATAGCAGTTGTGTAACAACTTCCAGGATTGATGGGCGTCTGTTGCAGAAGTCCTGTAACAACTTCCAGGATTGATGGGCATCCATTGTAGAAGTCATGTAACAACTTCTAGGAATTGCGCATAGCTGTGACAACATCGAGTTTCTTGAAGTGGGTTGTTCTAACACTTTGATCATTAGTTCAATTATTTCATGGGTAAAATATGTGAACGTTATCAATCAAACATGCTAAGTAAATGAAAACATAAAAGAAAGATGAATAGTTTGTACCTTGGGAAAAGGGGTCTTGGTGCTCATTATAATAGTCATTTAGCTTAGGAATGAGAAGGTTGAATGATCAAAAGGTGTAGTGAAAAAGGGGCATTTCAGGGTCCTAACATACCCCCCAACTGAAGACATTGCATGTCCTCATGAAAAACACATTCAAATCTTATTTTGTAGCTGAAGTAGATCAGTATCTCCTCCAGTGAAAAATTGTGAAGAGAAATATCTTAGTGTTGATAATGTAGAATGCTGTGTCAAAAAGAAAATCTGTTAAGTCAATAATTTGCTTGGGTTTCTTTATTCTTGAGAAAAGGATTAGTTTGAGTTGCTTGAGTAACAATTCATGAAGAAAACATAGGTTCTTGTTTGCAAGCTTCTGGTATACTGGAAACTGATTTATGACGATGAGATCTCCTCTATTTTACTGATTTTTGTGTAGAAGGAAGTCCATGTTCATTCTTGATTGATACATTTGTTGATCCTGTAGCAACTGGAACTTTGACTAACTTATATCTTGCCTCATAGTAAATGTTTCCACACTCAAAACACATTAGTTCTTTTCTTCTGCCCAAAACAGCTTTTGTCAGCGCTAGGATGTCCATGGTTATCCCCTCTGGATTTTTTTGTCGGGCATCTGCCACCTCTTGTTTCAGGGTTTTTAATTAGGCCTTGAGGTTAGCATTCTCTATTTTCAGTGCAGAGATCCTGGCATTTTTTGTATTTTTGATCTTATGCTCTATTTGGGAAAACAATTGTGCAAGTGGTACATCCTTAGCATGCTGTGGAGTTGATTCTTGTGTAACAGTTGTCTCCATCAGGACTAGTTCTTGTGGATCAATATCGACATGGATAGTTTATTCTTGTGGAACATATTTGTCTGTCAGGACTGGTTCTTATGGAGCAGTCTTGACATTGTCGGTTGGTTCCAATATGACTAGCTCTGGTAAGATAATCTTCTGTGGAGCAACTGTTTCAGGTGTAACAACTGTATCTGTTTGGACTGCTTCTTGTGGATCAGTCTCGACGTGGACAGTTGATTCTTGTGAAACTGTCTCTGAATCAACCATAGGGAATAGTGGATGAAGAATAGGAACAACCTACTCCATATCTTGTCTTCCAATTGCAGCTTCAATAGACCTAGTGGACCTGGTTTTTCTCCTGGGTAAAGTAGAAATGAAAGTAGTGGTTTGATTCTTTGTTGCTTGAGGAGGAACATGTTGTTCTTCCTCAAGCACATAAGGAGGATATTATGGTATACTAGGGTCAGTGATGATTTGGATATCGTTAACGGACATGGGAGGCACAGAATCATCAAGCAGCACTGATGATTCTGCTGCAAATTGAGTACATTCATTTTTAAAGGAGAAGATAGTTTCCTGCAGTTTTGGGAATAAGGTAAAACCTAGTATTCATACCCCTAGAGAATTTTCTATTGCAGTAGCCAGAGGGTTCTGATTTGATGTTGATCCAATTTGATCAATGGATCTTTGAGGTTTTCCTTTGAATGGACATTTCTTTTTCTGCGAAGATGCACAGGTAATGATAGTAGGTGCTTGATCGACTGTAGCAGTAATAGGTGAATCTTGTGTAATTGCAACAGCAATAGGAATGGTCTGTGTGATAGTTGGTGCCTCAGCAGAGGGGGTAAGTGGTCTTGATGTTATAGTGGACCGTGCTATCCTTGCTCACCTTTTAGGTAATGCAGAGGTATGAGCAGGGTGTTTCTTGTTAGAGGCAGGGGGTTGAATTTCAATAATCGGTGTATCAACCAAGTGTTGTGATTGTGTTCGAGCGGTTGGCTCTTCATCTATTTGTTTGTCCACAGCTACAGGCTATTGTATTTCAAAGTCATCAAGGCTTGTTTGTGTGGTGCCAGGATGGCTTCGGGTTACATGGTTGTTTTTCTGAGTCATCTTATGGACAGTGTCAGTAGGGGTTTGGACTGCTGTTGCAGCTGAGGGTGGAGGCTCTGGAAGAGGTCTATGGGTTGTGGTTTCAAGGATTGGTGTAATCCTTTCTGGATTTATAGACTGTGGTTGGGCTGTTGCAGCAGGTAATGGGTTATTGGAACTACCCATACCTTTGCGAATTAATAGGCCGATGAGTCTGTGATTAGAAACACAACTCTTGGGGCTCTTGGATTTTTTTACAAAACGGGCCATGTTATGCAATGATTGTAGGAGATAATAAGGAATGTTTATCAATTTTTGATGTTGCAGATGTGATAATAAGATGAAATCAGAAAAATAAACAACTTGGTATCGGCCTTCGCAGGTAATGTACCTTTTAATAAATTCTGCAACTTTCCCCCATGGCTTTGGTAAGGAATTGATGTCTACACCTCTTCCCTTGGTCTGAACTCACTCAGTGTTGATGAGGAACCCCTTTTGTGCATTTTAGAGATGTTTTTTTCTGTTAAACCATCGGTCTCCTGTCCTTGGCAACCCTGTTACAGCAACAATGCTTGCTTCTGTTACTGGAATCCTTACCCCATTCACCATTGAATACCCTTCAGTAAGATTTTGGCTAAACTCCAATACCTCATCCTCACTAAACTCTTTCAACTTCTTAAAATACGATATCCAGCCTGCCTGAAGAAGTATTTGGTAGGCCTCTGGGTGTAGCAGCAATCTTTCCAAAGTTGCGGTTTCATGTCTCATAGTTGATCCTCCCATGATGTTTCTTAAGAGTTACAAGCACGTAGGAGGAGAAACTATCACTTAAATTAGAGACGCAATAAGCTTGAACATGATTTTCAAAGAGAATATAGTGTCTTAGTTAAAAGAAGTGTGGGTGGAAAGGTGGTGGAGGTGTGTATAAACTTAAAAATGAACGGCTAGATTTACGTCCCCCCCTCCCAACTAAGCAGATTAGCTTCAAGTGTAACCGGTTAGTTAATAGGAAATTGTTCTTTTATATATTCATTACGTTAACACGTAGGATTAATCACATACCTC
This sequence comes from Picea sitchensis, assembly GCA_010110895.2. NCBI lineage: Eukaryota > Viridiplantae > Streptophyta > Pinopsida > Pinales > Pinaceae > Picea > Picea sitchensis. The sequence goes on from SNQJ01S0008096.1 coordinate 378,433, forward strand.
AAATCTTACCACACATAACGACCTGTCAGAGTAACCTCACAATCCAACTACCATCAGAATGGCGCATAATAGCTGGCATGATGAAGGATCGTGATAGAAATGGCAACTTGTGTAGAGTCGTAGTCCTTACTGTAGTGAACCAACTAGATATCGCCCAATGTGAAGTCACGTCATAATGAAGCAACACTTTCAGATAGAAAGCATCAGTATTGTCTAATCAGTGGTGTTGCTGCATGAAAGATTGGAGGGTTGGAGCCATAGCATCAACAAAACGAAAGAGTGAAGTGGCAAGAAAGAACAACAGTAATTAGTGTATCAACAGGTTCTTTTCAAAAATGTCGGAGGTAGGTGTAATAGCATTGAAAGCGGTCAATTCATCAGGAAAAGGTGTAGCAGCATTGAAAGCGGTCAATTCATCGGAAAAAGGTGTAACAGCATTGAAATCGGCTAATTTATCGGAAAAAAGGTGTAACAGCATTGAAATCGACCAATTTATCAGAAAAAAGGTGTAACAGCATTGAAATTGGCCAATTTATATGGGAAAAGGTGTAACAACATTGAAATTGGCCAATTTATCGGGAAAAGGTGTAACAACATTGAAATTGGCTAAATGCTACCTTACTTCAATTCTAGAAAGTTTTTCAACTTCCATGAACTCATCGTTTCCTTCTGTTCATCAATCTACCTGCACACACAAAATCGCCTGATACCTTCCAAGGCTTTATTAGCATAGTAAATAAAATAGAAAAAATTCAACTAAAAATAGAGAAATGCAAATTATGCTGAGATTATTTATATACAAAATCTAAGCAAAAGAAGTCCCAAAGTTTAGAAGGGGAAGGAGTAAGCTCCTTTCCGTTTAAGATTTGATAATCTGTATTTGTTGTACAACTAGTTTTGAACTCTTCCTTGGATAGTGGACGTTGATACATATGTAGGCGATGACCATTTACATGTAAGTGTGTATTGGATCCATCAATAGTAATCAACCAGACTGTCCCATTGGGAAAGACTGTGTCTACCTTGTAAGGCCCTAGCCATCTTGTACACAACTTACCTTGAAATTCCTTAAAGCGTGAATCATACAACAGAGCCCAATCTCCTTTCTAGAATAATTTCTTTGTAATGATTCGGTCATGCCATTTTGTTCTTTGTTGTTGAATCACTGTGGTTTGATGGATGGCGTCCAAACAATTTTCATCAAGCTCATTGCGCTGCTGCAGTCTGGCTTTCTGTGCCATAGTCAAGTCGAGTTTGACTGATGATGCAGTTCTTAAGGTTTCAATTTCGAATTCAATGGGGAAAGCAAGGCTTTTTCCATATACCATCTCGTAAGGAGAAAAACCAGTTTTGCTCCTCCAAGTAGTTCGGTAAGCTCATAGAGCTTCATGCAGTCTGTCAGACCAATCCTTATGATTTTCTCTCACTATTTTAGTAAGAATGGCTTCGATAACTTTGTTGGTTCTTTCCACTTGGCCATTGCCTTGTGGATGGTATGGAGAAGATATTCTATGTAAAACATGATATTTACTGAGTAGAGCTTCAAATTTATGTGATGTGAAAGGGGGTCCTCCATCAGTGACTAGTTCTCTGGGAATGCCAAACCTAAAAAATATATTTTCAAACAAGAATGCTAAAATAGCCTCTTCTGACACTCTGATAAGTGCTTTTTCCTCCACCCACTTGGTCATGTAATCTGTATAGACCAATATATAAACTTTCTGATTGGAAGGTGGGTGAATGGGTCCTACAAAATCCATGGCTGATCTCTCAAAAGGCTTTAACACTACCTGAGGCTAGAGTGGCATCTCATCCCTGTGAGTTGGCTAACCCATGCGTTGGCAACTATCACAAGCTTGGACATAATTCTTGGCATCTTGAAATATGCTGGGCCAATAATAGCCCATCCTTAAAATTTTATGCCCGGTCCTTTTTGCATAAAAATGACCCCCAGAAGGGCCATCATGGCAAGCTTTCAGTAGATCATAAACCTCATCATCCCTCACATGTCTCCTAATTTCATGGTCTAGGATTGTGTAGAAGAGGTATCCTCCTATCCAATTGTACCTGGCACTCTTTTGAATAATTTTCCTTCTTTCCCTAAGAGATAGATGGGGAGGTACCTTCCCTGCAACCAGATAATTAACAATGTCTGCATACCAGGGTGAGTGAGAAGATACTGCAAACAAATGTTCATCAGGAAAGGAATCATCTACAGGTGAATTATCATAATTTATATGTAATCTCAAGAGAATGTCAACAACCACATTTTCTTTTCCTGGTCTATCCACTATAGTGATGTCAAATTATTGCAGTAGTAACAACCATCTTGTCACTCAGGCATTAGTAATAGGTTTATTCATTAGATATTTTATGGTTGTATGATCAGTATTAATAAAAGTTGGGTAACCGGTTACATAATGCCTGAATTTATTGATTGCATATACTACTGCCAAGAATTCTCTTTTAGTAACTATGTAATTTAACTTAGCAGGAGCCATGTTCTCACTGATATAGTAGATAGCATAGGGTTCTTTGTCCTCCTGTTGCCCTAGTACTACACCAATTGCAGTATCTGAGGCATCTGAATAAATGTGAAAAGGCAGACCCCAATTGGTCCCTCTCAAGATGGGAGTTGTAGACAATCTTTGTTTAAGATCAACAAAAGACAATTCACAGTCGTCAGTCCAATGAAAGTTAAAATCTTTTGTTAGTAAGAAAAACAATGGACAGGCAAGTTTAGAGAATTTTTTTTATGAATCTCCTGTAATACCCAGCATGTCCTAAAAAAATTCTTACCTCTTTCTGAGTTGATGGAGTTGGAATGTCCAAAATTACCTGGATTTTGGTTGGATCTACCTGAATCCTTGCATAAAAGATGAAGTGTCCCAGCACTACCCCTTCGCGCATCATCATATGGCACTTTTCTGTACTTAAAGAAAGATGAGACTGTTTACATATTTTGAGCACTTTTTCTAGATTAGACAAAGCGTCTTCGAAATCAGTCCCATAAGGTGTAAATTCATCCATGAATATTTCCATACAGTCATTCACCATATTAGAGAAAATACCAATCATAGCTCTCTGGAAAGTGGCTGGTGCATTACACAAGCCAAATGGGAGAACCTTGTAGGTAAATGTTCCCCAAGGGCTGGTAAAGGTGGTCTTATCTTGGTCCTGTGGGGCAATTTGTATCTGGTTATAGCCACTGAATCCATCTAGGAAAGAAAAATATTTTTTTCCGGCTAAGTTATCTAAAACCTGATTAATAAATGGAAGAGGGAAATGATCCTTCTGCGTTGCCTTATTCAGGGCTTGATAGTCCACACACACTCTCCACTTACCATTCTTTTTAGGCACAATAACCAATGGTGATACCCACTCACAGTCTGATACAGGATAGACGAATCCAGTGTTGAGAAGTTTTTGAAGTTCTTCTTTAACAATTTCTTTAAGGTTTGGGTTCATCCTCCTTTGCAGTTGGAAAATCGGTCGGCAGTCTTCTTTGATGTATATATGGTGGGTGCATAGCTTAGAGGGGATGCCTTTCATATCCATGTAATCTCATGCAAATGATTCTTTATGTTCAATCAATAAATTCATTAGTCGACGAGTTTCAATGCTGGAGAGATCGGGATTGATGTTCAAGGTTTTTCCAGGTTCGATTTCCACAATGACGCTCTTGGAACTAACTTTAGGAAATAATTCAGCTGTTACTGTTTAATCATCTACTGTTACAACGTTTGTTGTTATATAAAATTTTGTTACAGTTGAATCACTCTGATAGTTAGCAGTTTCTGAAAACATTTCCGAGTTCATTTCTTCCTAGGCCATAGGGTCAAAGACTCTGATCAATTGGTGGTGTGTGTGTTGTGTAACAACAGAGGGGTCACAAATAAAATAGTTGATTAACTCATCCTTTATCTCATCCTTGAAACTCATAGCCTTTCCTATAGTTAGCACATGCAGATAATTTTTAGCCTCAATGTCCATCCATAGAGAGTTTTCAGGTTCTGCACTGGGTGTAGCATGAGGATACAGGGTAAGTTTTTTGTTGTTGTAACCATCAGAGATGGTCATAGAACCAGATCGATAACCTATGAAGGCATCATCTGTGGCTAACCATGGTCATCCCAGAATTAGAGGATGGCCTCCTAGATTGGATTTGGGATGTAACACGACAAAATCAACAGGATACTCCCATGAGTCTACTGAAATAACTAAGTCATCGATTACTCCTTCTGTTCTGATGGTAGAGCGATCAACTAATTCTAGAACATTAGGAGTAGTTCATATTTTTGTTCTGAGTTGCAGCAACTGCGTAGTTTCTATTGGTGTGATGTTAATTGCTTCCCCTAAATCAACCAGTACATGTTGAATAGATGTCTGTTCGATTTTAACTATGAAAGTAGGGTTTCCTGGGTTGCCATATTTAATAGGTGGAGTTTTTCCTAGCATGAGCTCAGAAAAATCCCCCACTACATGCACTGTGAGGGGATCTTTAGGTTTTTGTCCATGTTTTCTGATACAAAGATCCCTCACAGTCTAGGCATAAATAGGGACATCCCTTATTGCTTGCATTAGTGGAATATTAATGTGCAGATTTTGCAATTCTCCAAGGAGATTGAAAGATGGTAATTCCATAGGCTTGGCAATTTTCAGTCTTTCAGGGAATGGTGGGTCTGCTAATTCTAGAATAGGTTGGTCAATCTCTTCTGTATCAGCAGATGGTCTCTCCGCTGATTCCTTATCTAATTCTGAAGATGAATCATATTCAACTATTGTCTCAACTATTCTCCCTGATCTTAAGTGTATTTCATCACAAGGCATAGGAGTAACAGATAAGACTAGCACATTAAGTATGTCTATGTTCTGAACGACCTTATTATTTTTGTTTGGGTTAGTTTGCATAGGTATTTGAGGTCGTAAGGGATGATTTTTTGGTGAGTTATTGGGAGGCAATTGTAGTTGTTTCTGCTGGTATGGGGGTTGGAACTATTGTTGAAAGAAGTTTGGTTGGTGGTGGCTTGGATAACTAAGTTGTTGTTGAGGACCTCTCCCATATGGGTTCCATTGCCCATAGTGATTTGGTTGTTGGGGCATAGGTAACCATGCATTGGGATCCTGATAAGAGGGTGGCATTTGATTTGGAGGGGGGGCATTAGACTAGCCATATGGTAGCTGATTGTTCCAATAATTAAATGTTGGAGGAGAGAATTGAGAATTCATACCTTGACCTCTTGGCTGCCATTGTATCCTTTGTGTGATTGTCGGAAATCAGGAGCGAGTCGGCATATCGGAAATCAGGATATCGGAGATCCCGGGCACAAAGTTTTTGTGCATTTCGAAATCGCGATCCGCGAAATCCCGATGAGTGGGGTACAACTGTCAGCACAGCAGCGAAGGAGGACAGAGGCGTAGTAGAGGCCAGCTGTTAGCATATGAATGGAGCGTCGGGTTTTTGGACGATCGGGAATCACCGGGTGAATGCATTGATGCATCACAAACCCCGTAGCCCCGACGGGGTTAGGTCGTGATCATGGGTAATGGTCATATGGACCATTGTGTAGCCGGATGGGGATAAAGCTCGAAAAATCGGGGATCGAGAATCCTAGAGGCATGTACATCGTGACATCGAAAACGCCGAAACCCCGATGAGCGGTTTGACCGAGGTCATGTGTGGACGGTCTTATGGGGCCAAGGCCTATAGCCAGTAGGGCTAGCATATGGAATGCCGAAACCTGATTCAAAACGACATGCGTAAGTTTAATTCAAAATTTAAATAGGAGCCCGATTTCCTCCGGGTAATAAATATGGGACCCGATGAGCGTTGAACGGGTCCTGGACCAATGGGCATAAGAAGGGGTCGAAGCTCTTCCTACATAAATGGGCAGAGGCAAAGGAGGACAGAGAGAGGTTGCAGAGGTCCTTTTGCAGGACGCAGAGGCCATTTTCTGAAAATAAGCATAGCTACTAGCGGGTGAGGTCATTTGTGCAGGCATCATGGAAGATTTGAAGAAAGAGGAACCTCCTTGTGGCAGTTGGGCGGAAGATCTACATTGACAGAGAGATCTCAGTTGTGGGTTCAGTAAACACGAGATCAGAAGCATTATCTCCAGGTTCATTGAGTTGTTTTTATGTGTCCTTTGGTAACTGCCTGATAGTCTGTAGATCTATGTTTACTCTTGAGATAATTTCTGTGACGCCTGACAATTGTAGGGATCTATGTTTACTCTTGAGATAATTTCTACTACTGAAGGGTTTAACCCACATACTCACTGCTGACCACGTTACATTAATTTTCACACTGGATCAGCAGTGAGTATGAGGGTTAAAACCCTTCAGTAGTAGCAATCAACCAGTAGAAACTGGTTCTATCTTCAAGGGGTTGAAACTCCCTTCCAGGAAAGTCTGGTAAACGAGAAGGTTGTAGCCTTCTGCAAGTAGAATCCTATGTACTAGTATGAGTCTACACTATTACAATGTTGTAAAATGTTTTCAATAATAACTATCAAGACAGACAATGCTAGCCATGGGTTCTCCTAATTGGTTTCCACCTTTTAAATCCCTTGTTCATAAAGTCCTGTATTCCATCATATTTATTTTGTTGGAATTACTATTTAAAAAGACATCCTATGAATGAAGAAACTGGATGCACTACCGCTTTCTTACAAGAATATACAATGTCGTGGTCTCTATAAAGTAGACCAATATTTTCAAGAAAGAAAAGTCAAAAATTGTTAATACAGCTCAAATACCGGCCCACCCTCCTCAAAGAGATTTTCCAACAATTGGAAATGAGAGCCCGGTCCTTATGAAAAGGCTTAACCGCTAGAAGGGAGATCAATCAAAATGCTAAATCAAGATGTAATGGTATCTATTGTAACTTCCACTCTTCAATGGAAACAATTTAATCTCTGGAAAACAAGGATGAGATCTTATCTTCACCGGGAGCGCATGTATGGGCTATTGCTGAAGGAGGATATCAATATCCATCCACAGTACTGGGCTAGATCCAGCAGAAAGAAAAACCTACCAAACAAATGCAAAAGTAGTCAATGCCATGTTAGGAAGCCTAACATGAACTTAATTTTGTCAAAGCCGGGCGTACCAACACAAAGAAAAGACATATGGGACAAAATCATTCTACGTTATGAAGGAGATGCAAATTTAAAAAGTGCTAAACTGCAAACTTTCAGAATTCAATATGAGAATCTTGAAATGAATAATGAGGAAAGCATTGCTAATTTCTTTTTAAGTCTTGATGATATTGTAAATCGAATGAGAAACTTAGGAGAAACAATAACTGATCCTACCTTGGTTGAAAAAATTTGAGATCTCTAACTGCGAAATGTGAGTCAGGTGCACGCCTTTTGAAGAAAGGTGGATCTCTAAAAGATCTTACTATGGTGCAATTACATGGCATACTAACTGCTTATGTAATGAGAAGAGGAGGACCATCTCAAGTCAAAGATGCAGTCCTTAGAACGCCTACAAAAGGAATGGATGTACAAACAACGTATGATCAGGGTATATCTCACAAGAAGATGAGGCAAACTTCGTGGGAAACTTCAAATCGGGACAGGAAGATTCAGAGGTAAGCTTCATTTCAAATGCTTTTGATCAGGGAAGTATTGGTCATTATGTCGCTTTGTCCTTATAAAGAAACACTCAAAAGGGAAGGAAGTAGCAAGAAGGAATAAGAATCACTCTAGGTCTAAACAGAGTTTCTATAATCATGAAGATAGTGATGGGTTATCCTGGATAGTTTATAGCAATGCAACAAGATCTTGGACTTCTCATAGCACTTGAAAAGGGATCCAGAGAAGAAAATGGAGCAAGCTTTTGAGGATGCTCTAAAGACAATGATTTTCTTTGATGAAAACAATAAACTCAAAATCATTAGAAGAAAGTAAAATCACTATATAAACTCTGAAAAATCATCTTGAAGTGAAAAGGAGAAAACATAATGAGAAATTAGAATGTGAAGTAGTAAGTCTAAGAAAAGAACTTGAGAGGAAAGTAAAGACTCTCAATCTTAGATTTGCTAAAGGATCTGAACCCTTAGATGAAATTATCAAGGTACAACGCTCTCCTCTCATAAAGACAGGCCTTGGATATAATCGGAGAATCTTCACCACCAAATTATCTGAAAGCAGTTACAGCTTGTTTACCAGATGTTGTCACTCAATAAGGGAATAAAGAATCTTCACAAGATACATGATCATCTCTAATTCAAAAACACTCTCACAGAATGCCTTCAAGGAAACCCAATCAACAAGTAAATTCACAAAGAAGATTCTATGATCTTAAAAATTTCTTCTTCAAGGGACACTGCTTCACATGCCACAACTTTAACCATAAAATGCCTACCGTATGTATATAAAACTACTTCATGACAAGAGAATCAAGAAAGAAAAGGATTGAGTTGAAATCACAAAGAAGAATACTTATAACAACTTCACCTCTTCAAGATGAAGTTGAAGAGGTGAGAAGTTGTTATGTTCTTATTGCAATAATTTTGGCCAAGAAGAATCTGAATGCGTACAATCCAGCTTAAAAGACATGTTCCTCCAAGCCCCAAAGTATGGAAAAGAAGAACTACGCTGAAAATTGTGGCATAGATTTACTTGCAGAAGATGAAGAAAACCAAAGGTACATTGACAGTGGATGTTCAAGACATTACGACGTGACAAAGACAAACTTCTTTGCATATAGTATTTTAGAAAAAGAAAAGAAGGTTACATTTGAAAATGATACTCCTGCAGTTATTAAGGGTATGGTCCGCTTCTTCAAAAGAAATGCGAAAGCCACCGAAGTCATGTATGTGGATGGATTAAAAGCATAACTTGTTGCCGCGTAAGTCAAATGTGTGATCAAGGAACCCAAGTTGTCTTTAGTTCAAAAGAATGTGGTACATGACCTTGATATTGTGCAAAGCTATTATAAGAGGAAAAAGAACTCCTAACAACCTATATGTATTAAATAATAACAGCAAAGAACAATGTTACATGAGTAAATCTTCAGAAAATTGGTTGTGGTATAGAAGATTAGCATATGAGCTTCTCCAACCAACAAATCAAGCAGATTTAAAGTTGTTCATGACTTTCCCAGCATTACTCTACTTGAGAACATCATATGCAAATCGCGCCAATTCGGCAAGCAAACCAAAGTGCAGTTTAAAGCCAAAGAAGGATCATCAAGTAAGCCTCTTGTCCCATTCATAACGGACATATGAATTCCATGAGGAAAAAGTCACTAATGCGGGTGAAGAATACCATATCTCTCATTCATTGATGATTTCTCTAGAATGTGTTGATTGGACTCCGCTTAAACATAAGATTGAAGCATTCGGAGAAGTTCCGCATCTTCAAAGCACTAGTTGAAATGAATTAGATCTAAAAAATAAAATGTCTGATCCGATCGAGGAGGAGAATATACATCAAATGAATTCATTGAATTTTGTGAACAACATGGCATAAAAGACAGTCAGGAAGGGTGGCAAATTCACAACAAAAATGGTGTTGCATAAAGAATGAATAGAACAATTCAACAAATGGCTAGAGCTATGCTTAATGATTATGGAACACCTGATACATTTTGGAGAGAAGCAGCACATACAACAACAAATATTCTCAATAAATCACATGTTCGAGTAAATGTTGATAAACTCCTTTGAACTATGGTGGCTGAAAAACCTCCCAATCAGAAACATTTTAGAGTCTTTGGAAGCAAACGATTTATCAAGAATAATGATGAAAAACTTGGCAAATTTGAACCAAGAGAAGATGAAGGAATATTTCTGTTACCCTCTAGGAGTAAAGCATATAAACGTTACAATAAAGGCTTTGGAAGATTGTTGAATGCATTGATGTTTTTATTAATGAATATCAATCACATCCAAGAGAGAAGAAAACAAACAACCTGATGAGGAAGAAGAAAACAAACAACTGCTGAGGAAGATAATGGCATACATCATTCTACATCACTGAAATGATATAGACAAGAACCCAATGAAGAACTGGCGAGATCGACCGGTGTTATTCCATCCGTGACATGTTCAAAAGAATCATCCGTAATCTCAAATTTTGGGAGAAAAGGATCAGGTGTACAAACAAGAAGGACCTTTGTAGGATCTTCTAGCTATCTCGCATTTCTCAGTCCACTGTTGACCCTCATAATGTCAATCAAGCTAGTAAAGATGAATGTTGGATTCAAGCCATGAATGAAGAAAAAGATCAAATCGAAGAATCATACTTGGGAATTAGTAACAAGACCCCACGACAAAATGTCATTGGAACTAAATGGGATATTCAAAACAAGCTAAATGAGAACGGGAGGTTATAAGAAATAAAGCTAGAATAGTATGCAAGGGGTATGCTCAGCAAGAAGGAATAGACTTTGAAGAAACTTTTACTCCTGTAGCTAGACTTGGTGCTTCATGGCACGTTTCTTGCCTTTCAAGTTTCCAACAAATCAAAGTTCACCAAATGATGTTAAATCGCTTTCTCAACTAAGGACTGGAAGAAGAAGTTTATATAGAACAAACTGTAAGGGGATTCATTCTTGGAAATGATGAAAAGCTTGTTTGTAAACTTAAAAAGGCTCTATATGGTCTCAAACAAGCCCCCAAGGGCATGGTACTTCCATCTTGACAAATATCTTCATCAAGGATTCTCCAACACTTATAATCTCCACCCAAAAAAAGAAAAAAAAAAAAAAAAAAACTAAAAATGACAAACTACTAATTGTAGTTGTATATGTTGATGACATCATTTTTGGAAGTAATGAAGAATCCATGAGTCGAAATTTGCTTCTGAGCATGCGCAAGAATTTGAAATGTTCTTACTTGGAGAACCAATATCTTCTAGGATTACAAGTACAACAGCAACATATGGCATTTTCTTATCACAAACAAAATACCAAGCAAACTCGCAAGTATGGTATGGAAGATCGGTGCAAACCCGTAAGTACACCAATGATAACTGAATGTAACCTCAGTTCTAATGATGATTCTCCCACTGTGAATCAACCAGAATACAGATCTATGATAGGAAGTCTATTGTATCTCACCGGGACAAGACCAAACATTATGCATGCAGCTAGATTGTAGGACGATTTCAAGCTAATCCAAGAGAGTCTCACCTTTAGGCAAAGTTGAAAAGAAACCAAATATCTACAAGGAACTCAAGATTTTGACTATGGTATCCAAGGAATGCCGATCTTACTCTTCATGCATACAATCGAGTGCCTTAATGGAAGTGTTGATGATCGAAAGAGCACTAGTGGTGGTGCATCTACATGGGGCCCCTAAGTAAGTATTGGTTCAACAAGAAACAAAGTTCCATTGCCTTATCTATAGCAGAAGCAGAATACGTGGCTTCAGCATCTTGTTGCACTCAACTCTTTGGATGATGCAAACCCTTAAAGACCCCATTCCGATCCATTAGAGATAATATCAGATCCATTCATATCCATTGCGTTTGAGCAGAAGGTGAAATTGGATTATGTTACCTCCAAAGAACAAGTGGTCGATATCTTTACCAAGCCTCTACACAGAGAAGCGTTCGAATATCTCCTGGCCAAAAACCGGAGTAGTCTCTAAGGAAAAGGATCTGGTCTAATTAAGTACAAACATTTCAATTGGTTGATGTATATCGAGTTTATTCAGATACCATGGTTTCGGGAGCATGGTTGTCCACTCTGCCATTGATGTCAAAGGGGAGAAAGGAGTCAAGTTCGAAATTTTTCAGGAACAGAGTCCAGCCTGATTGACCATCGCGTAGAGCTAATAATGCCAACCCGGGAGATTTTGGCAAAATATTGAACAGTTAACGACATGATGGTTGTTGTCATTGATGGCAAAAACGGAGATGGAAGGATATGAAGGATAAACCCCTTGGGGATTCATCGTAAAGAGCTCGGAGGTACGCATTGAAGAAAACGCGTATGCAAGAGATTACGTAGAAGAAGGAAGACGTAGGATCTAGGGACCATTGATCTCCATTCAAATTTCCGAAAGACCGGCTACAACCGGCTGACCCTTGTTGTGAAGGATGTCAACGGAGATTCGGGATCTGGATTTATAATGTCCACCCACTACATCAAAAACTTCAAATCGCGATTTGATCGCAGCAGCCGCTAAAGCTAAGGTGAATTCCCACGATCCGACCGCTCATTCGCGGTGGACGCCATGGTAACCTGAGGCCCCATCTGAGAATCGGATCAGATCTCGAAATGTCCAACACTCCTCCGACAATGAAAACCCCAAAATCACGACATGAAATTTGTGATTTGATCACAACCATTAAATCGCCATGTTGATCGGTATCTCATCCACGCAAACAGGGGCTTCAGACGAATCGAATCTGGACTTTCACGAAGTCTCAGAACAATGACAACGAAAACCCCGAAATCGCTGATATGCATTTCGCTGCATGTAATCGCTAAAATTCGCTGAGCCAAGATCGGTGATCCGAACCGCTGGATTCAACCCACTAAAGCACACCACGCCAAGAAGGGACACGTGGCACAACCAGGGAAATCGACAGTCGTGACCAACACACTTCGCAATAGCTGAAAGTCAAACGAGGACATCGGCGTAATCTAACATGTCAAACCAATGTACCGCCAACAGAGGTAATCGAAGGATCTGGACCATCCATCCTGAGGGGACAAGTTTCAAGATCAAGGCACCGGCTTCTGGTGATATCAACATCGAAATCTGAGTCTCCGGGATGTTGAAGGAAATGGAGAGATCGAAGTCCCCAACTCCGGAAGGTATCGACCGGCCCATTTGAGGGACAAAACAAATAAGGAGCGAAGCCCAAGATATCTAAATCGATATCTAGATCCCGCACAAAGGTTCTCGTAGATTTTCGGAAATCGCGATCCGCCGTAAATCCCGGCTGAGTGGGTACAACAGCCAAAGACAACAACCAAGGAGGACAGAGGGCGCATAGAGGTCACCTGCTAGCATGCTAAGGAATGAGCGCCGTTTTGGACGATCGGGAATCACTGGGTAAATGCATTGATGCATCACAAACCCTCAGAAATTTAATTCCGGGGTTAGGTTATGGATCATGGGTAATGGCCGCATGGACCATTGTGTAGCTCCGATGGGCTAAATCTCTGAAAAACGGGATCGAGAACTCGAGGCATGTACATCAGGACATCGAAACAAACCCCCGGGCGAGCCATTTGACCGCACGCGTGTGGATCTGGCCCAAATAAGGCCTATAAACTTAGGGATAGCATATGGAATGTCAAAACTGACCAAAACGACGCTGTAAGTTTAATTCATAAAATTTAAATAGAGCCCAATTTCCCCTTCTCAGACAAATAAGGGACCCATGAGCCGCTTGAACTGGGTCCCTGACCAATGGGCACAAGAAGGTCAAGCCTTCCCAAATAAGGGCGTAGTCAAAGGAGGACGAGATATTGCAAGAGGGTCCTTTGCGTGACTGCAGGGCCATCGACACAAGGATAGCTACTGGAAGGTGAGGTCATTTGTGCAGGCAGGATGGAAGATTTGAAGAAAGAGGAACTCTTGTGGTAGTTAATGTGATCTACATTGACAGAGATCTCGCTTGTGGGTTCAGCAAACATGAGATCAGAAACATTATCTCCAGGTTTATTGAGTTGGTTTTATGTGTCCTTTGGTAACTACCAGACAGTCTGTAGATCTGTGTTTACCTTGAGATAATTTCTCTGGACTATCATAACCACTATAGATGAAACTGCCCGATCCAGTCTGAAAATTAATGAAACGTGATCAACAGTGAGTATGATAGTTAAACCCTTCAGCAGTGGCATTCTACCAGTATAAACTGGTGTTGTCTTCAGGGGGGTTGAAGCTCCGTTCCAGGAAAGTCTGGTAAACGAGAAGGTTGTAGCCTTCTGCAAGTAGAATCCTATGTACTAGTATGAGTCCTGCATCACATACTATTGTAGAACAAGCTTTAATACTACTGATCAATATGGTGACAACAACAACGCATGGTTTCTCCCTTTTTGGGTTTCCACCTTAAATCTTGTTGTTCATGTGTCCTATTCATCTGCGTTAGTTTATTTTGTTGAATTAATGCTTAAAAGACATCCGATGAATGAAGAAATCCCCGGATGCACCATCGCTTTCATAAGAATATACAATAATATTCCTGGTCTCTATAAAGTAGACTAATATTTTTCAGTGAAAGAAAAGTGAAAAATTGTTAATAGCTCAAAATACTGATTCACCCCCCCTCTCAGTATTTTTCCAACAGTGATCAGATAGACAACCTCTTCCTCCTCTTTAGTTTCCTTCATTGATGCTTTTACCCCTGGTAAAGAAGGACATTGGTCAGTGGCATGGTCTAATTCAAAAATAAGGCATACCTAGACATTGTTTAGTTGACACTCCCTTGGTGGATGTTTCTTCCTGCATTTTGGACAGAAAATGCATAATACTTGCTCTGGTTGTACTTGTTTCTGTTTGACCTGCAAAGTATCCATTTGTGAGGCAAACAAGTTAATCATTTTTGTTTTGAAACTTTCTAACAGATTACCTATTTCTTCTCTTGTTGCTCCTCCATTTGCTGATTTTTGTACCCTTGAAAAACTAGTATCCTTGGTAGATGACTTATTCCTTGTAGATCCTCAAGAACATCTTTTGTAGAGGTCTACAATGTCCTCATAGGATTCCTTATATATATCTCCTTTACCAAGCATATTCAACATATCTAAGCAATCTTCTCTAACTCCTTTTAGAAAAATGGTTTTCATAATGTCCTTACTCACATCCGGATGGCCAGACCATTATAGATTGTATTGGAATCGCTCCACAAAGTCCTCAAGGTTCTCGTCCTCCTTCTGTGACATTTTGAACAAATCCTCTCTGCATTCCCTTGTTAGACAATACTCTTGGTATTTGTGCAGGAAAAGCTACCTCATTTGTACCCATATTGAAATGTTTTCCCCTCCAAGGCTCATGAACCATCTTAATGCATTTCCTTTTAATGTGGTTGGAAACAGTTTAATATTCTTTGCAGTGGTAGTGTAGTCATAGCTTATACACAAAATGTCAAATTCAAATAGAAACTCATCTGGATCTTTAGTAGATAATCCATGAAAATTTGGGAGATCCGAGAGAGGTATGTTTTTCATAGCAGCCATCCCTCATGTGGGAACATCAGAAATAGGAAAAACCAGGGTAGAGATAGTGTTTTCATTGTTTACCTGATCCTCGTTGTTCTGTGGATTCTCTTGGTAGAGATCTTCTTCATTATCCCATTGATTCTACATATGTTCTCTCTCCCTCCACTCAATATGAAAAACGTCCCACTCTTCGTTAGTGACTATCCGACCATTGATCTGATAAACAACTTCTTCTAGGTTTTCTCGGTTCAAGGATATACTGCCTTGATCCTCAATGTTCTCCAGTGTTGCTTGCTGATTTGTTGGTGACAAATCTTCAGCTTCACTTTCAGCTACAGCTTCAGCTTCAACCCTTGATGAGAATGATGTTTCGAGATCACGTCCTCTTGGAGGATTGGAAGGGAAAAAAATGGATCCTGAAGAAGAGTCTGCTCTGGCTATAATCTCATCAACAATGTTCTGTCTTCCCAGTATGTCAGGATTTCTTCCTCCACATCCTCTGGTGCCTACAATGTTAGTATTTTGGGGGGTTCGTTCTCGCATTTGGTGATTCATGCAGACTATTCATTCCTAAAAAAAAAAAAAAACTAGTGTGCTTACCAAAATCTACAATTATCTTCCTCGGCAACGGCGCCAAAATGTTGGGCACTTTAATTGTCTAATTGAATGGAAAATCAAAGTGTTCAATATGAATTGTCAACCCAGGGAAGTCTATTATTTCAAGATAATTATGCACAGTCTATGCTAGATTGTGAAATCATCTCTAATCTAATTGCAGTAGGGAAGTTCTTTTCACAAAAAACAAACAAACAATATTGCTAACACAATTGTACTAATACAACTAGAGTGCTACAGAATTAAAATCATAATTGCAATCTAAACTGATGAATCTACAAAAGACCATTAATTGCCTACCTTAATCTAACTTTCTAATTTACTTTTGTAGGAAGAAATTCTATACTATTGTTGAAGGGAAATCTACTTATTGCAAGAAGCTACTTCACACTCTTAATTCTTCAAAGCAAGCTTTTAACCTAATGTAGAAAAAGGAAAAGTAGTTCTCCAGCCATGTTCAGCAACTGACTTCTAATTCTCATGAGACAAGTCTATGCACATTTACCAAGAAGGAACTAAACTGTAACAACAGTTGTGTTCGGAAATATCTAACAGTTAAACCATTTGTAATGAAAATGACTAAATCTAGAATTCGAAACAGAGGGGAATTGGTGAGGAAGGTGGGCCCTTTCCTTCTCACTGAATCCACTCAAAAGATAGGTTACAATATGCTAAAGAAACTCAATCCAGTTCTTCATTCAATTGCAAAAAAGATGTCTGTGTACAATAATCATTCCTTTCTTCAGTTCAAGCCAAAAGACTAATAACTCTTTACATTACAAAATATCTGCTATTTAAAGTCAGAGTCAATCAGTGTTCAAAAACAGAGTAGTCCTGAGAATCCCCGATTCTCAGGCTATTCATTAGATATCATTAATACCAAATATTGAATTCTCCTTCATCAACATCGTGAGCCAACATTCTAATCAATGGGTGTTGCAGCAGTCACATCAGAAGAGGACGGGTGGCATCTGTTGTAACAACTTCTGAGATTAACAGGCTTCTGTCATAGCAGTTGTGTAACAACTTCTAGGATTGATGGGCATCTATTGCAAAAGTCCTGTAATAGCTTCCAGGATTGATGGGCATCCATTGCAGAAGTCCTGTAATAGCTTCTAGGAATTGTGCATAGCTGTGACAACAATGAGTTTCTTGAAGTGGGCTGTTCTAACCCTTTGATCATTAGTTCAACTATTTCATGGGTAAAATATGTGAACGTTATCAATCAAACATGCTAAGTAAATGAAAACATAAAAGCAAGATGAATAGTTTGTACCTTGGGAAAAAGGGGTCTTGGTGCTCATTATAATAGTCATTTAGCTTAGGAATGAGAAGCTTGAATGATCAAAAGGTGTAGTGAAAAGGGGCATTTCAGGGTCCTAAAAAAACTCTTTCTTGGTTTTCATGCCCTGTAACCTATAATTAATGCCAAGAAAATGCCTCGTAAAACATGTCGATTGTACCCTCACACACCTCCTCTCTAGCACTGGGCGGATTCAATTTTTAAATAAAAATTATGTCTTTGTAATCAATGTAGGTTGCTTGGCCTAGTGGTTTGCAGAGCATTTGTTAAGGTGTAGATAAAGGGGGAGGTCCCGGGGTTGAGCCTGCGGGCCTCCCCTTTTGGGTGTTCGTTGTAACATATACATATTAATACATTTTTTGGTTCCTCCAAATTTAGAAGAGGTTTGGATATGTTCGTTGGCACCATATTTGGTGGGTTTCCTCTGGATTTGGTGGACCCACCAACCCTTTTATGTTTGTAATTTCGTTCTCTGAGCATCATTGGGAATTTTCCCACTACCACGTGGCAACCCATGACTGGGCCACATGGAAGCCAACCATTGGGTCACATCAAGCAACTATAAAATCACCTGCCATGTTAGTGTACATATGTCACCTTAGCTTCCACATTAGCTTGCCACATCACCTGCCACTTCAGCGTACGGTCTTCCACATGGAACATTTTTACTGGTCCATGAAATGACCCGAAAAGGAAAAAAATGAGTGACACATGGTAGCCTCTGGTGCTGCCACGTCACCATGAAAAATGTCACCTCCTGCATGTGCCACATATATTGTACGAATGATGACATCATCCATACCTATGCTGACATCAACAATACATATGCTGACTCATCCCTTGCTGACTGGGCTAGGTTGACCAAAATTTGACCGCGAATATCTTTCGATCCATAACTCCGTTTGATGAGTCATTTTCATCGTTGGAAATCTTACGACGTGCTCTTCACGATAATGCCTCTTTAACTAAGTTTTGATGACTTTGAATTTTTTTTCCTTTCTTTGTCTACTGAGGCCATACTAAGCTTCTTGAGTTGCCTTTGCGAGTTCTAAGTTTTCCTTAGTAAGCTCTGGATCCTTTTTGGATCACGCCTTTCCACTGAGAGATTTTTGGACCACCAAAAGATTTCATCAGTCAACAGATAATTGAGGGAAGAGTTCCCTCACCTTTTCCTTCTCAATCCAATTTGCTTTTCTTTGATGTGTGCCCTTGAATCCTACTCAAATATAATCAACATCACCACTGCATGAAGTCCTCATCCTTCTTTCCAGGATGATATCTTCCTTTAACTCATCCAAGTACTCAGGAGAAAACTCATCAACTGAAGCCATTGAAACTTCCTCATCCTGATGCATGATCATAGGAGGCTCAAAAAGTTTCAAGTTCTCTATATTTACAACTGAGTATATCTACATATAAGGTGGAAGATCTAGACGAAAAGCATTGGTACCAATTTTCTCCAAAATAGTGAAGGGTCCATAACGAATGGGCTTGATTTTCTTGCCTTTAGCCTTCAATATCTCCCTGCTTATGTGAAGCCATACCTGGTCTCCAACCTCAAACTGACGATCAACTCTGTGTTTTTCATACTGTGCTTGAATTTTCTCCAACTGTTCCCTAACAACTTGGTGTACTTTTTGGATTCTCTGGATTAACTTGCACGCTTTGTCTTCATTTATTTATTCATTTGAATCAACATCTCTCCCATACATCAAGTCTATAGGAACTTTAGGTAGGTACCCAAAACATGTCTCAAAAGGTGAACACTGAATAGAGGAATGTAAGGCTTGATTGTAAGCATGTTGTACATAGGGTATCTGTTCATCCCATAAATTGGGATGCTTGTTGTAGTAGCCTCGAAGCAAAAGTACCACTGTCTGGTTTACAACCTCTATATTTTCGTCGGTCTGTGGATGGAAAGAAGTGCTTCTCTTCAACTTGGTGTTCATAATTCTCCACAATATTGTCCAAAAATAATGAAGGAATCGAGTATCTCGATCCAAGATAATGGATGTGGGTAACCCAAAGTCAACCCAAACATACTGAAAGAAGAGATTAACACTCTGCTCAGCAGTGATCTCCTTTTTACATGGCATCAAGATACACATCTTGTTGAACCTATCCACTACAACATACAAATAGTCATGACCCCCATTCGACATTGGTAAACCCCCTACAAAATCCATGGAGATACTTTCCCATGGATGGGATGGAACGGGAAGTGGTGAGTATAGCCCCAATTTTCTATTAGTGGGCTTATAAGTAGAACACATCACACACCCCTTTACATATTTAGCTACAATTTCTTTCATTTGAGGCCAGTAACAAAACCTCTGTAAATGAGCCATAGTTTTTCCTACCCCAAAATTCCCAGACACAAGAGAAATGTGAGCTTCGCGTATTACATGGACTCATTCACTTGTAAGAATACATAGCTTTCCAAGATGGTAGAGTAGTTTTCCCTGCAGACAATAGTTCTTTGCCTATGCACCATGGGTTAGCTTCTCATATACTTCTTTAAAATATTTATCAATGGCATATTGTTCCACATAGCTATCATGAGATAAAGAAGCATTTTTCAAAACAATAGAAGCAACAATAGGAGGTCTAGAAATCATATCAACTACATTGTTACTTGTACCCTTTTTGTACTTGATTACCAAATGAAATTGTTGTAGGAAACCCATCCATCTATAGTGTTGATATTGTTGTAGTTTTGTTTGTGCTTGGAGATACTATAAGGGTTGGTGATCTGTATGTATGATTGTCTCCTTCCCTAACAAGTAGTGCTTCCATTTCTTTATGCTTTGAACTAATGCATACAACTCTTTATCATATGTAGGATAGTTAACAACAGCTTGGTTAAAAGTTTCAGAGTGGTAACAAATAGGATTACGATATTGCATCAATACTGCACCCGTGGCATATCCGTTGGCATCTGTCTCGACCTCAAAGGGTTGTTGAATATTCGACAATGCTAATACTGGTGCAGTACTGATCTTCTCCTTCAAAGTGTCGAAATATTTTTGTTTATTTCCTCCCCAATGAAAAGTTTTCTTCACACTGGTTAAGGCATGCAAAGGAGATTCTATAAAGGAGAATTTTGAAATGAACCTCCTCCAATACTTGACTGCACCTAACAATCTCTGTATCTCAATTACATTTTTTGGCTTAGGCCAATTTACAATTACATCAATCTTGGAAGGATCAATTTTTTATTGTCCTCCTCCTACAATATGACCTAAGTACAAAAGTGCAGTCTTACCAAATTCACATTTGGACAATTTTACATACAATTTTTCCCTTTTCAAAGTATCCAATACTTTCTTTACATGCCTCACCTATTCATCCCAAGTCCCACTAAAAATAAGAATGTCGTCTAAATATACAATCACAAAATCATCTAGAAAAGGTCTGAATACATAATTCATCACATGCATGAAAGTTGTCAGAGCATTACAAAGCCCAAATGACATAACTAACCACTCAAACAATCCCTATTTGGTTTTAAAGGAATTCTTCCATGCATTCTGTTCTGCAACCCTGATCTGATGGTATCCACTGTGCAAATCCAACTTAGTGAAATAAACATCATTCTTTAATTGTTCAAGTAAATCATCTATATGAGGAAGAGGGTATCTATTTTTCACCGTGATTTTTTTTAAGCCCCGATAATCGACACACATTCTCCATGTGCCATATTTCTTTGGCACCATCACGATCGAAGAACCACAAGGAGATGATTTGGGCCTAATGACCCCTTGATCTAATAATTTTTGTACCTTCTTCTTGATCTCTGTCATCTCTACAACTGACATCATGTACATGCCTACATTAGGAAGAGGATAATCATGCCGAAGATGTATCTCATGTTAGATTTCCCTCTTAGGAGGTAATCCATCTAGTTCCTAGAAAATATCCTCATACTTAGAAACAATATCAATTAATTATTTCTTATGAGAAGGATCACATCCTTGGAAAGCGTCGGATGTTATGACATCTTTATCCCTTACGACCATGAGTGCATATCTCTTATTAGTGTTTATGAGTCTCTTCATTTGATATGCACTAACAAGTGTTTTGTTTACCCTCATGCTGTGAGCTCTAACAATATATTCCACTCCCCCCTTAGTAAGGTGGTATTTGTTCTCATGATGAAAGAAGACTACTTTTCTATCATAAAGATAAGGTCTCCCCAACACTATGCCACATATATCAAGTGATAAAACATCCAAATCCACTTCATCAATCAACTTTGAAGCAATAGCGAATCTGAACCTACATTGTTTGGTGACATTAAGTTTTTCTTTATCACATACCCAACCAAGAGGATAAGGCTTTGAATGTGGTTTCATTTCAAGACCCATCTTTTTGACAAGTGCTTCAGATATCAAGTTTACTTGGGAACCCAGATCAAATAATGTATCTATCTTAGTGTGTTTAGATACAACTCTTATATGAAATAACTCATTCATC
Organism: Picea sitchensis; assembly: GCA_010110895.2. Lineage (NCBI taxonomy): Eukaryota > Viridiplantae > Streptophyta > Pinopsida > Pinales > Pinaceae > Picea > Picea sitchensis. The sequence continues at coordinate 399,962 of SNQJ01S0008096.1, forward strand.
TTTCATTCATCATGATGACATTCATTATTGGAATTTGAATTAGCATGAAACGAATATTTACCTTGTCCTCCAACTGATGTGATCTTTCCTTCATCTCCTGAATCAAAACCAAGATCTTGTTGCATTGTAGCAATGATTTTTGTCTTCCCCTTTCCATCGAACTGTTTCGGTCTCTTCTCTAGATGTAGTTTCCAACAGTGTTCATCATCGTGACCACTTTTCTTGCAATGAGTGCAAGATGGATTTCCTTCTTCTCTCTTTACTATGGCAGTTTTCTTCTCCTTCCTTTTAAAATTCTTAAATGGTTTATGTGGGAGATTGGAAGGTTTCTTTGTGGGATCTTCTTGAACAAGCTTTCCCCTATTCTCAAGGTGTCTGGCTTGCACACAAACTTCTTCAAGACTGGTGGGGTTAAACAATATAAAATTATGATGAATATAACTTTGAAGTGTGCCAATATACTTCATTAAAGTTTCATAAGAATCCAAAGGAATGTTTAATGAAAGATATTTCTTCCTAAATTCTTCTGTGAAAATTTGTACAGTTTGACCTTTACTTTGTCTTAAAGTTTTCTATTCCCTCATTGCTTTATGTAAATAACCCAATGGATAAAATTGCTTCCTTATCACTGATTTAAATTCTGAACACAAGGAAAAAAGATTACCACACTTACCTCTGTCCTGAATTTTTCTCTCCCACCATACAAGAGTGGTTCCTTCCAACTAAAGAAAAGCTAGTTGCACTTTAACTTCATATTCATCAATCTGTCAAACACAACAATATACTTTAACCTGTTGGATCCAATTATCTAGATTTTCAGGATTAGCATATCCATTAAACATAGGTAAATAAAATTTTACATAAAGTTTTAATAATGGTTTCTTAAAAGAGGTTTTATGGCTAGAATGATGAGAATTCTCAGAAGAAGAAGCACTAGAACTTGATGGTGAATATGGAGGCTCAGGAGGGTCTCCTCCAACCCCTTGATTTACCGAAGAATCATCATCAACTTGTGCTTCTTTTTTTCTTCCTTTTCTTCTTCATCCTATTCTCATAGTCTCCATATATTCATTCAACCATTTTTGACATGCGATAAAAGACCATATGGAAGTTTTTCTCTTGTTCATCACACTTGTCTTATTCTACCATTTTCTTCCTTCGGGGTGAACGACCAACTTCGGGATTGAAATTATTAAGAGTACCTTCACCATGCTTATGCTTGGCCATAGTGATCATTCACACTCAAAAAATAACGTAAAATATGACTTCTCTGATACCAACATGATCCGATATCTTTTCGTCGAAGCGACTTATAAAGAATTGCATTAAATGAGCATAAATCAAAGTGCACCATTAAAGAATGAAAAGCTCAATAATGAAGAGACATAAGGATCAAATCTGAACAAAAAAATTGATAACGGAGTTTATCCCTAGTCGACTACACCTCTGGGTCCTTCTCTCAAATGGGTAGGCCTTTTTATTAACTCAGTAAAAGAATTTGGAAAAATACATAAGTATACCTCATTTTGGAATGAAGTTGCAGAAGCTTTGCTCAAATCAGATCACAAACAACACCATTGAACTCATGGCACCAAATTACCCAAAAATGATTGTCTCCATGCCTCAATCTGACTCTGGCACTTTCAGGCCTAAGAGAAACTTTGTCTCAATTTTTGTACCCTACAGCCTACAATTAATGTCAAGAAAATGCCTCGTAAAATGTGACGGTTGTACCCACACGCACGCCCTCTCTAGCACTGGGCGGATGCAATTTTTAAATAAAAATTATGTCTTTGTAATCAACGAAGGCCATTTGTCCTAATGGTTAGAGGAGCATTTGTTAAGGTGTAGATGAAGGGGGAGGTCTTGAGGTTGAGCCCAAGGGCCTCCCCTTTTAGGTGTTCATTGTAATATATATATATATATATATATATATATATATATATATAGATATAGATATATAGATATATATATGTATGTATATATTAATACATTTGGTGGTTTTGCCAACTTTAGCAAAGGTTTGGATATGTCTGTTGGCGCCAGATTTGGTGGGGTTCCGTTGGGTTTGGCGGACCCGCCAACCTTTTTATTTTTGGAATTTTGTTCTTGTGCCATCATTGGGAATTCTCCCACTACCACGTGGTAGCTAACCATTGGGCTATGTCAACCAATTATACAATCACCTGCCACGTCAACATATGGTCTACCACCTCAGCTACCACATCATCTTTCCACATCAGCGTATGGTCTGCCACCTCAAATTACACATCAGACTACCATGTAATCCTACCACATTACCTCCCACATCAGCGTACGGTCTGCCACATGGCACACTTTTATTGGTCCATGAAATGACCCGAAAAGGCCAAAAATGAGTGACACGTGGCAGCCTTTGGCGCTTCCACGTCACCATGATGATATCAAAATGATACATGTCACCTCATTCATGTGCCATGTACACTGTATGAATTCTAACGTTAGAAATACGGATGTTGACTCATCCCTTGCTGACGGGGCTAGGTTGATGAAACTTTGACCGCGAATATCTTTCTATCCATAACTCCGTTTGACGATTCATTTGTGTTGTTGGATATCTTGCAACACGCTCTTCACGATGATTCCACTTTCACCGAGTTTTGAGGACTTTGAATTTTTTCACTTTCTTTGTCTACTGAGGCCATTCTGAGCTTCCTGAGTTTCCTCTACGAGTTCTGAGTTGTCCTTAGTATTCTCTGGATCCTTTTTGGATCACTACGCAAGTATCGTAAAGACAATCAATTTGTTTCTAAAAAAGTGGTAGAGGTTCGAATGGACAACGTATACTCAATAGGCTTTCAATAATATCAAAGGAGAAATCACCACAGCTCCAGTCCTCATTAGTCCACATTTTGAAAGGGATTTCATCATCTATTCATTTTCTATGGAGATAGTTGTTTCATATGTTCTTACTCAGAAGAATACCAAA
>SNQJ01S0008096.1:405407-419697 GCA_010110895.2 Picea sitchensis
GATTGGTACATACTTGGTACATGGTTGGATGCACTTGTTTATGGTATAGGTTGATTACAGGTTGGTGCATGGTTGATGCACTTGTTTATGGTACAGGTTGATTACAGGTTGAGGTACAGGTTGATGCATGGTTTAGATTTATTGGTACAGTTTTACAGTGGTATATCTCACAGTGATAGTGTGACAGTGGTTCCATCATTCTACTTATACTTCAGGGTGGTAGGACGGGGCAAGGACAATTGGTAGTATCCACCTTCCAGTTGTAGCCAGAGAACATTGGGGGTTGTAGCCTCCTTTTGGTTGTATCCAGAGAATTGGGGAGTTGGAGCTTCCCTCAGGTTGTAGCCTGAGAAACTAGGGGGTTGGAGCCTCCTTCCAGTTGCAGCTGTAAAACAAAGGAAGTTGGTGCTTCCAATGAATGTAATTCTTCAAGACATATAAGAAAAAACATTCTGTGGTTTTCTCCCGATTTGGGTTTCCACGTAAAAAACTAGTGTACTGTGTATATGTGTGATTGTTTATTTCTTACTGCTCATTATTGGATAATAATTATACATTGATATAACATTTGAAGAAAAAGGATTATAATTATTCTATTACTGATTCACCCCCCCTCTCAGTAATCCAACAGTAATATCGTTGAACCAGGCTGCAAGTTACTAGAATATGGCATGTTACAATTGGCAGGGTAGAGAAGCTATCCATTTTCATCAAACATTTTCTTGTTGTATGTTTATTCTAATAAGAGATTGTGGCATTTTTTCACTTGTGTAATATCTTTCTCATCTAAAATGGACCCTAATTTATGATCCTACAAAATTCAATGAACAATTATTCAAATGCATGTGCATAAATTCAATAAATTTAATCAGATAAATTATTTATAAATACAGTCTAGACTTACTTCAAACGGTGAGGGAGAAGTTGAAAAGCTTGCTATGATATGGAATGAGCTAGAATATGAAGTATTGTCCATTTGATATATTTTTTTTAACAAAAACTGGCAAAATTTGTATTAGCTGTGTGGAATAATCCACCGATTTTACAAAAAAAGGGTCCATATAGACCGTCGAGTTTTCCCACTTAGATAGAGACTTTTACAAAAATGGGGATTAATTTTGAAATAGAGTTTGAAATATCCCCCTTGATTTACAAAATTTTTGAAAGTAGAATTCCTCGGATAAATACGGAAATAGATACCATTGGTCTAGATTATGAGACAAAACATTAGGATTCTAAAACTTAGTTACCCTTTTCTATTTTGACGGGCTGCATGTCCACCATGTTTTTTGGGTGAGGCTCATTCAGATCAGGGATTTGGTTGACTGAGTTTGATTGTGCATTCCTTGAATTCTCCTGTTGCTCTCCTAGATTTCTTGGAGGTGACTGTGTTCCTTCCAACTACTATATTCTTCGCTACATTGACTCCATTTTCATGTGGTTGTCTTAAATCTGGCTGCCCTGAGCATAGCTCTCATCTTGGAGATTTTTGATCATGAATTTGTGCTGAGAGAGAGTTTCCAGCTCAAAGGCTCTATTGTCTCCCATTGCTCCTAGTTGTACTCTGATTCTGCTACACCTACCACATTCCTCTTCCCATGGTTCCTTTTCCTAGCTTCCCGAGTCTATTGGAGCTTCATTTCCTTACTGCATTATTTCGTGAGCTAACGCGATTTCAATCCTAGAAATTTCTCAAAAATTATGCAAGAGGCAGAGGGCATTCCACAAACAGGACAGGAGGGTGCCAGTAAGAGGTTGATAGTCTATATGGGGGGTGAACAGAGAGGCTTGAGGATGCTTCAATTATTTAGAGGGCTTGACAGTTCTGAGTAAGACGGTTTGAGAGCCCTAGAGAGAGAGAGGGAGACACCATGAAGCCGAGGAGGTTCTAGGCAAGGTTTGGAGAGAGGATGTCCCAGGAGCCAAGCGGTTTGGAACAGAATGATAATTCTGGGAGGACGGGGGTCTGAGACACCAAGAAATGCAGAGAGAGATATTCATGGGATGTGACAAAGAAAATATGATATAAAGATCCTAGGATCATAGACGTGAGGAGGGAACAAAAGGAATTACCCAAATAACCAAAAGTCTGGGAAAATTCGAATTCAAGGACAACGAAATGATGTCCATTAATCGATAGGGCATACTTACCTACTTGTTCAAAGGTAACTCCCTACAATCTGTTCCATCAAGTACCATGGTCTCGAGTCTGGAGGTGTGGTTGACATCTAGGAGGCGAATGTGTTATGCGGGATGGATTTCATGTACCACTTCCATCACCCTTTTATGTGTGATGACAATATCTCCTACGAGATTGGGTGTGTTGTTCAACATACCTCCTCGCATAATTATGGATCTAGTTATATCATTAGCCACCTTTTCACCTCAGAGAATGAGTCACAAACGTGTTCCATGCCACCTGTTCAGCCCAAGGGAGTCTTGGTCCACATGGACTTCGACCTGCTTCATCCTTGTGTTGTTGGTGATGCTCTTTCTCATTTTGGGTGGGCTCGTTCTCAAGTCCGAAAGGTTTCCCCCCTCCTCTTTTGTCACTTGGAATTTGAGGGATGCAGGCCCCTCTCCTATGTATGTTCCCTTTGTTTCTATTTAATTCCTTGGTGTGGCACCTTATTATATTTGTCCCTGCCATTTCATAGTTATTCTTGATCATTAGCACAAGGGGGCTAAGGTTGTCACTCTCTATATACTTAGGGAACCTGGCGTTTCCCCAATGGCTGCATTTGCCATTTTGTCTACTTCAATGTTGTTTTCTCTCATGATGTGGTAAAAGGTTATCTTAGTGTCCTGGGAATCCACCCTTATTCTATCCATGACTTTATTTAGGCTTAGATCTCTGGGATTTGAACTGTGAACCATCATTCTTATGATATTTTGGGAATCTCCAAGAACTTTGAGCTCTCGAATTTTCTGATTCTGGATGAGTTGTATGCCTTTGAGGAGAGCGTAGGCCTCAACTTTATTATTAGTATCCGTCCCAAGATTCCAGTGGTAACTTAGGGATTTTTTTCCTCCAGGTTCAAAGAGAACCCCCCACACCCCCCCACCCCCCCAGCCTACCTCCCCTATTGTCCATTTGATATTATAACCTTATTTTCCCTTCATTGAGCCAAAACCATCATCAATATGTGCATGAACCTGATATTAATATTTATTGGTTCTTTTATTTATTTTATAACACATCAATGGATGTATATATGTAGAATTCATCAGTGCGACCAACTATTAAACTCACAGAACCATTACATTTGTTAGAACCTATGAAAATAGAAATATTAAAAAAAATTAAAAGTGAAGGTTTGCATTCCCATTTTGCCGATAAAATTGGTATCAGTGTGTTTTTTGGCATATACGCATTGGAGCGCACAAATTGGTGAGGTGCACCAATTTGACGACATATTTAATTTTTTGAATATATAGTTTAATAAGTTTTCTTACATACAAATTGAAAAACCGCAGCGAAAAAAAGAGAGGGAATTTCAATTTTCAAAACGTATTTGTTTATAAATTAAAACAATATTCATTATTTCATTTTTTTGGCATAATTTAGAGGGAAGATTTGTGGAAGACATATTTACGACGAAACACTTTGGAGTGGCTAGATTTTTTTGAAGATTTGTTGATATAAAAGACTATTTAATGGTCTTAAGGTCAACTTCACGAAGATATGAATCCCCCTATTTTTTTAGAGAGGTGGTACTCCTCTTTTTATTATAAACTTATAACAGAATATGATAAGGACCATATTCTGTAAAATCTAACATTCTTATTCAAAACGGTACCTAAGATAAGGAGCAAATACCTTTCAAAAGAAACCATATATATACAATATATTACAACATGGATAAATCAAATAAGTATGATAAACAAAAGGTTGTCATTTCCATCATAACATTTATCAAGACAGTAAAATATATCCATAGTAAATCAACAAGAAAAATGGACCGCATATGTAAGAGAACTTTAAATGATCATTCCATTAAAAAAAACGATTATGATGGATAAAACATATGGGAATTCAACCTTCAAGTCAAATTCTTTGAGAATACAATAATTTTGTATCCCTTGTAATTCTCTCGAAGTATGGAAAATAATATAAGTCTTTAAATACAAATTAAATGTCTTTAAAGAAAAAGTATGTGTTCGCCCTTCAAAGAGGACAAGGACTGACTCCCACAGAACATAAAATGAAAAGACCTGAAATATGAGATAAATATCAATCAAAGGTCAGCCTGGTTTTCACAGAATACTTGGAAATAAGGGAAATGTGACAAATGATTGTAGAAGAACAAGACAGAAAAAGGGGAACAAGGTTGTTGATTGACTCAGTGTGATGGAAAGTACTCGTAACCTTTACTTTCTTGTAGTCGATTCCTTTATAAGTGTATGTTGTGGTTGAGGTGGAATAATTGTTGTAATTGCTTATTGATTTTCTAGTTCAATAATTCTGATTAATGCCCTTTTCAACCACTCCTTAATGTATTTCATTAAAGGTGCCACAATAATTTCATGCTTAGTTTTAATTTCAAATACTTTATTTTAAATTCCCTTGGATCCATCTCCGATTGATGCAATGTGTCTTCCAGTTCGTCATTCATGTTGATGTACCAAACTAGCCATTTCTCAACTTCATCTTCAGAAAACTCTATAGTTTTGGTAAATTCATTTTCCCAAGAAAATTTTAATGCATTAAGATGTCCCATTAAATATTATTTTGATGGAATCATGGTTTCCATAAAAAAATTGGGACAATTTAATTCTTTAGTAAGACCAACAAGTTTAAGAAAAAAATCATTGTTTTTATTTCTGAAGACATCAATTTTGTTTATTATTTCTTTTAATTATCTGATTCTTCTTAGCCATCATGCATTGATCTGCTTCATCCGATAAGACAAAGGAGTTTTTTGTTCTTTCCTGCGGGCTTCATTTAAGCTTGATACCTTAGCTAAAAATGTATTTACAACTTCCTTAAAAAATCCTTTATCATTTTATAAGTCCTTTTGCAAGTACTCTTTGAAATTCTGTATTCCAGACGAAACGATAGAAATACTTTCGACAAGCTCCCATATTTCTTGGATTATATCAATTCTCTTTTGTATGTAATCACCAACGTATTTTCTTATAGATTACAATAATCATGATGAGCCTTTGTAATTTCTGCTTCTTTCCATGGTATCCTATAACACAAGTGCAGGTTGGAATATTGAACTCAAAGGTTCAAGAAATAATGGTCTTTGTACCAAGCAAACTTCTAACTCTTTTATCCTCCTCTTCAATTGGGAATTTTGTTTTTCCATTTTATCAATTGATTGGTTGAAGGCCTCTCAAGTTTCTCCATGGAAGTCAGAACTTTTTGATGGTGGTACTACATCAAAGTCAATTGAATATTTCCATCTTTCCGATGACCTTTTATTCTTAGTATTTACTTTTTCGAGTAACAATTTCTTATTCACGATTGTAGACCACATGGTGCAAAGTAACAAATTCCTCTTCAAATATTTCGAGATCTTGGGTAATCATAGCATCATAAATTTCCCTTCTTTCCAATAATATTTCTGCAGACCAACTAGGTTCTTCAATGAGATCATTCATGTCCATTGCACGAGGACTCTCCTGAACTTTAGGTATGCTTAACCTTGATGATGGTGTATTCCTTTTTTTTTCACATGAGTTTATGTAATATGTGATTTTTTGAGATTTTCCCTTGGTGGGTCTTTATCTCCACCACCGTCTGACCCTTTGATTGAATTTTTTCTAGTTTCCATTCCATTGGTTTTATTTTTCATTCTCGATGGAGTGCTTATTTGGGATGTTGTTGTCAAATTAGGTTTTGATTTGTCACTTCCCTGTTGTGATGTATGTGTCCTTCATTGGTGTTGTTTATTTCTCCTATTTCATTTGAAACTTGGTGGGATGCCATTTCATGGAGATCTAAATTATCTCTTCCACCCTACTAAAAATATTCAATCTTAGTGAAATGTGAAGAGTACTCTACTAATTCCATATGTGCAGTAAATTTGTTGTCTGGGTCAAAACCCTCAACAAATTTAGCTTCCTTCAAGTCCAACTATTCATGATTTCCTGCCAATTAATTAAGGTGGGTTATATGCTTCACAGTAAATTTCCCAATTTTCCATGGTATGGGTATGAATTGATTTTTCCTCTTATCATGGAAGAAGTGGGCCCAAGTCTTGTATTTTCTACACATCTCTCCAACAAAGAGTTTATCTAATACATATAATGGTAAAAGGAAAGGCATCTCCTCACTACCAAACAATATAATAACAGTAAATTCCTCAGACATTTCATAAGAACATTTCCTAGAGAGAAAGGTAGCTACTTCCAGGGATAGTCTCGATGTACTATGACCAAACATCAATTTTTTGAATTCTGAAATGAAGTTCTTATGAACTGAGTAAAAAATGTACTGAGCTTTATGCATGTACATGACTGAATACCATGCATAAACATGATCCAACTTAAAATCAACATGTTTTTCCCTTGGAAAGTATTCAAACATATGGCCATAAGCAACGATGAAAATGAGGTAAGAAGTCATATAAAACTTTTGAGACTTTTTTAGGTTATTCAATTGGAAATAAATTTCACTTCAGATAATATTTAACCCTAATAAATAATGGGTTTTTCATGCAAAGCATAGTGCAAGGAATATATAACATTTACTGATTTAAACATAGTAAATACTAGACTGACAATGTAGGTGAAAAACCATGAAAATTATCTATATGGGTATTTTTATGAAGTTACCTCAATCCTGGAAGTATCGAGGTTATTGGTTGGGTCCTCCAAGTAATTTCTTAGAAACCAGTTTCATACTTTATGTTGCTTCAAATATTCATTAGCTTCTTCATTTTTGAATCCCATGGTAGGCATAGGGAGTTGTAGCATTTTGGAGAATGTTGAAGGAGCTAGAGAGATGGGTTGATGACCTTGTAATTGAATTATTCTTTGTTTAGAGATGAAGTTGTGTACGCACCATTGAACAAGCTCTTTGAAGTCTGTCACTTTCGAGCACAACCTGCTAATTCTATTCCTGAGGTCTAGATTAAGTTCATTTTCTTCACGGGCAAAGAAAGAGCTTTGTATTAATTGTATTGCATGGACCACTGAAACTCTTGATTCTCATGCCCTAGTGTGTTCAATGTATCCCTGCAATACAGTTCATTTTTCTTACTTGACATTGTTTTCTGATTTTGACAAAAAGATGGTGCTACTATCAATGCTTATAGCTTGGCATATTTGATTTTATTTAATTTCACCATGTATTGTCTTGATAACTCAATCGATCATACATATTTCTGGCTTACATGAGATTTGGATTTATTGTGATCTTTAACCAATGTTTCATGAATTTAAAATGGTATTATGCTTATACAAGTGGAAACTGATGTGGTGGGGAAAATAAATTTGATGGGAAGTGGTGGTGTGATTTCATGGCAGGTGGAAAATGTTAAGTATGAGAGTTAAAAATGAGGAATTGGAAGTGAAAAATGTATAACATGAAAATGAAGAATTGCAGACCTTCGGACCTATGAATGCGAATATGAGAAATGGTAAGGTGGTATGCATTGAGATTGAAAATATGGTTAAGTATTGAAAATGGGTGTTTTTGCAGATTGAAAATGTGTGTTTTGGAGAATGCAAACCTGTGGACTTTCGAACCTAGGAACTCAAGGAAAAAGGTTAATGGAAAATATGCAGCTCCACATCTACTTTGGTGAAAATGGTAAAATTTGGGGAATGAAAATTGACAAGCGCATTTTGGTGAATGCAGGATTTTAGACCTGCGGACTTGGAGACTCAAGAGAGTTGATGGATTATATGTATCTCTTCATCCACATTTTCAAACAATTACTAAGTATAAAATGGTGAAACATGTATTGTGGAGGATGTGGAGGTAAGAGGTGAAAAATGTATGATGCATGAATGCGGGCCTATGCACCGATGAACCTATAGACCTATGGACCTATAGACCTATGGAATTAGGATTTTTTCTACCCTCACTTCACATTGTTTGAAAAATGGCCAAGTGTTGTAAAATGTTTTAATAGGAGAGAAAATAAAACAAAGGAAAATAAACAATAATAAAGGATAAGGAAAATCCTATGGGTGGCTAGATGAAAACACCAAGTTGATCAAGAATATAGATCAAAATCTAGCTCCAACTATGGGACAGTGACCCCCTATGGGTCTCTGAGAACCCAAAATCATATTCCATTGGCCCAAATGGAGACAGTAAGAAAATCAAAACTAAAAATATGTACAATGAGTAACAAGAAAGACTATGTACAAAGTTTTTTGACTAAGTAGGAATCAACAGAAAAAATGCTTGAGATGTTTCCCATTAATGGGAAGCAACTAAATTATTCCCTTCATGTCTTTGAGCAAGTGTGAATTATAACTAATTAATTTTTCAATTTGATATGGATTGATCCAAAGAGATTCAAATTTTGTATGGATGAAGGTTTTTCTTTTTCTTTGTTCCAATATTAAACCAACTGATCCTTTTGGAAATCCCTTGACGTTGTTCTTTTAAAAAAAAAAAAATTCACCAATTCTTTCCTTTTATTTATTGTCAATAATGTGTGTTCTTTCTGTTCTTGCAGTTGTAGGATCTCATTATATCTCTCTATATCGGTGATTGTCCTTCTTTTTCTTCACCATCTAAAATTAGTGCAAGGCATTCAATTCAGCGTGCAAAGGTAATATTACTTCCCTTCCATATACCAGAGTATACATAGAATGCCCTGTACTATCCTTTGGATTTAGACGACTTGTCGAGAGTGCATTTATTATTTTTTTATGCCAATTCTTATTATTAGCTTCAATAGTTTTCTTGATGATTTGAATCAATTTCTTGTTTGTTGATTCTCGTAATCCATTTCCTTGAGGGTAAAATTGGATGTTTGTCCCATGATGATTCCATATTCACCACAAAATCTTGTTAATTTTGATCCGATAAAAATGGATCAATTGTCTATTATAAATTTTTCTGGGATGCCAAACCAAGACATAATATTTTCTTTCAATAAATGGATTAATTTATTCGAATCTACATTTCTTAGAGCTATAGCTTCTTTCCATTTTGTGAAATAGTCAGTGATTGTGATAGTATATGAATGGCCTTTACTAGATTTTGGATTTATCAGACCAATAACATCTAAACCTCAGTAAGAAAATGGTTTCTCTAGCATGGAATTCTATAGTGGAATTGCAACTCTTTCCATTTTTCCCAAGAACATCTGACATGGGATGCATTTTCAAACAAATTCATAAGAATCCTTGAACATAGTTGGCCAATAAAAACCAACTCATATGATTTTGTGTGTTGTTACAACTGGTGAGAAATGTCCTCCATAAACCCTATTGTGGAATTATCGAATCAATTATTTAATTTTGAATTATCCAAACATATTAGCAATACACCATCAAATACGTTTCTAAATAATACTCAGAATACTAGTACACAATGATTTGTTTTCATTTTCAAAATTCTTCTTTATTTTGAGGACATTCTCAGGGGAACTAGCCAAGTTGTAAATAAAATATTATGTCTTTATACCATTCAAAATTCTCCAAACTTGTTCTTTGGTATATAAAATAAAACCCAATGGGATGAGGAATGCTTAAAGCTTCAATCCCTATCATGAATTTACACAAACCCTGTCCTTTGAAAACTTTTAAAGGTTTGATTTCTAATTCATATTCTTGAATTTTTTCCAACAAGTTTTCCCATCTTCCTTCTCTGAGTTTTTGACTCAAATGAATTTTGACTGGTGAATGAGGAACATAATCAATAACATGAGTTGAAAAAATACATGTCTTGAAATGAACAATTTCTTTGACTAGAGAAAGTGTTTGTTTTTCAATGATTGAATAATTCAATTCATAACCTTGAAGTGTTTTTCTCATGAAAGAAATTGGGATTTATTCTTGCTTCTGATTTTTCTTAGTAAGTATAGAAGCAATGGTTTCATCCAAGGTATAAAAATACAATATAAATTCTACAATATAAATTCCTTATCTAAATCCAGGATAACAAGAACATGGGTGCTAGTAATGGATTGTTTAACTTTTGTGAAATCCTTTTGAATTTCTGATGTGCATTCAAACTTTTGATATTTCTTTAGTAATTTGATTATAGGTTTGATAATGGAAGCATAATTGGGGACAAATATTCAAAAAAAAGTTATCTTCACAAAGAAGGATTGTACTCTCTTTGTTAGTGTTGAAGGATTAAGGTCATTTATTGCTTTGATTCTTTCTAGGTCAATATACACTCTTTTACTTACAATATGTCCTATTAACTTTCCTTTTTCTATAACAAACAAAAATGTTTTTGGATTTAATTATACACCATACATTCTACACCTTTCAAAAATATTTTTGAGATGTTTGATATGTATTTCTCTTGATTTTGAATAAAATTTTAAATCATCTTGGTAGTCATCCATGAATGTTTCGATGAAATATTTGAAAGTGTGATCCATTTCTCTCTGGAATGTGGCACCTACATTTTTTAATACAAATGGAATTTTGAAATAAGCATAATATACCCATGGTGTTACAAATATTGTTTTTGGTCTATCTTCTTTCGCTACCAAGACTTGGTTATAACCTGAAAACCCATCTAGCATAGACATTAATGCAAACCATGTAACTTGCTAAAGGAGAATTTCAATATTAGGAAAGGGATAATTATCATCTATGCTAAATAGATAAATATCCCTAAAATCAACGGACATGCGGATCTCACCAGTCTTCTTCCTTGACACCACTGGATTTGAAATCCAATCTCAATGTATAATAGGAAAAATTATTCTAGCTTTCTTTTATTTCTCAATTTCTATCTTTACCAGAGGCTTTATTTTGGTATTTATTGTTCTCAATTTTTGCTTGAATGGTTTGGATCCTTATTTAAGAGGTATATTATGTTGGAATATTGATTTATCATATTCTTTCAAATCATCATAAATCCATGCAAATACATCTTGAAAATATTTTAAAATATGGGTATACTGATCAATTTCTTCTTTGCTATAGCTACTACCCAAATTTATATACTTTGTTGATTCAAGGGTACCGATGTTTATCTTTTTTGTTTCTTGGAACTTTATTACAAAAGGCTCTTCTAATGGTTTTGAAATTTTGATTTGTTCATCTCTCATAAAGAGGGATTCCAAATTGATATATTCTTTGGAGAAAGTTTATGATTCTCTTCATGGACTTCTCCTTGTAAATTTTGATCTTCTACTGGAACAACTTTATTTATGGGATCATCATCTATAAGAAAATTTACAACGTGATCATAATTTTCAAAAAAAATTAAATATTCTTGATTGTATGGAATTGATGGTTGGAAAATAGTCTTCACATGATAACTACCTTGTCCCTGACAATCCTCTGTGTTAAAAAGGGATGTCGATATTGCTAATGCATCAACACTTCGGTTATTTTCTATGAGAATATAAGATATATTAAAGAGAGTGAAAGAATGCATGAGCTCTAACACTATTTTTGCATAATATTTTAACTTTTCCTTTTTAACCTTATATTTATTTCTAATGTGATTAATAATCAGCTCTAAATCACCAATGATCACTAAGTTATCAAATTTCATTTTAATGGAAATAATCATAACTAGAATCAATGCTTCATATTCAACCTCATTATTTGTGCATGGAAATTCAAGTCTAATTTCGTGTGGGTGTATGACATCTTTAGGACTATTGAAAATTATTCCTTCTCCATTGCGAGATTTAGAACATGCACCACCAAAGGACATCCTCCAATAGACTTGAAAATAATTTTACTTTTTTTGTTTTGGAATGTTAAGTTGCTCTAAATCAAACATAGCATAATTTTCCATTATAGCATCAAGATAATTCCTCATCAACTCGTTCTCATTTTTTTTGAAAGAAACTGATTTCTTGCACTCTTTGGGAGCTCTTACCATTGTTCCATTCTTGTGAGTCAACATCATACAACTTCCATCATGTTGGAAATACTGAGAGGGGGGTGGGGTGGGGCGGTGAATCAGTATTACCTTTTTAAACAATCAGTAATTAATATTTTATTCTAATTATCATCACTATTGATCAACAATGGACTTTGTATTTAAACAATCAATTATATAAGTATACTTCAACAAGAATTACAAAGTTTATAAATAATAATATTGTGTTTGTGAAGGAAACCAATCCTCTTTAGAGCACTGACTCTTGGAGACACAAATCCCCTTCTTCATGGCACCAACCCTAGGAAGCACCAACTCCCTTGGTTTAGGGAACCAACCCTAGGAAGCACCAACTCCCTTGTTTTTAGGGAACCAATCCTAGGAAGAACCAACTCCCTTGTCTTTAGGGAACCAACCCTAGGAATCACCAAATCCTTTGTCTTTAGGGCATCAACCCTAGGAAGCAGCAAATCCCTTGTTTTCACACTTTACTTAGTAAAGGATATGAATCCTTCCTTGCTCCTTCCTTCCACCCTCACTACATAAGTATCTTCATCTTTCCTTATTGGACTATGCTTATGCTTTTGATCTTATGATATGGGTTGTAGAGACACTTTCTTCTCACCATTCTTTCTTGTTTATATATTCTTCCAACTTGTGTGAGATTTGAAGCATTGTGTCCCTTTATTTGAACTTTGAACCATTGCACCTCTTCATTTAAATGATAATATTAAACTTTAAATAACATCATTTTTCCTTTTTATTATTTACTCATAAAGATTATGATTTCACTCTTCTTTAATCATGACTGTGTATTGGTTCATTATTCTACAAATCTCAAATTGTTGCGAATTCAAATCTTAATAAATAAGCACTCCCTTCAACCAAAATTCATGTGACTGTGAGCTCAAAACCACGAGCTTATCCATTCCAAGAATTTTTTAATTACCGCTTTATTCTTCCACCCTATTCTTCTATGTGGGACCGTATTCAAACGTCCGATGGATTATTTAATTCTATCCCTTTTAGCTTCTTTACCTTATCATGTGATCGGTGTTGGAACTAGGTTCTCCGGTACCTCGTCCTTCGGTACTTCTAGACTTTTCAGTCATTCAATCCTCCTAGAGTACATTTCACCGAAGTGTGTATACTATATTCACTAGTAGATCAGATGGTCAATGTTTAATCTCCCGTTAGATGGATGATCCTTTCTTATCTAGAGGCTTCAAACAAATTGATGGTCACGACTTAATCAAGAGTTGAGATGAATGGTTATCATTCACTCTGGGACTTCATCTATTCGTGGTTCTAGGACTCTGGAATATAGCAATCATTTCAGTGTTTTACCTACCAAATAAGGCATAGAATGGAGGTGACTTCTTGTTGTCGGTTAACACTTATGCTTACATTATCCTTCCACTCTACTTGATCAACGGTCTAGAACACTCATGAAGTACATCAACGGTTAGCATTACTTAGTGATTCACACTTACTCTATCCTTCCAATGTACTTGATCAGATGATCAATAAATATTCCATAGGATCTTAAATAAATGGCCGAACATTAATTTGTGACATTGGCCTTCGATGCTTCAAATATTTTAGTTGGTAGGAGAAGCTGGACATCCCAAGAGGATGTAGTCCTAGAGTGACGTGGCTTGTTGACGTCACTATTGACGTGTAAATAGTTGAGTGGTTGCCACGTGTCACCTTGATTCATGACTTTCATATATCTAATGTCCCAACTATACCTTGATACTTGTGACTAGTCGATTGGGCCACGTTTCATATTTGTCTTTTGCCACATGTCCCCCTCCTGGATCATGGATTTACACTTCATGGCTTCGGTACTTCGTGAGTTCGAGAGTTTTGTAAATTTTATACCATCCTTTGATAATTTTTGAAGTGTCAAATAGATCTATCACTATAGATCATTTCTTGTCTTGATTGACAACTTTTGTTAACTCTGGGTCTCCAAAGTTTGGGATTTCTTGGTTTATTTGAGCTTATTATCACCAGAGTAGGTCAATGATGGAGTTGACCTGCAAGATACCAGATATATAAAATATGCTGAACAGAAACGAAATGCTAGAAATGATAGAATAACAGTAAAATATCCAGCATAATCTTCACAATACACAGAAATGATATACGAAATAGCAACAGAAATAGCACTTTGAATCAGATAGCAATGTTCACAGGCCTCTTCAAGGGGGCAACCTCCAGTCGAGAAGTGCTCTATTACAATAATATCCAAGCTAGGGTTCTCATACCCTCGACTCCTATTTATACTAA
>SNQJ01S0008096.1:419747-445429 GCA_010110895.2 Picea sitchensis
TGTTCTTGTAGTTATAGGATCTCATTATATCTCTCTATTTCTTCACCATCTAAAATTAGTGCAAGGCATTCAATTCAGCGTGCAAAGGTAATAGTATTTCCCCTCCATATACCAGAGTATACATAGAATGCCCTGTACTATCCTTTGGATTTAGACGACTTGTCAAGAGTGCATTTATTATTTTTTTATGCCAATTCTTGTTATTGGCTTCAATAGTTTTCTTGATGATTTGAATCAATGTCTTGTTTGTTGATTCTCCTAATCCATTTCCTTGAGGGTAAAATTGGATGATTGTCCCATGATGATTCCATATTCACCACAAAATCTTGTTAATTTTGATTCGATAAAAATTGATCAATTGTCTATTATAAATTTTTCTGGGATGCCAAACCAAGACATAATATTTTCTTTCAAGAAATGGATTAATTTATTCGAATCTACATTTCTTAGAGCTATAGCTTCTTTCCATTTTGTGAAATAGTCAGCGATTGTGATAGTATATGAATGGCCTTTACTAGATTTTGGATTTATCAAACCAATAACATCTAAACCCCAGTGAGAAAATGGTTTCTCTAGCATGGAAGTCTATAGTGGCATTGCAACTCTTTCCATTTTTCCCAAGAACATCTGACATGGGATGCATTTTCAAACAAATTCATAAGAATCCTTGAACATAGTTGGCCAATAAAAACGAACTCAAATGATTTTGTGTGTTGTTACAACTGGTGAGAAATGTCCTCCATAAAATCTGTTGTGGAATTATTGAATCAATTATTTAATTTTGAATTATCCAAACATATTAGCAATACACTATCAAATATTTTTCCAAATAATACTCAGAATACTAGTACACAATGATTTGTTTTCATTTTCAAAATTCTTCTTTATTTTGAGGACATTCTCGGGGGGAACTA
Source organism: Picea sitchensis (assembly GCA_010110895.2). NCBI lineage: Eukaryota > Viridiplantae > Streptophyta > Pinopsida > Pinales > Pinaceae > Picea > Picea sitchensis. The sequence goes on from SNQJ01S0008096.1 coordinate 420,662, forward strand.
GCCAAGTTGTAAATAAAATATTATGTCTTTATACCATTCAAAATTCTCCAAACTTGTTCTTTGGGATATAAAATAAAACCCAATGGGATGAGGAATGCTTAAAGCTTCAATCCCTATCATGAATTTACACAAACCCTATCCTTTGACAACTTTTAAAGGTTTGATTTCTAATTCACATTCTTGAATTTTTTCCAGCAAGTTTTCCCATCTTCCTTCTCTGAGTTTTTGACTCAAACGAATTTTGACTGGTGAATGAGGAACATAATCAATAACATGAGTTGAAAAAATACATGTCTTGAAATGAAAAATTTCTTTGACTAGAGAAAGTGTTTGTTTTTCAATGATTGAATAATTTAATTCATAACCTTGAAGTGTTTTTCTCATGAAAGAAATTGGGATTTATTCTTGCTTCTGATTTTTCTTAGTAAGTATAGAAGCAATGGTTTCATCCGAGGTAAAAAAATACAATATAAATTCCTTATCTAAATCCAGGATAACAAGAACATGGGTGGTAGTAATGGCTTATTTAACTTTTGTGAAATCCTTTTGAATTTCTGATGTCCATTCAAACTTTTGATATTTCTTTAGTAACTTGTTTATAGGTTTGATAATGGAAGCATAATTGGGGACAAATATTAAAAAAAAAATTATCTTCACAAAGAAGGATCGTACTCCCTTTGTTAGTGTTGAAGGATTAAGGTCATTTATTGCTTTCATTATTTCTGGGTCAATATACACTCCTTTACTTACAATATGTCCTATTAACTTTCCTTTTTCTATAACAAACAAAAATGTTTTTGGATTTAATTATATACCATACATTCTACACCTTTCAAAAATATTTTTGAGATGTTTGATATGTATTTCTCTTGATTTTGAATAAAATTTTAAATCATCTTGGTAGTTATCCATGAATGTTTCGATGAAATCTTTGAAAGTGTGATCCATTTCTCTCTGGAATGTGGCACCTACATTTTTTAAATACAAATAGAATTTTGAAATAAGCATAAGTTCCCCATGGTGTTACAAATATTGTTTTTGGTCTATCTTCTTTCGCTACCAAGACTTGGTTATAAATAACCTGAAAACCCATCTAGCATAGAAATTAATGCAAACCATATAACTTGCTAAAGGAGAATTTCAATACAGGAAAGGGGTAATGATCATTTATGCTAAATAGATAAATATCCCTAAAATCAACGGACATGCGGATCTCACCAGTCTTATTCCTTAACACCACTGGATTTGAAATCCAATCTCAATGCATAATAGGAAAAATTATTCTAGCTTTCTTTTATTTCTCAATTTCTATCTTTACCAAAGGCTTTATTTTGGAATTTATTGTTCTCAATTTTTTCTTGAATGGTTTGGATCCTTATTTAAGAGGTATATTATTTTGGAATATTGATTTATCATATTCTTTCAAATCATTATAAATCCATGCAAATACATCTTGAAAATATTTTAAAATATGGGTATACTAATCAATTTCTTCTTTGTTGTAGCTACTACCCAAATTTATATACTTTGTTGATTCAAGGGTACCGATGTTTATCTTTTTTGTTTCTTGGAACTTTATTACAAAAGGCTCTTCTAATGGTTTTGAAATTTTGATTTGTTCATATCTCATAAAGAGGGATTCCAAATTGATATATTCTTTGAAGAAACTTTATGATTCTCTTCATGGACTTTTCCTTGTAAATTTTGATCTTCTACTAGGAAAACTTTATTTATGGGATCATCATCTATAAGAAAATTTACAACATGATCATAATTTAAAAAAATAAATAAATATTCTTGATTGTATGGAATTGATGGTTGGAAAATAGTCTTCACATGATAACTACCTTGTCCTTGACAATCCTCTGTGTTAAAAAGGGATGTCGATACTGCTAATGGATCAACACTTTGGTTCTTTTCTATGAGAATATAAGATCTATTAAAGAGAGTGAAAGAATGCATGAGCTCTAACACTATTGTTTCATAATATTTTAACTTTTCCTTTTTAACCTTATATTTATTTCTAATGTGATTAATAATCAGATCTAAATCATCAATGATCACTAAGTTATCAAATTTCATTTGAATGGAAATAATCATAACTAGAATCAATGCTTCATATTCAACCTCATTATTTGTGCATGGAAATTCAAGTCTAATTTCGTGTGGGTGTATGACATATTTAGGAGTCTTGAAAATTATTCCTTCTCCATTGCGAGATTCAGAACATGCAACACCAAAGGACATCCTCCAATAGACTTGAAAATAATTTTACTTTTTTTATTTTGGAATGTTAAGTTGCTCTAAATCAAACATAGCATAAGTTTCCATTATAGCATCAAGATAATTCCTCATTAACTTGTTCCCATATTTTTTGAAAGAAACTGATTTCTTGCACTCTTTGGGAACTCTTATCATTGTTCCATTCTTGTGAGTCAACATCATACAACTTCCATCATGTTGGAAATACTGAGAGGGGGGGGGGTGGGGGGGTGAATCAATATTACCTTTTTAAACAATTAGTAATTAATATTTTATTCTAATTATCATCACTATTGATCAACAATGGACTTTGTATTTAAACAATCAATTATATAAGTATAATTCAACAAGAATTACAAAGTTTATAAGTAATAATATTGTGTTTGTGAAGGAAACCAATCCTCTTTAGAGAACTTTCTCTTGGAGACACAAATCCCCTTCTTCATGGCACCAACCCTAGGAAGCACCAACTCCCTTGTTTTAGGGAACCAACCCTAGGAAGCACCAACTCCCTTGTTTTTAGGGAACCAATCCTAGGAAGAACCAACTCCCTTGTCTTTAGGGAACCAACCCTAGGAAGCACCAAATCCTTTGTCTTTAGGGATTCAACCCTAGGAAGCACCAAATCCCTTGTTTTCACACTTTACTTAGTAAAGGATATGAATCCTTCCTTGCTCCTCCCTTCCACCCTCACTACATAAGTATGTTCAGCTTTCCTTATTGGACTACGCTTATGCTTTTGATCTTATGATATGGGTTGTAGAGACTCTTTCTTCTCACCATTCTTTCTTGTTTATATATTCTTCCAACTTGTGTGAGATTTGAAGCATTATGTCCCTTTATTTGAACTTTGAACCATTGCACCTCTTCATTTAAATGATAATATTAAACTTTAAATAATATCATTTTTCCTTTTCATTATTTACTCATAAAGATTATGATTTCACTCTTCTTTAATCATGACTATATATTGGTTCATTAGTCTACAAATCTCGAATTGTTGTGAATTCGAATCTTAATCAATAAGCACTCCCTTCAACCAAAATTCATGTGACCGTGAGCTCGAAACCACGAGCTTATCCATTCCAAGCATTTTTTTATTATCGCTTTATTCTTCCACCCTATTCTTCTATGTGGGACCGTATTCAAACATCCGAGGGATTATTTAATTCTATCCCTTTTAGCTTCTTTACCTTATCACGTGATCAGTGTTGGAACTAGGTTCTCCGGTACTTCATCCTTTGGTACTTCCAGCCTTTGCAGTCATTCAATCCTCCCAGAGTACATTTCACCGAAGTGTGTATACTATATTCACTAGTAGATCAGATGGTCAATGTTTAATCTCCTATTAGATGGATGATCCTTTCTTATTCAGAGGCTTCAAACAAATCAATGGTCAGGACTTAATCAAGAGTTGGGATGAATGGTTATCGTTCACTCTAGGACTTTAGCTATTCATGGTTCCAGGACACCGGCGTATAGCAATCATTTTGTTTTACCTACTGAATAAGGCATAGAATGGAGGTGACTGCTTGTTGTCAGTTAACACTTCTTCTTACGCTATCCTTCCACTCTACTTGATCAATGGTCTAGAATGCTCACAAAGTACATCAAAGGTTAGCATTACTTAGTGATTCACACTTACTCTATCCTTCCAATGTACTCGATCAAATGATCAATAAATATTCCATAGGATCTTAAATCAATGGCTGAACGTTATATTGTGACTTTGGCCTTCGACACTTCAAATATTTTAGTTGGTAGGAGAAGTTGGATATCCCAAGAGGATGTAGTCCCAGAGTGATGTGGCTTGTTGACGTCACTGTTGACGTGTAAATAGTTGAGTGGATTCCACGTGTCACCTTGATTCGTGACTTTCATATGTCTAATGTGCCAACTATACCTTGATACTTGTCACTAGTCGATTGGGCCACGTGTCATATTTTTCTTCTGCCACATGTCCCCCTCCTGGATCATGGATTTACACTTCGTGGCTTCGATACTTCGTGGGTTCGAGAGTTTTGTAAATTTTATACCATCCTTCAATAATTTTTGAAGTGTCAAATAGATCTATCACTATAGATCTTTTCTTGTCTTGATTGACAAGTTTTGTTAACTTTGGGTCTCCAAAGTTTGGGATTTCTTGGTTTATTTGAGCTTATTATCACCAGAGTAGGTCAATGTTGGAGTTGACCACCTTATTCCTTTTAGTGAAATCTGATGGTTTCAATATTCATTCCAAATCAACGGTTGACAATATTTCCTTTCTCTTTCTCTAATATTATGGTCGACGGGAGTTCACAACTTCGGGGCTCCGTCCTTCAGGTAAACTTACATGTTTTAGAATCCTTTTCATTGGAGTGGTCAGCATCAGAGTTGACCACCTTATTTCCTTTAGTGTGATATGATGTTTCAACTCAGGTCGAGATCCACTCTAGATCGTTCTAAATCTTCCCTCCTGAATCTAATTGACTCTTTGATTTCCCCACGGGGAATCCCTCACACACACGATGGTGCATTCAAAGGTCCTTATGGGTATGCCCCGTGTGATCAACCAAAAAGCACCAACCAAGTCTCCTAATTTCAGTAAGATCACACCCTTTGTCAAATCGGGACTTCGGGTTTCATGATTTCACGATCCTTGTTGTCGAGAGTTCCTGTCTCCACAACCTCCAAAACCCAAAATGTTGAATTGATGAAATATTTGGCTGCATCCTCCTCCATAGTTGTATTGTGCTTCACGACTTTGGGAATTCCGAAACAAAGAACCCTGACCCCTGGTCATTGGAAATACTGAAATGCCGAACCCTGACGAGTTCAGCAAAAGACTGGCTTCCAACGAAACATTTCACCTTTTCACGGTTTCGGACTTCATGATTTCGCAAATCCTGATGCAAGGCTTCTCGACTCTCCAACCTTCAAAACCCTGAAACAGTCAATGAGAATTGAAACTACCTGGCAACAAGGACGCGCCACCTATCTTCTCAACTTTCCTCAGTCTCTAATGTGGATTCCTGCCACCTGTCACTCTTCCCATCTTTTGGCACTTGAACTAGCCTTCGACTACAATCCCCCTACAACTTCAAAACCCCAAATTCCAAAATGGCGCCTTCCACGGGGTCAATGGCTAATAAGCCTCCGTTCGATCCAATTGCCCACGCTATTTCAGGCTTTCGGGTACTGGGAGTTCAAGAATCTCAATCCCAGACCACTCTCTTCTCATGTTTCCAAACCCTAAAACACCGAAATGCTGAAACACCACTTCACAATATTTCGCATTTTGCAATTCCGGGGTTTTTCAATGTAAAGGCCCCTGGCTCCTTGTCATCACGATTTATGGTATTCTGAATCCTGAATTACCGAAATCCTGAAATTCTTCACTTAACAATTCTTTTCACGATTTGGGAGTTAGAGTGACCAAGGATTTTAGCTTACACTCCAGACTTACAAACTCCGAATCCCCAAAATGATTCGATGGCTCGAAACAGATCACGATTAACGTCCATGTTGATTCCTGATACCAAAGTGATGGGTTCATCCTCTCCTATCCAGGTTGCAACTTCTCTAAATCCTACGGTCCTTGTGACTTCGTGAGTTCTCCACAGAGAATTTCAACCGTCTGATTCACTCCTCAATGAATCTTTGTGAAACGAGCCAATGTTCTTCCCTCGAAACTTAACCTTTTGCGCGTCATGTTCAATCTCCGTATCCCTTTGAGTACTTTCAAAGGTTCTGACCCTCCTAAGCTTTCTCTTGTAGCTCAAGTCTCAAAGGACTTCTACACGCACTCCTTGTGACACTCTTTCAAATACTTTTGTGTACTTGATTCTTCGACCCTGTGCACTCTCTACAACAATGATCCTTCAATCTTTTAGGTAATAACTTCTAAGGCTTCGAATAGCCTACACACACCTTGCATGGCTTCTGTGCTTCACCTACAATTCTTCTAGAATGAGAAAAATGGTATTCTTCCTGAGCGTTCTGAGATAAAACTCAGAATCCTTGTCAATGCACACCTTGCAGACGTTTCACTGCACTCCTTGCAGGAACTCTCTCTTAGGAAGAGAAACAATTGAAACTCATTCTCTCTCTCTCTCAGACTTCAAACATTCAACATGAAACCATACATACACATCATAGCCTCATAAAAAATGCATAACAGAAAGAATAAAACAACCATAAGCATACCATTCACCATGTATAAACAGAAAACATCATAACACCATGAATCTGATTCAAAGCTTCATATATTAATTCAAATCTCCTGTACATGGACTTTTTCTCTACAAATCTCTTCTTTTGTATGCTAATGATACAACCACTCTACTATGATACAGAGGTGAGGGTGTCTATATTCGTTTTCCCTCCTACTCTTCTAAACTGTCTAATCTATTAATTCAAACCTACCTACTTTCATTAACTAGGCTTAAATGCCTTTACAATCACAGATGGGAGAAAATCGCTCACGATTTGTTTGCAATAGAAAGATATAAATGCAAGTACACTTCTATATACTACATTAATATGCGCTTCTTAATATTTCAAATATATTTCAAAATGTGTAAAACGTGGCTGCGCTTTTCCCAACTGTCTTCCACGTTCATGCCCACTTCGTTGGTTGCTTACGATGCTCCTGCATTATACTCCCTCACTTGAAAATTTTCGTGAACTCTTGTTCATGAGCTCTTTCTCGGTCTGTCCATGCTTCTGAATTTCTACTTCATCTTCCCAACTGACATCTTCAAATGGATGTCCTTTCCACTTGACCAAGTATTCAAAATACTCTTTTCTTTTGGTCTTCCTACTAACTCTCTTGTCAATTATACTTTCCATTTGTGGCTTTTCAGCTACAGGAATTTGTTTTGTCCATTGAAATTCTTTTTGTTCCTCCTCTGCTACTTCTTCTTCAACTCTGTAAGGGTACAAATCCACAACGTTAAATATCAGTGAAATTCCGATCCCATTGGGTAATTCAATCTCATATGCGTTTGCCCCAAATTTCTTCACGACCTTGCATGGTCCAATCTTTTTCATCTTTTGTTTGTTATAGTTTTTCCTTGGGAACCTTTCCTTCCTGAGATGTGAAAGAATCATATCACCAACTTCAAACTAAAGTTCTCACCTGTGTTGATCTTCTCTGCACTTGTATTCTTGATTTGAATTTTTCAATCGTTCCTTAATTCAGCTGTGAAGCTCCTTCATTGCTTCTGCAAAGTCCTCTACACTAGCACTCTTGAATTCATTTTGTCCCAAATATTTCAATTCAGAAACTCCCCTTGGCTGCATTCCATATACAATCTGGAATGGAATCTGCCCTATTCTTCTATTAAGTGAATCATTGTAAGAAAATTCCGCCCGTGGCAGAATGTTATCCCATTGACTGTGGTGTTCAGTCGCTAAGCTACTCAACAAATCTCCCAAGATTCTATTCACGACTTTTGTCTGCCCATCGGTTTGAGGATGATATGCTAAGATAAATGACAAAATCATCCCCAGCTTCTTCCATAAAGTCCTCCAGAAATGTCCCACAAACTTGGTATCTCGATCAGAAACAATACTCCTTGGCAACCCATGAAGTCTGGCAACTTCCTTGAAAAATAGGTTCGCAATATGAGTTGTGTCGCTGGTTTTCTGGCATGGTATGAAATGTGCCATCTTTGAAAACATGTCGACTACCACAAAGATTGAATCATATCCTCTTTGTGTCATTGGTAGTCCCAATATGAAATCCATGCTCACTGCATCTCACGGCCTTTATGGTATGGGTAATGGCTGGTATAACCCTGTGTTATGCCTTTTCCCTTTTGTGTGTTGACAAATCCTGCATCTGTCCACAAATTTCTTAACATCTGTCCTCATCCCTGGCCAAAAATATGAGCCATTCAACTTTGAGAACGTCTTATCATGACCGAAGTGTCTGGCCAATCCTCCACTGTGTTTTTCTTTCAGCAAATTCTCCCTCATGGATAATTTTGGAATACATAGTTGATTTCCCCTGAATAACAATCCATCTTGGATCATATATTCATTCCATTGGTTTATGTCCCTAAGAATTGGATTCTCAGATGCCTCATACGCTTCCTTAAAATCTGGGTCATCCCTATACATTTCTTTGAGGTTATCAAAACCCAAAGTTTTGACTCTGAATTCCTACATAAGCAAACATTTCATGCTCAAAGTATCAACAACTTTGTTAGCAGTTCCAGAAATATGCTTAATTACAAAAGTAAAATTCTGCATGAATTCAACCCATTTAGCATGTTTTTGGTTCAAATTCTCCTGTTGAGTCACGAATTGTAAAGCATGATTATCATTGTACAAAACAAACTCTTTAGGAACCAAATAATGTGTCCATTTCTTCAGTGCTTGTATGAATGCATAAAATTCTTTGTCATATGTTGAGTACTTGATCTTCACTTCATTCAGTTTTTCACTGAAGTATGCGATTGTCATGTCGTCTTGTCTCAAGACCGCTCCAATTGCAAATCCAATCACGTCAAACTTGACCTAGAATGTCTTACTAAAATTTGGCAAAACCAGAATTGGTTGTTCAGTGATCTTCTTCTTCAGCAGATTGAAACTCTTCTCTACTTCTTCTGTCTAGTGAAAAGATTTGTGTCTTTTCTTCATCGTATCCATCATTGGTGTGCTGATTCCACTAAAGTTTCGGATGAATTTCTTGTAGAAACTTGCCAAACCATGGAAGCTTTGTACTTCAAACACATTTTTCGGCAATGGCCAATTCTTAATCGCATTTACCTTTTCGGGATCCATCTTCAACTCATTCGGAGAGATAACAAAACACTAATAAATGAGTTTTGTCCTCATAAATGATGATTTCTTCACATTAATCAGCAATTTCTCTTGCTGTAATCTCCTCATCACTGTAGTTAAATGCTTTAAGTGCTCTGCTTCTGTCTTGCTAAAAATTAATATATCATCAAGATATACAATGATGAATTTCCCAATGAAATCCTTCAGGACTTCATTCATCAATCTCATGAAAGTACTGGGTGCTTTTGTTAAGCCAAATGGCATAACAAGTCATTCATACAGCCCCTCATTCATCTTGAATGTTGTCTTCCATTCATCACCTTCTCTCATTCGAATCTAATGATACTCGTTTTTCAAATCAATTTTTGAAAAAAATCTTGCTCCACTCAAGCAATCCATCAAGTCATCCATCCTTGGCAATGGAAATCTGTATCTGATGGTAATCTTATTGATTTCCCTTGAGTCTGTACACATCCTCTAGCCTCCATCTTTCTTTGAGCTGAGTATTGTCGGAACAACGCATGGACTCAAGATTTTTCTAATCAATCCTTTGTACATTAAGTCCTGGACCTGTCTCTTAAATTCTTCATTTTCTTGCAGCGTCAACCTGTACGCTACTTTGTTTGGTAAACTGACTCTAGGTATAAGATCAATGTGATGGCTTATACTCCTGATCGATGGAAATGAACAAGGTAGTTCATCCACTACTATATTAGCAAACTCTTCCAGCAACTCCTGGATTTCTTTTGGTAGATCATCTATTCTCGTACTAGTCAAAACAATTATGGGCTTCCTAACCACAATAAATTGTGTGTCTTCCTTCTTCTTAATCTCTTTAAGAAGTTCCTTCCCACTGATGAGAAGTACAGTGTTGCTCATTTCTGTTTTCATCTCTTTATCCTTAATCGACAGCAACATGTGAGTCCTACCATTCTTCTCCATGGTGTACATGTTCTTTCTCCCATCATGAATCACATTCTTGTCATATTTCCATGGTCTACCCAGCAATAGATGAAAAACATCCATGGGAATGACATCACATAATATTTCATCCTTATATCCTCCTATTTTAAATTCAACTAAACATTGCTTAGTAACACTTACCTGATGTCCTTTTTGTAGCCATGAAGCTCTGTATGGGATTGGATATACAACAGTCTCCAGCTCCAACTTTTCTACCATTTCTATAGATACGAGATTGTTTGTGCTACCGTTTTCCATTATGACTTTGCATACCCTGTCTTTTGTTTTGCAAGCAGTCCAAAAAAGACTGTATATTTGGGTTGGGTTCTCTACCTCCTTCTCTGGCGTTAAGAGAACTTTCCTCATCATCAAGGATCTTCCACCCTCATCATCTTCTGTCTCAACATTTCATCCTTGAGCTTCGGCAATGTGAGTTTCACCACCATCTTTCTTCTTATCTGGACACTCATACGATTTATGTTCGATCTTTCCATAGACAAAGCATTTTACTTCATCACCTCTGCCTCTTCCTCTTCCTTTGGCTTGAGGAAAAGTATTTCTATTGGCATACTTCCCTCTCTGTGAGCTTCCACCTCTCTCATGTTGAGTTTGAGGTTTCTTCCCTTCTTCTTTAGGTTTCTAAGTCCTATCTTGGGAAATTGTTTTCCCTCTGGCTTGACTTGTACCTCAACCTCTTTGACCTTGCTTTTGGTTCAGCTTCTCTTCATCTTTCAGAGCCATCTGATAAGCATCTTCCACAGTTTGAAGGGTCATCATGATCATCTCATATTGAATGTCATATTGTAGACCATTCATGTATCTGGAAACCTTTTCATCATCGCTTTCCTAATGACCTGCTCTGATGTTTATCTTGTAGAACTCTTCAGTGTATTCTTTCACTGACATTAACTTCTGTCTCAGATTCTCCATCCTCCGAAACAAAGTGATTTGATAATCCTTGGATATAAATTTGGATTTCATCTTTGCAACCATTCTATCCCAGATTTTGATTTTTTGCTTGCCCTTGCAGCTTCTGTTAGCCTGTAGTTCATCCCACCATAGTGTTGCATGCCCTTTAAGTCTGGTAACAACATGTTTGACTTTCTTGTCTTCCTCGACATCCTCATAGTCGAAGTATTTATCCAAAGCTCTAATCTAGTCTAGAAGCTCTTCAACATCTAAGTTTCCTTCATTTATGGGAATGTCCATCTTTGCTCTGGAACCTATCCTTGCAACAACCCTGAATAGGCATTCATCCGCAACATCCTCGACTGCAACTTCTTCTCCTTCGGTTCCAGCTTCATTTTCATTGTCAACCTTGCTGATATCCCCAACATCAACTATGCACCTCTGTGCTATCTCCATGGCATCAGGCCTGGCACGTAACTCACACATTTTTCTTTCCACTATTGGATCAGGAATTGGCATTGGCCTGTCTCTTCTTCTTGGCAGCATGGCTGTAAAATGTTCCTCTTTTCTCTACTACAAAAATCAAAGAACTTGTTCTATGATCTGATACCACTTGATGCGTATCAGAGTACTCTTCTTCCTCCTGCTTCCCTCGTTTGCAATCTACAAATAGAGTCGAGCTCTAATACCACTTGACACAGACCCCAAGACCCTCGAGTCGAGATCCACTCAGGATCGTTCTAAATCTGCCCTCCTGAATCTAATTGACTCTTTGATTTCCCCATGGGGAATCCCTCACACACACAACGGTGTATCCAAAGGTCCTTATGAGTATGCCCCATGTGATCAACCACAAAGCACCACCCAAGTTTCCTTATCTCAGTAAGATCATTCCCTTCATCGAACCGGGACTTCGGGTTTCGCAATTTCTTGATCCCTGTTGTTGAGAGTTCTTGTCTCTACAACCTCCGAAACCCAAAATGTCAAATTGCCGAAATCCTTGGCCGCATCCTCCTCCACAGCTGTATCATGTTTCGTGACTTCAGGAATTCTGGAACAAAGAACCCCGACCTCTAGTCTTTGGAAATACTGAAATGTCGAACCCCGATGCGTTCAGCAAAAGACTAGCTTCCAATGAAACTTTTTTCCTTTTCAGGGTTTCGGACTTCGTGATTCCGTGAATCCTGACACAAGGCTTCTCGACTCTCCAACCTTCGAAACACTGAAATGGTCAATGAGAATTGACACTACCTCGCAACAAGTATGCACCACCTGTCTTCTCAACTTTCGTCGGTCTTTGACGTGGATTCTTGCCACCTGTCACTCTTCCCGGCTTTCGGGACTTGAACTAGCCTTTGACTACTATCCCCCTACCACTTCAAAACCCTGAATTCTGAAATGGAACCTTCCACAGGGTCAACGGCTAATAAGCCTCCATTTGAATCAACTGCCCACGTTATTTCGGGCTTTCGGGTATCGAGAGTTTGAGACTCTCAATCCCAAACCACTGTCTTCTCGAGTTTCCGAATCGTGAAACACAGAAATGCCGAAACGCCACTTCACAATATTTCGCGTTTCGCAACTCTGAGGTTTTTCAATGCAAAGGACCCTGGCTCCTTGTCATCAAGATTTCCGATATTCAGAATCCCAAATTACTGAAATCCCAAAATTCTTCACTTAACAATTCTTTTCACGATTCAAGAGTTAGAGTGACCAAGGATTTTGGCTTACACTCCAGACTTACAAACTCCGAATCCCCGAAATGATCTGACGACTTGAAACAGATCACAATCAACGTCCACGTTGATTCCTAATACCAAAGTGATGGGTTCATCCTCCCCTATCAGCCTTGCAACTTCTCTGAATCCTATGGTCCTCGCAACTTCATGAGTTCTCCATGGAGAATTTCAACCATCTGATTCACTCCTCAATGAATCTCTGTGAAACAAGCCAATGTTCTTCCCCCGAAACTTAACCTTTTGTGTGACATTTTCAATCTCCGTCTCCCTTTGAGTACTTTCAAAGGTGTTGACCCTCCTGAGCTTTCTCTTTCAACTCAAGTCCCAAAGGACTCCTAAACGCACTCCTTGTGGCACTCTTTCAAATACTTTTATGTATTTGATTCTTTGACCCTGTGCACTCTCTGCAACAGTGATCCTTCAATCTTTTCCTTAGGTAATAACTTCTAAGGCTTTGAGCATCCTGTGCACACCTTGCACAGCTTCTGTGCTTCACCTACACTTCTTCTAGAATGATAACAATGGTATCCTTCCTAAGCTTTTTGAGATAAAACTCAGAATCCTTGTCAACGCACACCTTGAGAATGTTTCATTGCACTCCTTGCAGGAACTCTCTCTTAGGAAGAGAAACAATTGAAACTCATTCTCTCTCTCTCTCTCAGACTTCAAACATTCAACATGAAATCATACATACACATAATAGGCTCATAACAAATGCATAACAGAGAGAATAAAACAACCATAAGCATACCATTCACCATGTATAAACATAAAACATCATAACACCATGAATCTGATTCAAAGCTTCATATATTAATTCAAAGCTCCTGTACATGGGCTTTTTCTCTACAGCTCTCTTCTTTTGTATGCTAATGATATAACCACTCTACTATAATACAAAGGCGAGGGTGTCTATATTTGTTTTTCCTCCTACTCTTCTAAATTGTTTAAACTATTAATTCAAACCTACCTACTTTCATTAACTGGGCTTAAATTCCTTTACAATGACAGATGAGATAAATTCTATCACGATCTATTTACAAAAGCCAGATATAAATGAAAGTACACTTCTAGCTACTACATTAATATCCTCTTCTTAATCTTTCAAAAATATTTCAAAATGTGTAAAACGTGGTTGTGCTTTTCCCAGCTGTCTTCTGCCTTCATGCTCGCTTGGCTAGCTGCTTACAATGCTCCTGCATCAATATCGATGGTCAATGCTTAATTCGAGATCAAATATTGATCTAATAGTTGGGAAACCATCTGAATATCCTTCATGATCGATGGTTGGATTTATTTTATGACTTCAGGATTTTGTGGATTATTTCTTATCTCCAGTAATCACTGAAGTGGCGAAGTGTCGAATTTATTTATCCTCTACTTGATCCAACCGTCCATAATGCTACTGCTTAAAATATGACAGTTGATATTTAATCCTTCCCAACTTGTGACTTTACCTTGATCTAACAATATTGGATTATCCCAAACTAATAATGAATGGTTCTTGTAAATCGATTCTTTACAAAAGTATTTATTTACTCATAGAACTCTATCTCCTATGTTATTTCAAATGTGTCATCTTCTGATCTTCTATTAACATTCTTCCTTCTAGCCTTTGGGTTTATACTGGATTCTTTTGCACCCTATTGACATTAATGACAATATCATACCACTGTGTCCAACATTATCCCCTTTTGGAATTGATGGAAACATTTTCTTTGAATTTTTTTTATTTATGTTGCTTATCAATTTCCTCCCCCTTTGAAAACAATGAAAGAGGGGATCTTTCTTTGCTCCCCCTATGGAAATTCTCCCCTTGACCATGTGCCCCTTTTCTTCTAATGCGACTTTTTTGGTTTTAGTGAGGTATGTGAATTACTCCCAATTTTTGTTGAATATTTTCAAAGGTACTTATGGGAAAAGGTTTTGTGAATATGTCTGCAATTTGTTCTTTGGTGTCTACATACACTATTTTAACCACTCTTTTACTAACTTGATATCTTAAGAAATGGTATTTGATTTGGATGTGTTTGGTTTTAGAATGCATTACTATATTTTTAGAGATACTTATGCCATTAGTGTTATCATAATTAATAGTAATGGGATCATTTTATCTTATTTGTAAATCTTCTAATGTTTGCTTCATCTAAAGAACTTGTGTGCAGTAGGATGCAACAAAAATATATTCTTCCTCTGCTGTGGATAGTGATGTGGATGTTTGTTTCTTACTTACCCATGCTACCAGACATTTTCCTAAAACAAATGCTCCTCCATTGGTGCTTTTCCTATCATCTATACTACCGGCCCAATTTGCATCAGTGTATGTAGTTAGATTGAAGTCTTTATCTGTTGGATACCATAATCCAAGTTCTAAGGTGTCTTTAAGATATATGAATATTCTCTTTACTGTTTTTAAGTGAGTTTTTTTAGGTGCAGATTAAAATCTCCCCACGATTCCTACAGCCTGCATGATGTCAGGTCTTGTTGTTGTTGAATAGAGCAGACTTCCAACCATTGATATGTACATCGTTTGGTCCACTTTTGGTGAGTCACCTTCTAGGCTTAGTTTACATCTAGTGACCATGGGAGTACTCATAGGTTTACTATATTCCATTTGGAATTTCTTTAGAGTTTCCTTGATATATTTGTCTTGGGAAATGGATATTCCTTTTTCTATTTGATTTGCTTGTAAACCTAAGAAGAAGGATAGTTCTCCCAGCATAGACATTTCAAATTCGTCTTGCATTTTGGTTGCAAAATTTCTTCTTAGTATAGTAAGATTACTTCCAAATATGATTTCATATACATATACCACCACAATAATCATGTTTTGATCCTCAATTTTGATGTATAAGTTGATGTCGATAGTCCCTCTCTTATATCCTTGTTTTTGCAGGTACTGATCAAGCCTTGAGAACCATGCTCTGGGGGCTTCTTTAAGAGCATACAAGTCCTTTTTTAGCTTGCACACATAGTCCTGATTTTCTATTAACATGAATGCTTTTGGTTTCTCAACATATACTTCGTATTCTAGTGTTCCATTGAGGACTACTGATTTGACATCCATCTAATAGATTTTGTAATTTCTGAAGCATGCAAATGCCAAGAACATTCCGATGGCCTCAAGTCTTTCTACTAGAGAAAAATTCTCTTCAAAATAAATACCTTCCAGTTGGGAATATCCTTTTCAAAATAATATGTCTTTGTTATTTATAATATCCCCATTTTCATTTAGTTTGTTCTTGAAGATCCACTTGGTTCCTACCACATTCTTTTCCTTGGGTATTGGAACTAGTTCCCAAGTCTGGTTCTTATCTATTTGGTCTAGTTCTTCATCTATTTATTTTATCCAATATTTATTTTTGTTGGCTTCTTTAAATGATTTAGGTTCTATCAGGGATAAAAAAAAAAATCTAAGTCAAATGTGAGTTTCCTTCTTGTTTCCACTCCTGCATTTTTATCTGCAATAATCTGACTTTCAGGATGATTCTTCTGAACCCTTTTTGATGGGGATTTTCTAAAGGGTGTTTCTTCATCATCTTCATCATCGGTGTGGGGTTGATTTTCTTGAGGTTCTTCATCAAATTATTCATTATTACATTTTCCATCACTTTTATCATCATATGTTGATATGTTATGGGTTATGACTTGTCTTAACTTTAGATCATCTATCTTTACATTAGCACTTTCACCATCTTATGTAGTATTAGGTTATAACATCTATAAACCTTTTTGTTAGGTGAATATCCTATAAATATTCCTTCATCTGATCTTGGGTCAAATTTCCCTATATTATCCTCTTCATTCTTAATGTAACATTTACTTCCAAAAATTCTAAAGTGTTTTTTAGATGTTGGCCTGCCAAACCATAGTTCATAAGGAGCTTTGTCATGGTTGGGTCTCAATTGAGCTCGATTAAGTTTGTGCATTGATGTGTATATTGCATCTCTCCATAATTTCTCTGTAAGCTTGGCTTCGTTTAACATGGTTCTTGCAACTTCTTGAACTGTTCTGTTTTTTCTTTCCACCACTCCATTTTGTTGAGGAGTCCTGGGAGATGAAAATTGTCTTTTGATGCCATGGTTTTCACAGAATTGAATGAACTCTTTAGAGGTGAATTCTCCTACATTGTATGATCTCAAACATTTAATTTTGAGATCAGTTTCATTCTCTACAAGGACTTTGTATGTTTTAAACTTCTCAAAGGCTTCTGATTTTTCTTTTAGAAAGTATACCCAGGTTATTCTTGTGTAATCATAAATGATCAATATAAAATAATGTTCACGATAAATACTTTTAGTTCTGGTAGGTCCACATATATCTGTGTGAATAAGTTCTAATGGTTTTTTTGTGGAATGTTCTTTTGTTATGAAACTAACTTTTGTATTCTTCCGTATTTAACAATGTTTACACATAGGATTTGAAGGCTTTATAACCTTTGGAAGATCCCTTACTACCTCATTATTATTGGATTTGATTAAGTTTTCAAAGCTTATATTTCCCAACCTTCTATACCATAGCCAACTTTCATCTTCTTAACCTAAACAACATTTTTCTTCTCTTTCCATGTCAAGGATGTACACATTGTTTGATGTTCTTGATGCAACTGCCACTAGATTCCCTGTATATTCTCTTATTATCTCACATTTATGAGAATCAAAGGTAAGTATGTGACCTTGATCACATGTTTGACTTACACTTAGGAGATTAGGCTTAATATTTTTTACTAAAAGTACATTTTCTACTTTGGCCTTGTTATTCCCTAGGCAACCAGTGCATTTTCCAAGTATCTTGGCTGACACATTATTTCCAAAGGTGACTTTTCCTTTTTCTTTCTTTGTTAACTTGAGAAATTTGCTTTTATGTCCAGTCATGTGTTTAGAACATCCATTGTCTATATACCACTGAAATACTTTTTTTTTGGCATACATGGCTACTTTACACTCTATTTTCTCTACTTGCTTTTTCTTCCATACTTTTTTATTGTTGGGAATATTTATCTCTTTAACATACTTTTCAAATATGCATTCACTAGATTCATGTCCATAGTTATTACATTGAGGCATTCCATATTGTAATCTTGTAATGGAGAGAATGAATTATAGTTTCTTTTATCTGTATTGAACTTCTGACTTCTTTGAACATTTTTTGGATTGTGCCTTCTATAGGATTTACAATGTATTGCTTTGTGTCCAAAATTAATGTAGGAATAACAATATCCAAGGAATATATATTGATATCTGTTAGGGGGATTTCTTATGGTGATTGTATTCTTCTTGTCATATTTTTCTTTAGTAGGGTATGTTAATTTATGTTTATTTGGGATGATCTCCAATGGAATCATCCTTGCCTTATTATCTTCTCTTATTAAGGGGATTTTAAGAGCATCTTCATAACTGATTGGTCTTTTGACAGATTCTTGTGATGTAGAAGTTGAGTCTTGGGTATATCCCAAACCAGTCTTGTTATTTGGTGACCTCTGACTACTGAGAATTTCATCCAAGATCTTTGAACTATTTTCAAATTTTGATCCCTTCTTTTCTTTCTCAAGTTCACCTTTTAGGAGCTCAATCTCGGCTTCTATCTTCTCACATACTTGGTCTGTATCATTGAGTTGTTTTAAAATGACTTCTTCAATTCTTTTATCTTCAAAATTTGGATTTAAATCCTTGTGTTAATGTTGTGATTATTTGATGATTCTTGATACATCTATTTCTCTTGATTCTTAAAATTAGTAGTTGTGTCCTAAGATATGTTTTTTTTTATACTTTCTTAGTTCCTCGAGAGCACTAATCAGCTATTTCTCTTAATTGATGTGATTCTTAAAATTATTGAAGTTGTGTCCTAAGTATCTTGTTCTTCTTTTTACACATTCTTAGTTCCTCGAGAGCACTAATCAGTTAAGCTTATAGATATACTTCACCTTCACTTACATGTTTTTATTCATTATCCATATTATTATTTTGAGTGTTCATTCCCATAAATAGAATCTCTGAATCTTCATCTTCACTCATGTATGAAGAGCTGATGTCTTCTTTGGAGTAGAAGTTTTTCTTTTTCTTATAAAATTTCTTCTTGTATTGGTTTTTCTAGTTGTGGGATTATTCATCATAATTATCTTCCTGCTTGGGATAGGGACATTTGTTAGCAAAGTGTCTGATTCTGCCACAATTGAAACATTTGAAGGGTAACTTTCCTTTATAATTTCCAAATCCTTTTTGGAGTTTCTTTATAAAGTTGGCCTCTTCTACATATGACATGTTTGATTGATCTTCATTAGACATATGTTATTATTTCTTATTTTCTTTAGATTCCTTAAATGTTGTTTCTTCTTTTGATGGTTTTTCATTCCCTGTTCTCATCTCATATGTTGTAAGAATTCCATGGAGCTGATCTACTGAGAGTTTTTCAAGTTCTGGTATCTTCAATTGTGGAAATTTTGGCATTATACCTCATAGGAAATGACCTTAAGATATTTCGTACAATAGGTTTATCTGAAATTTCTTATCATGCTGCTCTGATTGAGTTAACTACCTCATCTACCCTATGAAGGTATTTGACAATGTTCTCCTCTTCTTTCATTTTCAAATTTTCAAAATAAGCTCTGTAGATTTGTAGTTTGGGTTCCTTGACTTTGTTATCTCCCTCATATATAACCTATAGTTTTTCCAAATCTCTTTAGATGAATTACAATGCATTACCTTCAAAAATATAGGATTTGTTAATCCTCCTAGAATGTCATTGACTGCTCTTGAGTTGTCATTGCAAATATTCTTTCCTCCAGTATCTGTGGGTGGAGAAGATGGTGCAGTGTAACCATCTACTACAGATTTCCAAACATAAAAACCAAGAGACAATAGGTATATTTTCATTCTTATTTTCCAAAAAGAATAACCACTTCCATTAAATAATGGTGCTTTGTTGGAAGACATTACCTCTTGTTGATCCATTTATTTCAGTATCTACCTTCCAGTTATTAGACTATATTGAAGGTAATTTATTTGATACCAATTGTTGGAAATACTGAGAGGGGGGGGGGTGAATAAGTATTACCTTTTTAAACAATTAGTAATTAATTTGTTATTCTAATTATCATCAATATTCATCAACAATGGAATTTGTATTTAAACAATCAATTATAAAAGTATACTTCAACAAGAATTACAAAGTTTATAAAGAATAATCGTGTGTTTGTGAAGGACACTAATCCTCTTTAGAGCACTGAATATTGGAGACACAAATCCCCTTCTTCAGGGCACAAAACCTAGGAAGAACCAACTCCCTTGTTTTAGGACACCAACCCTAGGAAGCACCAATTCTCTTGTTTTTAGGGCACCAACCCTAGGAAGCAAAAAATCCCTTTTCTTTAGGGAACCAACCCTAGGAAGCACCAACTCCATTGTATTTGGGGAACCAACCCTAGGAAGCACCAACTCCCTTGTTTTCACACTTTACTTAATAAAGGATATGAATCCTTCTTTGCTCCTCCCTTCCACCCTCATTGTATAAGTATCTTCAGCTTTCCTTCTTGGACAATGATTCTTCTTTTGATATTCTAATGTGGACTGTAGAGACACTTTCTTCTCACCATTATTTCTTGTTTATATATTCTTCCAACTAGTGTGAGATTTGAAGCATTGCGTCCCTTTATTTGAACTTTGAAACACTGCACCTCTTCTTTTAAATGATACTATTAAACTTTAAATAATATCATTTTTCCATTTTATTCTTTATTCATAATGCTTATGATTTAACCCTTCTTTAATCATGACTGTGTATTAGTTCATTAGTCTACAGATATTGAATTGTTGTGAATTCGATTCTTAATCAATAGGCACTCCCTTCAACCAAAATTTCTATGATCGTGAGCTTGAAACCACGAGCTTATCCATTCCATCCATTTTTTTATTAGAGATTTCTTCTTCCGCCCCTATTATTCTTCATGGGACCGTATTCAAACGTCCTATGGATTATTTACTTCTAGACCCTTTAGCTTCTTTACCTTATCATGTGACACATGATGGAACCAGGTTCTCCGGTACTTCGTCCTTCGGGACTTCCAGCCTTTGTAGTCATTCAATCCTCCTGGAGTACATTTCGTTGAAGTGTGTATATTTTATTTACTATTAAATCATACAGTCAATATTTAATCTTTCATTAGATGGACGGTCTTGGCTTATCTAGAGGCTTCAAAAAAATCGACGGTCAGGACTTAATTAGGAGTTGAGATGAATGATTCTCATTCACTTTGGGACTTCATCTATTCGTGGCTCCAAGAATCTGGATTAGAGAAATCCCTCTGGAGGTTTACCTATTGAATAAGTCATAGAATGGTGGTGATCGCTTGTTTTCGGCTAACACCTCTGCTTACACTATCATTCCACTCCGCTTGATCAATGGTCGAGAACGCTCCCGAAGTAGATCAACGATTAGTATTACTTAGTGATCCACCCTTACTCTATCCTTCCACTATACTTGATCATACTGTCAAGAAATATTTCGTAGGATCTTATATCAATGGACAAATGTTAATTTGTAACTTTGGTCTTCGATGCTTCGAATATTTTAGTTGATAAGAGAAGTTGGATATCCCCGGAGGATGTAGTCCTGGAGTGACGTGGCTTTTTGACGTCACTATTGACGTGGCATTGGCTGCCACATGTCACCTTGATTCGTGAATTTCTTATACCTAATGTGCCAAATATACCTGGACACTTGTTACTAGCCGATTGGGCCATGTGTCATATTTGTAATTTTCCACATGTCTCCCTCCTGGGTCATGGCTTTACACTTCATGGATTTGGTACTTCGTGGATTTGGGAGTTTTGGCACTTTTATACCATCCTTTGATCATTTTTGAAGTTTCAAATAGATCTATCACCGTAGATATTTTCTTGTCTTGATCAATGACTTTTGTTAACTCCGTGGCTCCGGAGTTTGGAATTTCTTGGTTTATCTGAGATTCTTATCATCGGAGTAGGTCAATGTATGAGTTGAACATAATATTTCTTTTAGTGTGATCTAACATTTTAAATATTCATTCCATATCAACAGTTGACATGATTTCCCTGCACTTCCTATGATCCAATGGTTGACGCGACTTCGCGACTTCGGGACTTCAACCTTCGAGTAAACTTACATGTTTCAGTCTCCTTTTCACCGGAGTGGTCAATAGTTTACCACCTTATTTCCTTTAGTGTGATCTGATGGTTCAAAATTTCCATTCTAGATTGACAATCAACACTTAATTCTAGATCAAATATTGATCTAATAGCTAGGAAATCATCTGAAGCTCCTTCCTAATCAACGGTTGGAATTATTTCGTGACTTCAGGATTTCATGGATTCTTTCTTGTCTCCAATAATCGCTGAAGAGGCAAAGTGATGAAGTTATTTATCCACTACTTGATCCAATGGTCCATAATGATATTGCTTCATATCTAATGTTTGACATTTAATCCTTCCCAACCTGAGACTTTACCTCGATCTAATGATCCTGGATTGTCTCAAACTAAGAATGAACGGTTCCTGTAACTAAATTCTTTACAAAATGATTTATTTACTCATAGAACTTTGTCTCCTGTGTTTTTTCAAATCTGGCATCTATTTTGAGCTTCAATTAACATTCTTCATTCTGAGATTTGGGTTTATAGTGGATTCTTCTGCACCCTGTTGTCATCAAGGACAATATCATACCACTATTTCCAACAAATCATTCATTATATAAACTCCAATCATCAGGAACCAATATCCACCAAGAAAAACTCCATATTCTAGAGAAAGGTCTACCACTACAATAGTGAATACAATTGTGATATAAGGAGCCACAATTATCCAAGCATAAAAATATTTTATTTCCCCATAAGCTGGGACTTTTCTTAAGTCAATAGTATAAATTCTTTCACCTGTCTCATAGTGCCTCGTACATTCCATCCCAAGTGCTTGCAAGGCTAACAAAGGAATGATGTTATTGGTAGCACCACTATCAATCAAACAATTTTGTGACACAAAATTGTTGGAGATATTACACACTCACCTAGAATTATTTTCCTAAGTTTGATAGTCCAATGTTGAGAATGCTTCCTTAGATGACAATATTCTCTCTAGAGAATATTCCCTTACAAAATAGGAGGCTCCTCTTTAGTTCAGAATAAGTTACACTCAATTACACTTAGTTAGACTAGTGGAAGTGACTCATGCATGGCAACCTCAGTTTTATCACCAGAAGTTGCATGTGTTTCTCTCACTTCCACACGTGTGACTCAGTTAAATAATGATTTCATGGATCAATTAACAAGGAATAGGTGGAATCTCACTCCAGTGTCTATCAATGAGCATATATATATCTCTGTATGACTACTATGGTGCATTAGTTAATCATGTAGCCTATAACTATTGTAATTTATTCACTCTTTGAGTGTGGAATATGGTTAATACAATTCTATTATTTTCTCTCCCATTTTTCTCTTGTCTTCTCACTTTTGCAAGTTGTGTCTGTTATTCTGCTAGCTAGATATCTTGTGCAAGTACTCACTACATTATACATGGTATCATATCCCACAGAACACTAGGAAGAATGTGCACCAACACTTTATTTGCAAGTACTAAAGATTGAAGAATACAAAAAGATGGATTATTTGTCGACAATACTTCTCAGACCTCATAACTATTTGGAGTGGATGCCAAAAATTATTCTTCTACTCAGATGCAGAGGTTTGTACCAAATAACTACGACACTGGAAGTAGATCTTGATTCTCCCAATGAGAAAAATGACTTTCTCAATAAACAAGATATGCCCATAGAATGTATCTTCTAGTTTATTTCACCTCCAATTCTTGACCAAGTATATGATGAATCACGAGACTCAACTCTAAACGAACTATGGAACAGATTGGAGGTTTTATTCAAGAATAAAGAATGTTGTGAATATTTCATGTAGGATATTGAAAATATATACTAGAATAAAATCCATCAGAAGATCAAGCCTCTCAATTTGAAGAGCCTTCTACATAGGTATCTCCACAAATTTTTGTTCCATTAATTGCAGATGATGTCTACTGTGTTTCACATTTTTTTTGAAATTCATGTGGAGTATATCATGCATGCATCTCAAGGGTCATATGCAGACACTTTTCATGTTCCATGCATGCATCTCAGAATCCACATGCATGCACCATCCATGCTTCTCAGGAGCCAAAAAATGAGGTCGCTCACATTAGATTTAATTCAGACATTTTCTGAGAAGAATTTGTAGAAAAAAATTGGGTATTTTAATTCCTTTTAGAAAAATACTCAATTTCAAAAATGAAATTCGTCCGAAATGAAGTTTGGGAAGTGAATTTATGAGAATTTTAAAATCAACAAAATTTCCACATTTTTCTGGAAACATGCACATGATTTTCAAAGTTTCATCCAAACTTCATTTGGATATTCTTCATAACAAAAAGAGAAAGTGGATATGTGTGGACATCTCACTGGCGCATATACTTCATTAGATCCATGCACACATATACATATTCAACAAAGTATTCAATGAGCACAAAATTGCAAAATTGCAAGGTCTTCGTGGAGTGAAGGACATAGTTAGCAACTGTTTTTTGTTCCTTCTCATTTTTTTATGTATTGTATCTTAGATTTATATACATTTTATGATATATGATTGGACATTATGCCTTTTTCCCTGCTTCACCTTGGTGGTTGACATTGTGCCCTAGCAAGTGGTCTTCCTTTCAAATGGGTATTCTACTAGGAACTCCCTTAATGATCCATCCTACCATTCGTGGCCATAGTTACCACTTTCCATAATTATTCCCCTCTATTTCCTTATCTCTTTGGATTTTAGGGTGTATTGAACCAAGAAGGGGTTTTCCCTCATTCTATGGGAAGAATGGGCTGAAGTCCCAGAGGTAATGATGTTGGGTAAAATATAAAATACTTGTATAAACCTTCCAAATGCTTCACCTGGGGATCACCCAAGCAAGCAGTGAAATGCTTATCTTTGAGTAAAGGGGACCCACAATATAATAAAGAATTCTTAAAATGTTAGTTGAAGGATAGGAGGTCTCATCACAAGCCCACCTATCACGTCCATGAATATCTAGTGGTATGACATTACCATCAT
>SNQJ01S0008096.1:455345-497604 GCA_010110895.2 Picea sitchensis
TACACATTGCAAAGAAGAACATAAACTTAACACATAAATCAACTTGCATATTTTAACACATGAAGCAAGGTCCTTTTAAGGTTTATTTTTATGAGGTAGAGGGTGCTTGCATAGCATAACAAGTCAGCCTTCTATTTTCAGATCAGTCGGTATGTGAGTTGCTTCCTAAGACAGCTCCTACAGATGAAATTCAGTTGAATATAGATGGTGAAATCATGTTTGTAAAACTGAATATGATGCTCCCAGGGACAGAGATGTGTAAGATCCCTTCCGTAAAAAGAGAAATTTTCAGGATATTACAAGTGCCAACTGAGAAGGAGGATCCTTTCATCATTTTTAATACCATGCATCTCGATCGAACAAGAGACAAGAACCATCCCTTCTATCTTTCATTAGGAATGAATGGCTTCTGCTTGAACAACTACATGCTTGATTTAGGGGCCTCAACAAATGCCATATCATTGAAGGTAATGAAACAACTTGGTTTGAATACAACCCAATGTTATGAAAATGTTTGCGGTATTGATTCAAGAGCAATTGAGGTCTTGGGGGTGTGTGAAGACATTGAGGTATTTTTGATATATTTTCCACATATCAATGTCCTCATGGACATACTAGTGATTGATGTTCTAGATGCCTATGGGATGCTCTTGTCGAGGACCTTGTCTTCATCCCTTGGATGTTTCATTATCATGAACCTTACACATGCATATATTCCCATGGGAAATGACACATATGATATCTTACATAATAGGGAAAAGAAATATACACATGTGATGGATTTGAGGGGCCCTAACTATGTCAGTGAACACTACTATGATATTTCTCCACAAGTTATTGAGTATGATCCATCTTAGTTACCCTTCATGCATGAATATTCCATAGATATGTTTCTCCCATGGACATATAAAAAGAAGACTGCAAAGTACCATGGGAAGTAGCTAGGGTCTATTCATATTATGTAAGAATACAATGAGAAACATGAATAAATTGTTAAATAAATAGTCCACACAGATCTTCCATATGATGAGAATACACCTTACATTGATTTCAATGAAGGAAGTCTTGTGCTCATGTGGGAAAAAATAAAGGGCAAGCCTATGACAAAGAAAGGTACTATCTAACAACATTAGATGGGAGGAAGATGCAGCTACCGTGTTGAGCACTAAACACACCCTAAAAATTCTACGTCAAATTTCACTTTTTGGGTACCACTGAATCTCTTGTAATGTCTAATTTGATCTTAATATGAAAAACTTACTTTTTCTTGCCTTCTGTTTTTCATTTTAAATTTTTTCCAGGTTGCTCAGGCATGCGAAAATCATCGTGACTTAACAGAGACTAGAATTTAATTAAATAATTGACAATCAAAGCTCCCCTACTTTTGATAAGAACTATTCATGAAAACCAAAATAGCCAAGCACCGATCTTCATCGGCGTCGACAGAAGAAAGTCTCTCATTTATGTGAATGAGCTTCAGCAAGAATATCGTTGACGACTGATCTTTGTCGGTATCGGGAAGAAACTTAAAGAATAAGCATCGTGCAAGTAAAGGAATAATAACTTCCATCGCCGACCTTCGAAATGCTGTCCACGTCAGGATTTTACGAAAATGATAACCCACAAAGAAACTACGCACTTGAACTATCCCCGATCCCTGATACCTTTCAACATTGGAAATCCTAGGCTTACTTCAATACACAAAGTATCCTGTTAAAAAAAAAAAGATCCCGACTGACGTATATGGTCGAACTACCTAGCCTCAGTTGCTACCTATTATCACCCAAGTGACTAGACTTACAATCAAGTTTTCCCTGGGTTTGTTAACATCTCCTGAGATCCACGTTGCACCTTGAACCAGTTCTACCACATCCACATCATGCGTCGAAACCCTTCGGCATCGGAAGTTTTTATCAGGAGGATACTAATGGAAACATACACAAGGATAGAAGTTGATTCCCGACCTGTCCACTGAGAAATTATATGTGATGGGATGTTTTATCTCTAAGATACGCTAGATACGACCCATTTAAGAGGTTAATTAATTCCAGGATCATGCATTAGTTGTTAATTCATCTGTAAATTAAAAGGACCATTTGAACATGCCGATACAATGCATCTCCCTCTGTGCCTGTTTCGTCAAACAACGTAGAATTTATTTGCAGGGATTCGACAATAGGTAGTTTGAATTTCCATCCATTACTCATATTAACTGCTTGATATGACTGGTATAATCTCTCTCGTTATAGTCTTTTGAGTCATTGTGTATGAGCTTATTCAGTGTGCCAAGAAGTTCAGAGCACCCAGAGGATAAGGACGATTTATGCTTCATTTCATATGTTTTCATCCAATGTTACTCTGTACACATGCCTAAAGGATATTTTTTAGGTTGCAGGAATGATGTTGTCGAAGAAACCTACCACTAGGAAATCCCTAAGAGAACCAAAGCTACATGAACTAGAGGTAGGAGAGGGTTCACCCCAGTGCTCACCAGACAATTGGAATTTTCTCCTAATCCAGTGCCTGTCATCAAAACAATCACCAAGAAATGTTTCTTCCAAACCCCAGCCTTTGGAGACATAGAGGCGAACATTGGGACCAAGACAATATTACCGCGTTGGGAATAACTTTTCAAGAAAATCAAGCATGAGGAGTTCCCCGAATATACCTCGCACAATGACCCTGATATGAGAAAACTCGACAATGAAGTCCTCTCGAATGTCTCTAGGGCGTATCTACACATGGTGGTAAGTCGTATTATGGTATTTCCTTGCATCGAGCTCCTAAAATGTCTCATTGACCACACCGATACACAAAAATGTTTGATTAATGATGACAACGATGAGTGTGTCGGGGTTTTCTTTCCATCAAAGGTTTAGAGTTACTTCAAGCTCAGGGATCCATAAGAGAGGCTGAGCACTGATTTTGTTGTAGGTTTCTATGCAACACACGACACCAACAAATTTATGGCATCGTGGTGGAGGGAAAAAAAAATTGCAAACTGGAATTTCGGCTGGTATTCGATGGCCAATCTAAGGGAGTCGTACATATACCAGATGGCTCTCCTCTTTAGATTACATGGGGAGAAATATTTCTCTCAGTTTTCAGAGGCTTGGATGCCTCTATCTTATATGGTAACCATTTCAGGCACAAGCTTCAATTGGGGTTCCATCATCTCCAAACAGTTGAGCACTTGCATACAACTAGCATGGACACTGAAAGAGGGAGAAATCCCATCCTTTTACATGGTGTATTATCTATTTGATTTCATCTGCATGGGAAATACCTTTGCACAAATGAACTTAATATGACATCCCTCAGAGCTCTCGGTCCATGTATATTTTGACATTTTGTGGGAGAACAGGTACAAGAAATCCCACTCTCTCATTTGCAATCAATTTGTTGTGCGTATTCATTCTTTACTGTTCCAGAAAGAGTGCCCAATGTTATCATACATGGCTAAAAGGATTATAGCCAAAGTCGACAACTAGTATCTGGATGAACGCGACACCTATATCAGGGTGTTCGGTGCCATCGAAGCAATACATATGTTACCTGTGTATGTTCCCAATCGATTGGTAGTTGGGGAAATCTGTTATCAGACCATCCTATAGGGTTATAATGCTACTCTGGTAAAAGATAAGAGGTGGGCCTTCATACCTTATGGGTTCCATGTTGGTTTCTACATAGTAAAAGAAACTGCTCAGGCCAAGCAAGAAGAGTTAATCCAATTGGAATATCAGTTCCCGACTGGTCTCTTTTGCAAGCACGACCCAAAAGGTTTAGTCCTGAGACATGCGTCCCAAGTATCTTCCTACTAGCCATATGCTCATGACAGATTTGAAGACGAGATATTCACCAAGAGTGCTCAAGACTGAAGTGAAGTAATGGTGAGAATGGATGACCCTAAGGCAACCAGGTTCAAGGCTATGAGCTTGGATGAGCAATAAATGATCCTGGAACAGACAGATTAAGAGGTCCTCAGGGCCATAGGAGAAAGGATAGCATCAGAACCAGCTGAAGTGGTGGAAGATACTCAAGGAGCCATAAAAACAACATAAGTTTCCTAGGTAACCCTTGCATAGGGCATGAACTCTCCCAAGGTTCAGGATGCGCGGGAGAGAGGGGCACTTATGTACCAACATACCTTGCAGATAATGGGTCAAATGTAGGATATCCAGGACCCCATCAGGTTGCCAAGGCTTCCAACCGATAGCCCAGAGCAGAGGCTTGTGGGGATAAACAACTCTTATTTAATGAACCTAGGTAACATCAATGGATCAGATGGCCCATAATCCACCACATCACCGGCAAGACCATCGACAGGCAGAACAACTCAACCAGAGATAGGCCAGGTGTCAGTAGAAACACGCGCCTAATCCTTTGAGCAAGATTATAACTATATATAGTGATGATGAGAGCCCGTAGTCATCTCACGACACCCCTTCGCATGTCTAAGAGGAAAAATGACCTGAGAAGACTTCTTCCCCTGAGCCCAAAGTTCAAACAAAGGAGGTCCCACAAAATGAAATAGAAGCCAAAAGTAGTCTTGAAGCAAAGGGACCCGATACATAAAAAACCGAAGCAGATCTGAAGGACAAGCCTGAACTGGATGAGCCAAAGAAAGAATCCCCATGAAAGGAAATCAACGGTTTTGTGGCAAACGAGCAAGTAAGTGACAAGTTTGTACCCGACGTCTCTATTCAGCTCAATACTCATATCCCCAACAAGAAACAGGTAGAGTCCAGGCCTTCGAGGAATAATGAGGAAGTTCAGGAGCCCGATCTTGAACAAGTATACACCATTGGTAGCCTGGGAAACACACTCACATGGGGTGATCAAAAGATACTCGAGTCGGTAGATGAAGTTGTAGATATGTATGTGATATCCTACAATCGAAAGACAAAGGTCATCATTCAAAGGACCGCAAAGAAAAGAAGGATCATGTTGGATCACTCCATCTTTGTTTTTATAGAGGAGAACTTGATAAACACAGCAGACACCCAAACGTCTGAACTTATTGGTGTGGGGAAGGCACTCTCATATGCCACCTTGGACAGGGTCAAACGGGATGAAGAGGAGCTAGCCGCCACCCTGAAGGAGCTAGAACATTTACATCATCTGGTTGAATACTATAAAGGAATCATGTAGACCGTTGTGTACCTGAAAGGTGAGTTCGAAGAGGCTTACAACGAGTTCAAAAAAGAGCGACACTTTTTTACTGTGAAAATAACCGAGTTCTAGGAGGACACCCTCATGGCACTCATGACATGTAGGGATATTGAGTGACAGTATGAAAGGGCACAATAGGTAGTAGAAAGACTCGAGTACATTGATGCAGTCCAGCAGGGCCGAGACAAAGAAGAACATGGCATTCAGATGCTAGGAAAAAGTAGTCTTAATCGCATGAAGCGATCAGCCAAGTATTGGGCTAAGATGTCTCAAGACTCCCACCAAGAAATTATAGAGCAGTTGGCTAGATGTGAGAAACATTGGGGAAAATAAATAAATAAATGAAGGATATTGGACTCCTCGAGCTTGGCACCCCCGATAACTTCGTCGACTTAAACGACGTAGTCGATTTGCATGCCAAGAAATATTCAATGTGGACCAAAGAGCTCACAAAGATGATCGACGCGATGCGAGGGAAAGTGTAATGATTTATGGAGTATCCGATCAGAGCTCGAACCATGCTACAACAATTGAACTCTAGTCTAGTAAAGTATTGGATGTATGCGATGGACATCAGAGGACTACATGCGGCTTCGATGGAACAACACAAATTTCCATGGGCCCAAACTTGTGAAGAGTTTTTTGTTAGGTGGTCTGAGTATGAGAAAAGTCACCCCTTTCTAGTGATATCTCGGGTTGAATGTTAAAGAAATTGTTAGAAGATGACGCTACATGGCGAATTTTGTTTTGGCTTAAACTGCACTTAGCCGTTATTTTTAGTTGAACTTTACATTATAAATAGAGACATCGACTAATTAGTTAGGGATCGATGGTTGTTGCAATAACTCTTTCTTCATGGTTGTGAAGAATTATTTTGAAGCTTCTTTGAATTAAGAAGTCCTGTCTGGACCAGAGACAAGTTATTTTCATCAAATGCGTGTATGATTGGATGTCGAGAAGAACTATTTCCTATCCTATTTCATGAAAGATGCAGTAATGAATAAGAGCAATTAATTCTATTGTCAAGTTATCTGGTGCAATGTTTTTTTGTTCTTTGCTTCAATGATGAAGATGAATCATTGTGTTATTATGTGATGAATGGTTATGGTAGATGAATTATTTTTCTTTCCATTATCTTATTTCATATGTGCTTTCTTTCTGATAATTAGTTTCTCAGACAGTAATTGGATTCTCACAAAGTTAATGTATTAGTACTAGACTTGTGGTATAAAATTGTTGCCTGCATGCTTGAGCAGTGGGCTATCCCAATCTCAGCCTCTTCCCCAGTAGTTTAAAAATTAATCTTGTTTGTTGTCAAGTTGGTTTATACTGGCTTGCATCTCTCATACCAGTCCCACCCAAGAGAAAATAAAGAAGAGAATAGTCGTAACTGAAGGAAGAGGCTTCACATGAAAATGCAAAGCCCATCGATAATTTGGTCAGATTGCAAGATATGGAGAACCATTCCATTGTTAAATGCTGCAGAGTCTAATTGGTCCTTGGTGGTGGGTTTGGTTCCTACTATTGAATCAAGGGATTTAATACCTATCAACGGAATTGGTGCTAGAAGGAGGGCCTGAGAATGAATGGATGAATATATATTTTATATAGTTTTTCAAACAATCTACAGATTCATAATAGCCCACATGCATGGCTAGTCATTCACAAGACAACCCACACACGTTGAGTACTCCTGAAATGAGTAACTCACCCTAGCCTGAGGAAGAAAAATTGTTACCAAAAATACCTTATGCTCTTCCTCACGAGGATTTAAATCAGTTTAGAAGACTCACAGGATCCTACGCCCGACAAATCGGTGCGTTGCACCTAGCTCTGACACTTCCTCGAAGAAAACAAATAAGGAGACTGATGGTCAATACTCCTGACAATTTTTTCATACACATGGTAGAAGACTTAATAGACTTCACGATCATCGAAATCGAACACCCTCTAAATCTTATCCCTGAGACGCCAGCCGATGACGTCTCTGAGCCAGACGATTTTTCGGAAGAAGAAGATTTCAATTCGGATTCCAAGGATATGGAAGGTAATAACGACCATGAGGAGGAAACAAAAAACCCACATCAGAACAACCAACCTTGGTTAGCTGGAGATGTCGTGGCCATCCCAAGATGAGTACACAATCTTCCTCGACATCCGAAGAAGCTACTTCCTAAATATGACCCCGAAACTTCAGGTTTACCTGAAGATCATATCAAGAAGTTCATACTCACGATCAGAATTATGAACGTCCAACATGAAGATGTAGTGTGTAGGCTTTCCCCCTATACGTTTGAAAATTCATCTTCCACGTGGTACTTTAATCTGCCAGTAGGATCCATAACTAGTTGGATGAAGTTCCAAAAGGATTTTCTAGACAAATTTGCAGAGGAAACTACTATAGGAGCTCTAATGGTTGAGTTGTTCACCGCCACCATGAGTATGAAAGAAAGGGTCAAGGATTTCAATCAAATATTCATGACCATCTTAAACAAATTCCATCCCACAACAAAACCAACTCAGGAATTGCAAATCGAGGTTTATGCTAATGCACTCCCGCCTTCTATTTCTATGTTTGTAAAAAGGGCTGCCAAGAAAACGCTGGCTGAAAATTATGAAGAATCCAAAACGATATAATTTCAAATGAAAGGGTGTAAAGAAGGCTAGGCCTCTCTAATAAAGAAAGAATTTCAGCCTCCTCTTAGGAGAGGACTCCTTTTGACTAGACCATCAGGGAAACAAACTGAATAGACTCCTGACAAGGGTAATGGAGACATAGAAGATCTACAATGCATGGTTAAGAAATTATCAAACGAGATCATAGACATGAAGAGAAATGTGGGGGACGGAAACCAAGGCCAAAGGTCCTATAAGCCTTTCTTTAAAAGAAACCCACCATTCAAAGCAATTGAACCTCCCCCAACTAACTTAAATATTGATCTAGGGAATGTAGCATCTGATTCTTTCTATACTTACCACTAGGAAAACCAATCTGAAAGAGACTGCCCTCAATGGGTGCATGCCATGAACTTGATGGCCAATCAGTTTCTAGACGAAGTCTCCCTGACCGGACAACCAAGAAGTTCAGTTATGAACATTGCTGACTAGGAAGAGATTGATCCACCACAATATACAACCATGTTGATATGGGATCCTGACCTGATGATGCCTTCCAACAACCTGTTTGAGTCTTAGGAGCAACCCGCAGAAGTCTCGGTGGTACAGACACACAATAAAGGTCCACATGTCTCAAAAGATACCATTGCCTCCCAGACCTTGAGGACTAAGGCAACTCTCGATCAGCTGAGAACAAATTTATCTCTCGGTATAAACCTTATAAGGATGCATACTTGGGAATCGCCCAAACTGGATTACAACGTAGTCAAAGATATGAAGAATTTCAAGGATAATATATCAGTTATGGACATATGCAAGATTACCCAGCAGAAGGACTTTATGTTGCAAGATTTGAAATCAGTAGAAAACATGATGATGGGTAATGGTCAGGAAAGACATCTATCCCCCACAGATCTAGTGAGAAAACCAACTATGAACACCTGCTCAAAATATAGAAAGGAAAAACCTTTTGTCGCATCGTTCCTCTTAACATTTGAAGTCTTCAATAGAAACCTTCACAATTGTTTGGTAGACTCTGGAGCGTCTTCCAATGTTATGCCCTTGTCTATTTGCAAAAAAATCAATGTCAATCCTCTCAAGAGTGATAAACATGTCATACAACTAGATAGAACCTAGGTCAATGTCATGGGAGAACTCAAAGATGTAATGATCAAAATAGCGACACATCCCAAGTTTGTGCAAGTGGTTGACATCATTGTAGTAGATGTTCCAGAGGCCTATGGGTTATTACTAAGTCAAGATTGGTTTGAGAATTTAAATGGATACTTTAGTATAGACTGGTAACACCTTTGGCTACCACTAAAGGGATACAAGAACATGATCACAATCAATAGGGAGATATACCTGAAACATACGGTCAATGATCTAGAAACCCTAAACAAACCCTCATCCACATATTTCCCCGTGTTGGGCAATTATTCCTGTGATTCCCACTTCAGAAAATTTTATCCTCTCTTGTTTGATGTCCCTCTCACTCAAAACTCTGAAATGTTTTTTCAAGAGAAGTCGTCTATACCGATAGAAGACACCCTCTTCCGCCAATACCATGTGCTAGAAATTACAGAACAAAATATAGGAGAGAAAGAAATTAATAAGGAAAAGGAAAAGGTCGATTATCATTCACAAAGTTGGACTTAATATTTTGATGGATCTAAATCACAAGAAGGGTCGGGACCATGGTTTATCCTCATTGATCTTAAAGGTAAACATCATTTCCTATCCTGTAGGATAGAATTTGAATGTACTAACAACACTGCCGAATATGAAGCTCTAGTACAAGGATTAAAGAAAGCCATGGATTTGAATGTTAAAGAATTGAAGGTTTTCAGAGACTCTGAAATTATCGTTAGACAAGTAAAGGAATATTATACATTTCAATTATCCTCACCTAAATAACTATAAATAGGAGGTGCATAGATCAATAGATCATTTTGAAGCCTTCAATATCATAGTGATCCCCAGAGAAAAGAATATTCTTGCTGACTCCTTGGCCACAACTGCTTCTAGGCTGTCACCTTTAGAGGATTATGAAGCCTCCTGGTTCACTGTGGATATGCTCTACAAACCATCGGTGCCTAATAACATTTCTAAATGGAAAGTCTTTGAAGGATATGAACAGATCATAAACTTCTTGACTAACCAAGACAATTTCAAATATTTGGCTATTGGCGATGAAGTATTCCAAGAGAAATCAACAGAGACCGAGCCTCGAACAGGTTAATCTATTGATAAATTAAAGCCTCACACAATCCTAAAAGTGATAGCTAATCTAGAAAATCTATTTTATCTGAAAGAGTGATTTAAGGGGCCTAAAAATGCGAAGACAGGTAGCTCTTGTCTCTTGCAAGAAACTATAAATCTTGGGACCCTGGAAAACCCAAAGAATGTGAATCTTGGCAAGAATATATCTAAGGAGGAAAGGAAATCTTATCTCAAATTGTTCAAACAATACCAAGATGTCTTTGCATGGTACTATTGAGATCTGAAAACGTATGATACCTGCACCATTCAACACACTATCCCATTAAAAACCGAAGTGAAACCTTTTCAACAGAATCTATGAAAGTATCACCCATCCTTGCAACCTCTCATGTACTAGGAGTTGAAGAAACTCTTATATGCCAAAATCATCTTCCAGTTTAGACATTTCGCATGGGTAGCAAATCTGGTTCTGGTAAGGAAAAAGTCAGGAGAGATCTGCTTATGCGTAGATCTTAGAAATCTTAACAGAGCTCCAAAAAAGGACAATTACCGTGTCAGGTTTGGAGATTTTTTCTCTACTGGACAAATTTTTAGGTTACAAGCAAGTTATGGTTTCAGAGGAAGATCGGTTGAAGACTACCTTCCGAACCAAGTGGGGAACCTTTGCTTATAAACAAATGCCTTTTGGGTTAATTAACGTAGGAGAAACCTTCCAAAGGGCCATGGATGTAGCATTTCGGGGATTAATCAATAGGTGTGTGGTTGTGTATCTATACAACGTAACGGTTTATTCAAAGAATAGAGAAGAACACATCCAACACTTAACTCAGATTTTCGAAAGGTGTAGGAAGTATGGTATATCCTTAAATCCAAAGAAAACTATTTTTGACGTTGAGGAAGGTAAGTTGTCAGGTCATATTGTATCCCAAGTGGGCATCCGCATAGACCCAGAAAGGATTAAGGCCATAGCTCAACTCTCGTTGCCTCATAACAAGAAAGTTATGCAATCCTTTTTTGGGAAAATCAATTTTGTGAGGAAATTCACTCTTGATTTTGTAGAAATCATCAGACCCTTACAAAATATGGATCACAAGGATGTCAAATTTAAGTGGTATGATGAGCGAAAAGATGCTTTCAGCAATATTCAAACTGCTATATCCCGAGCCCCGGTGTTACAAAGTACCGATTTCAATAGAGACTTATTCCTCTATACTTTCACCTCCGACCAATCGTTAGCTGCAATTTTGACTCAAAAGGATGATGACAACAATGAGGCCCCAATGTCATTCATGAGCACTAATATTCAAGGAGTTGAGCTCAACTATCCTGCTATAGACAAACAAGCCTATGCGGTATACAAGTAAAACACTTTAGGTCTTACATCCTCAAGAAGCACACTGAAGTGATTGTGCCACACGCTGTGGTACGATCCTTGTTTACTCAGAAGGAAATGGTGGAAAGAAGAGGGAATTGGATGGCAGTAGTCCAAGAATTTGATCTAGATATAAAACCTACCAAACTAGTAAAAGGACAAGGGTTATGCAAACTTGCAGCTGAAGCCCATGACCAAGTAAATAAATATTCTGGATGGGAGAACGAAATGGAACTATGGTGTGGTGAAGTATCATACATATCCCCAGGACAAGAGTCTTGGTATAAGGATTTAACTTATCTCCTACACCATGGGACTTGTCCAGAAAATCTCAACCCTAGGGAAAGGAGAGTTCTCAGGTTAAAATCTACACAATATCGCCTTATAATTTTGGTACTCTTCTGGATTAATTATGATGGGGTACTATTAATATGTCTCAAATGTGAAGACATAGACAAAGTGCTGAAGGAGCTCCATGATGGCCCTGTTGGGGGACATTTCGCAGGAAACAGCACCACTCATAATATTCTGAGAGTCAACTATTATTGGCCCACCTTGTTCAAAGACACTCATACTTACGCTAGAAACTGTAAAAATTTTCAAATGAGCCCTGGGAAGGAGAAGAGAGTAGTGGTCCCACTCCAACCTGTGACTGTATCTAGCCCTTTTGAGAAATGGGGGTTGGATATCATAGGATAAATTACACCTAACTCTTCAAAACAACACAAGTACATTCTTACTGCTACCGATTATTTCATGAAATGGGCAAAGGCCATCCCTCTGACTCATGTAAATGAGAAGGTAGTAATCCAATTCATGCAACAAGAACTAATCACAAGGTTTAGTGTCCCTTCTATCCTGGTCTTTGATCATGCAACTTATTTTTCTTCCACCCTTTTGATGGAGTTTTCTCTGGACAAAGGAATCATAATTAGGTACTCATCAAATTATTATCCCCAGGGAAACGGTGTGGCAGAATCAACTAACAAGAACCTAGTGAGGATATTAAAAAAGATGGTTGTAGATAACCAAAGGAATTGGCATAACCTACTCCATAAGGCCCTGTGGGCCAATAGATTCACACCTAAGGAAGCTATAGGAAATTCCCCATACTTTCTAGTTTACAGGAAAGAAGCCATCCTCCCAAATGGGATCTATCTTCCATCTCTTCAACTAGCCCAAGATTCTAGTGAGGAACCCTTGTCATCCATACAACAAAGAATCAACACTCTACTCTTGCTAGAAGAAGAGAGAGAAAAGGATAAGTCAAAATTCCTAGCTCACCAATAGGTAGTGAAAATATGGTTCGATAAGCATAAGGCTAAAGAGAAAAACTTTGAAGTAGGAGACCTAGTCCTAAAGTGGGCAAATCAAATGAACCAAAAAGGAAGCATTCTAAGTTTCAAAATTTGTGTCTTGGACCTTTCCAAGTGGTTGAGAAGATTGGGGCAGGCACTTATCGGTTGCAAAATCTAAGGGGGGAATGTGATGCCCTTCTAGTGAATGGACAAGCCTTAAAACAATATTTCCAATAAGAAAAAAAAAATGTGTGTTTTATGTTCTTTGTTGAGTATCTTCACGATTGTGAAATGCATTTTTGTTGTTTTATTTTCTTTTTGGTTTTCTGTGATTTTGAAAGTGTGTTCGGAAAGACAATGGTTGACCTTAAAACCATGTGACATAGAGAACTCTATTTCTAACTCGTCGCTCACTTACAAACACGAGAAGAATTGGGGAACTTGCGGTTACATTGAGGAGCCCTCTGTCTAACCTGAGAAAATGAACAACTTCAGAGAAATGCTAGAAGTGTCTACTTGGTGGTCTGGTAAGAGCTTAAGGGAAAGAAGGAAATATGGAAAGGACTACATGAACCCAGAAGACGAAGCTAGTAAAGAATCCACCTTAACCATCTCACTTTGCAAATAAACAGACATCCTCCTCTCC
Organism: Picea sitchensis; assembly: GCA_010110895.2. Lineage (NCBI taxonomy): Eukaryota > Viridiplantae > Streptophyta > Pinopsida > Pinales > Pinaceae > Picea > Picea sitchensis. The sequence continues at coordinate 468,673 of SNQJ01S0008096.1, forward strand.
CACTCACTCAGAGCATCATGCTAAAATGAAATTGATATTATCAAAAGAGTGAACAGTAGGAGAGGGTATGCATATATCTCCATTGAGGCTATGGATGCTTGTTGGTAGCAGAGCGACACCGAAGCATAGGAGTAGAGGTAAATAAAGGCTTTATGCGAGTGAATACTTTACTAAAAAGGGGAATGATTCAGGATTAAAGGAAAAGAAGGCGGAATAATAAAGATGTAAACCCCACAGGCAGGCCCAGAAGAATCAACCAAAGGATTTCAAATACAAAGGTTAAAGAGGCTCGGATCTGACACTAGTTAAGCTCTCCACCTACTTCTGTATCAGCCTAGCCCTGAGAAAGGAACAAAGATTCTAGGTTCACCCAGTGAATTGCCATTTGCTGAGCACTCAACACACCCTAAAAGGTATACATCAAATTTCACTTTTTGGGTACCACTTAATCTCGTGTAATGTCTAATTTGATCTTAATATGAAAATATCGCTTTTGCTTGCCTTCTGTTTTTTATTTTAAAGTTTTTCCAAGATGTTCGGGCATGCAAAAATCATTGTGATTTAACAAAGACTAGAATTCAATTAAAGAATTGACAGTCAAAGATCTCCTACTTGTGATAAGAACTATTTGTGAAAACAAAAATAGCTGAGCCCCGATCTTCATCGGCGTCGGCAGAACAAAGTCTCTCATTTTTGCAAATGATATTCAACAAGAATATCGCCGACGATCGATCTCCATCGGTATCTGGAAGAAACTCAAAGAATAAGCATCGCGTGAGTAAAGGAATAATATTGTCGATCATCGACCTCTGAAATGTTGTCGGCGTCAAGATTTTATGAAAATGATAACCCGCAAAGAAACTACGCACTTGAACTATCCCCGATCGTCGATCCCCGATACCTTTTAGCGTCGAAAATCCTAGGCTTACTTTAATACACAAAGTATCATGTTTAAAAAAATAAAATAACATGAATGACGTATATGGTCGAACTACCTATCCTCAGTTGCCACTTGTTATCGCCCAAGTGACTAGACTTACAATCGAGTTTTCCCTGGGGTCGTTAACATCTCTCGAGATCCATGTTGCACCTCAAACTCGTTCTTCCACGTCGACATCATGCGTCGAAACCCTTCGGTGTCGGAAGTTTTTATCAGGAGGGTACCAATGGAAACATACACAAGGATAGTAGTTGATTCCCGACTTGTCCACTGAAAAATGTTATGTGGGAAGTTTTATCTCTAAGATACACTAGATACGATGCATTTAAGAGGTTAATTAATTCCAGGATCGTGCATTAGTTGTTAATTCATGCATAAATGAAAAGGACCGTTTGAACCCGCTGATACAATGCATATCCCTCCGCACCTCTGTTGTCAAACAACGTAGAATTTATTTGCAAGGATTCGACAGTAGGTTGTTTGAACTTGCATCCATTACTCGTATTAACTGCTTGATATGACTGGAAGAATCTCTCTCATTATAGTATTCTGATTCATTGTGTATGAGCTTATTCAGCACGCAAAGAAGTTCAGAGAACCCATAGGAGCAGGACGAGTGATTCAGAGAAATCTTCCAAAGTCCAGTGAGTATTAAAAAATAATTTAAGCAAGCGTACAAGTATGTATCGGATCATGGATTTTTTATGCTTCATTTCATATTTTTTCATCCAATGTTACTATGTACACATGCCTAAAGGATCATTTTTATGTTGCAGTAATGATGCTGCTGAAGAAACCCACCACCAAGAAATCGCCAAGAGCACCAAAGCTACAGGAACTAGAGGTAGGAGAGGGTTCCTCCTCAATGGTCACCAGACAATTGGAATTTTCTCCTAAGCCAGTGCCTATCATCAAAACAATCACCAATAAATATTTTTTTCAGCCCCCAGCCTTTGGAGACACAGAGGTGAACATTGGGACCAAGACAATATTCCTGTGCTTGGAAGAAATTTTCAATAAAATCAAGCAGGAGGAGTTCCCCGAATATACCCCGCATAGCGACCGTGATACGTGAAAAATTGTTGATGAAGTCCTCTCGAATGTCTGTAGGGTGTATCTGCACATGGTGGCAATTCAGACTCTGGTATTTCCTTGCATCGAGCTCCTAAAATGGCTCATTGACCACACTGATACAAAAAAATGTTTGATTAATGAAAAAAATGGAGAGTGCATCGGGGTTTCCTTGCCATCAAAGGGTTAGAGTTACTACAAGCTCAAGGATCCGAAAGAGAGGCTGAGCACTGATTTTGTTGTAGGCTTCTATCCATCACATGACACCAGCAAATTTATGGCATCGTGGTGGAGGGAAGACAAACAATTCACAAAATGGACTTCCGAGTGGTATCCGACAGCCAACCTAAGGGAGTCGTACATATACCTGATGGCTCTCCTCTGTAGATTGCATGGGGAGAAAGATTTCTCCTGGTTTTCAGAGGCTTGGATGCCTCTAGCTTATACGGTAGCCATTTCAGGTACAAGCTTCAATTGGGGTGCCATCATCTCCAAACAGCTGAGCACTTACATACAATAGGATCAGAAACCGAAAGAGGGAGAAAACCCATCCTTTTACATGACATATTATCTATTGTATGTTGTCCGTACGACAAATACCTTCGTAGGAATGAACTTAAGCTGGCATCCCTCATAGCTCCTAGTCCATGTATATTTTGACATTTTGTGGGAGAACAGGTACAATAAATCCTACTCTCTCATTTGCGATCAATTTGTGGTGCATATTCATTCTTTATTGTTCCGTAAAGAGTACCCAAGGTTGTCAGACGCGGATAAATATATTATATCCAAACTCAGAAACTGGTATCTATATGAACGCGACACCTATATCAGGGTATTCGGTGCCATCAAAGCACCACATCAGTTACCTGTGTATGTTCCCAATTGATTGGTAGTCAGGGAAATCTATTAACAGGCCATCCTGCAGGGTTATAATGTACTCTGGTAAAATATAAGAAGCGGGCATTCATACCTTATGGGTTCCATGTTAGTTTCTACATAGTAAAAGACACTGCTCAGGCCAATCCATAAGGGTTAAGCCAATTGGAATTTCGGTTCTCGACTGGTCGCTTTCGCAAGCATGACCCAAAAGGTTTAGTCCCAAAGCATGCATCCCAAGTATCTTCCTACTGGCCATATGATCATGACATATTTGAAGACGAGATCTTCACCAAGAATTCTCAAGACTAGAGTGAAGTAATGGTGAGAATGGCTGACCCTAAGGAAACCAGGTTGATGGATATGATCTTGGATGAGAAAGAAACAATCCTGGAATATACAACTCAAGAGGTCCTCAGGGCCAGAGGAGAAAGGATAACATCAGAACCAGCCAAAGTGGTAGAAGCCCCTCAAGGAGCTATCAAAACAGTAGAAGTTTCCTAGGTAACCCCTCCACAGGATAAGAACTCTCCCAAGGTTCAGGATGCGCGGGAGAGAGGGGCACTTATGTACCAACACACACTGCAGATAATGGGTCAGATGCAAGATATCTCGGACCCCATCTGGTTTCCAAGGCTTCTAAATAATAGCCTAGAGTAGAGCCCTGCAGGGCTAAACAGCTTTGATTTAATGAACATGGGTAACATAAATGGGTGAGATGGCCCAAAGTCCACGACATCATCGTCAAGACTGTTGGTAGGTGGGACAACTCAACCATAGACAGGCCAGGTGTTAGTATAAACACGCATGCCTAATCCTTTGAGTAAGATTATAACTATATATAGTGATGATGAGAGCTCGCAGTCATCTCACAACACCCCTCTACGTGTCCAAGAGGAAAAAGGACCTGAGAAGACTTCTTCTCCTGAGCCTGAAGTTCAAACAAAAGAGGTCCTGCAAAAGGAAACAGAAGCCGAAAGTGGCCTCAAAGCAAAGGGATCCGATACATCAGAAACCAGAGTAGATATAAAGGACAAGATCGAACCAGATGAGACAAAGAAAGAATCCCCGCGAAAGGAAATCAGTGGCTATGCAACCAACGAGCAAGTAAGTGACAAGTCTATGCCCAAAGTCTCTATTCCGCTCAATCCTCAAATCCCCGACAAGTGACAGGTAGAGGCCGGTCCTTTGAGGCACAACGAGGAAGCTCAGTAGCCCGATATTGAACAAGTATACACCACCAGTAGCCTAGGAAACACACTCACATGGGGTGACCAGCAGATACCCAAGAAGGTAGACGTGGTAGAAAATATCTATGTGATCTCCTATGATCAAAAGAGAAAGGCCATCTTTCAATGGACCGCAAGGAAAATAAGGGTCACGTTGGATCACTCCATATTTGTTTCTACAGAGGAGAAATTGATAAACACAACAGACGCCTGGATGTATGAACTTATCGGCATGGGGAAGGCACTCTCAGATGCCACCCTGTACAGGGCCAAATGGGATGAAAAGGAGCTAGCCTCTGCCTTGAAGGAGCTAGAACATTTATGTCATTTGGCTAAATACTATAAAGGCACCACACAGATCATTGTGTACTTGAAAGGTGATTTCAAAGAGGCTTAGAACAAGCTCAAAAAAGAGCGACACCTTTTTACTACGAAAATAACTGAGTTCGAGGAAGACACTCTCATGGAACTCACGACATGCAAGGATATGGAGCGATGGTATGAAAGGGTGAAACAAGTAATACAAAGATTTGAGTACATTGATGTAGTCCAGTAGGGCTGAGAGAAAGAAGAACATGGCATTCAGACGATAGGAAAAAATAGTCTTAATCACATCAAGAGATCAACCGAGTATTGGGCTAAGATGTCTCAAGACTCACACCGAGTAATTCTATAGAAGTGGGCCATATGCGAGAAACATTGGGCAAAAATCAATAAAGCAATGAAGGATATCAGACACCCCAAGCTTGGCACGCCCGACAACTTCATCGACTTAAACGATGTAGTCAAGTTGCATGCCAAGCAAGATTTGTTGTGGACCGATGAACTCACAAATATGACCGACGTGATGGCAGGGCAAGTGTAACGATTTATGGAGGATCCAATTAGAGCTCGAATCGTGCTACAACAATTGAACTCCAGTCTAGTAAAGTACCGAACGCATGATATGGACATCAGAGGAATACATGCGGCTCTGATGGAACAACACAAATTTCCATGGGCCCAAACTTGTGAAGAGATGTTTGTTAGCTGGTCTGAGTATGAGAAAAGTCACCCCTTTCCAGTGATATCTCAGGTTGAATGTTAAAGAAATTGTTAGAAGATGATGCCACGTGGCGAATTTTGTTTTTCTTAAACTGCACTTAGCCGTTATTTTCAGTTGAAATCTACATTATAAATAAAGACATCGACCAATTAGTTAGGGGTTGGTGGTTGTTTCAAGAACGCTTTATTCCTGGTTGTGAATAATTATTTTGAAGCTGCTTTGAATTAAGAATTCCTGTCTGGACCAGAGACAAGTTATTTTCATCAAATGCATGTATGATTGGATGTGGAGAAGAACTATTTCTTATCCTATTTCATGAATGATGCAATAATGAGTAAGAGCAATTAATTATGTTATCAAGTTATCTAGTGCAATGTTTTGTTTTTCTTTTCTTCAATGATGAAGATGAATCGTTGTGTTATTATGTGATGAATGGTTATGGTAGATGAATTATTTTTATTACCATTCTCTTATTGCATATTTTATTTCTTTTTGATAATTATTTTCTCAGACAGTAATTGGATGCTCACATAGTTAACATATTAGTACTAGGACCGTGGTATAAAATTGTTGTCTTCGTGCTTGAGCAACAGGTTATCCCAAGATCATCCTCTTCCCCAGTAGTTTAAAACTTAATACTGTTTGTTGTCAAGTTGGTTTATACTGGATTGCATCTCTCATACCATCCCCACCCAAGAGAAAATACATAAGAGAATAGTCCTAACTAAAGGAAGAGCCTTCACAAGAAAACACAAAGCCCATCGATAATTTGGCCGGATCGAAAGATCTAGAGAACCATTCCATTGTTAAACATTGCAAATTATAATTGAACCTTGGTGGCGGGTTTGGTTCCTACTGTTGAATCAAGGGATTTAAGACCCATCAACATACCAGTAGATGGATCTCTTCTCCAACCTCACATCTAGGTCACATGACTTCTTCAGAGCCCATGCCCCAGGTAAGTAGGTAAGTCATTTTGATTCCCTACATTTTCATCTTGATTGATCATACTAATTTATATGCAATTCAATTTCATTTTTCTCTACTTGCATATTGATTTCATTCTTAGTTTACAAATTTTTGAAAAAAATGTCAAATTTTTCTTTTTCTAGCTTAGTTGGTTTTGATTATAATCATATGAGAAAAAGGATGAGTAGGCCATCTTGCACTTGACAGTTTGATGTTTCCTTCTAGGCACAGGTCTACCAAGATATGTTGTGGTTCTCATGCACTCTACGACGAGCACATGTCCCCAAGTAGGAGCCAGATGTTATCCCCATTTTGTGGATAACTAAGGAGATTATGTCTTGAGGCCCTCAAGTTGCAGATATGGAGTGTCAAGAGAGTACATGACAAGCAATACCATTTTTCACAAATGGAAACCCCTCTCACCACCACATATGGTCAAATATTTCCATATGGCATACACCACATCAGTTGGCTTCCGGAAGGAAGTGGGCCTTGCTCCATGAGGTACAAGTCAGTGTTATGGTGAGCATCATTTCAATATTTAATCCAATTAAGTATGTTTTATCTTAGATTCCTCTAGATTTCATGATATATGCTTGGACATTATTCCTTTTTCCCTGCTTCACCTTGGTGGTTAACATTTTTCCTTACTAAGTGTTCTTCCTTGGGGATGGATTTTATACTAGGAGCTCCCTTAATGAGCCATCATACCATTTCCGACCATAATTACCACCTTCCATCATTATTCCCATCCATTTACTTATCTCTTGGAATTTTAGGGTGTATTGACCCAAGAAGGGGTTGTCCCTCATTCTATGGGAAGAAGGGGCTGAAATCCCAGAGGGATTGATTTTGGCTAAAAGATAAAATCCTTGTATAAACCTTTCATATGCTTCACCCAGGGATCACCAAATAAAGCAGTGAAATGCTTATATTTGAGTAAAGGGGACCCATAATATAATAAATAATTCTTAAAAGGTTAGTTGAAGGATAGGAGGTCTCATCACGAGTCAACCTATCACGTCCATGAATATCTAGTGATATGACATTACCATAATCTTGTCACCAAACCAGGGTAATGTCTCTTAGTTGCATGGTTGAGAGAAAGGGGGTCTCATCATGAGCCATACTTATCATTTCCACTAGGTGTTTGTGGGTGATATTTTCGTCATCTGGTCACCATGCCAGGGAAATGACCTTCAACCTATCCTTATTCTATATTGAAAGAAAATACAAATAAATAAGGATAAAAGGAAATTGATGGGCTTGGAAAAAGTGCATTGTGGACGAAGGTACCACAAAACCTCTACAAAGGAACCAATGAATGAGACACTACGACCCCTTGTATGTCATGAGCCCTATGCCCATTGAGTCTTGATCCCAACCACTTCATCCACTTTACATGTCTTAGAGAGGGATATCTTGGAAACTTTCCTTAACCTATGGAAAAATGTACCCAATAGGACACCTTGTCAACCCTCCCATATTCAATCTTGACAAGTCGCACAGTGTCTTTGAGAAATTAATTGTTTGATATAGTGATGTTTGAGGCACATGATTAGGTGGCTCATTTATTGATTGGATTCAATTATCATGATACTTGAGATCCTTGGAGTGCATGCTCATTTTTCTTTGCAAGACCTAGTTGGTGGATAGTTTTGGGAGAACAAGCCTAGTTTGGGCTTCCATGGGGCTACAAGCCCACAGATTGGATGCCAAGGTCGCATATGTCGGATGATAAAGATCAAACTTGGAAGGCCATGAGATTGACTTGGATGACATAGCCCAACCAACACATGCCAAACATTTTTCCTAGGAGAGGAAAAACATCACTCCTAGAGGCATGATGTCACATATGGGGGTTAGGGTTTGGTGGTGAGGTTCCACTCATTTTCACATGGACATTTTGAGGAGAAGAGGGTATTCACCATGAGAATATTGTCTAGATTCTTGACATGTGGCCTTTGGAGGCCTACCCATGCTTCTCCAACACCAACAACTTCTTCTAAGTGGCAAAACATCCCCTAAAGGGGAGATGCCCATGTGAAATTAGGGTTTATTTGTGCAAAAGTGAAACTTTAGATGAATTTTTTAATATTACTTTCTTAAAGGGTGAAATATTAGGGTTTTGACCCCTAGTCTTGTGGTTTACCCCTTAATTTGCTGACTAGTCACCTTGGTGACATTTTGTATAAATAAGAGATCATAAGATATCATTTTAACATAACTATCCCTCATTGTGAGAAGTATTGGTATGAAATTTTTTATATATTTGGAAAAATTCTCTCTTTAGGCTCTTGTTTATGGTTATCTCTTGATGTTATGGTTGATGGGAGTGATGTGATAGTCTTGGAAGGCTTGTTTCTTGCTATTGTGGTGGATTATCTTAGAATTTTATCTTGAATTGGTATGGTCTTTGCTTTCATGCTATCATTTGTTTAAATTCAAGGTTATTGTGCTAGGATATAGGTGGGAAGTATAAGGGAATACACCCCCACCATAGTCTTCATCATTTTATGCTTCATCTTATTGGTTAAACAAGGGTTTGTTAAAACAAGTATAAGGGCATACACCCTCTTAACTTAAACCCTAGCTAGAGAAACTTGCCTTGGGAAGTAAAAGGGATTACACCCCCAAGGAGTTATCTTCTCTAGCTCTTTCTTTTCATTACCCAATTAACCCAATAATTAATATCACTAGTAATTTATTATTGCATTGGGAAACGTGATTTTTGGTCATTTTTAGTTCTTGTAAAGTGGATTTTATTCATTGTGCCTTGGCACCTCATAACCACTAGGGCATCCCCATCAAGGGGATACTTCTTGATTGTTTTATAAAATTACATCTTCAGCCATTAGGGCTGCATAAACCCTAACTCATTTGGTTGAATAACTCTCTTATCAACCATTGGATTTTGCTCAAAGTTTGCACACTTATTCTTCTTGGTCTAGCACACTTTTTGGAAACTTTTGAGGGATTTTCAGTGGCTTATTTTCTTTCTGTAATAAAAATAATGTTACAGCCATAAGTCTGATATAATTTTCCACAGACAAGTGTTCACAACAACCTTGTCTTTTTATGATAGAATATTGGTTTTTTGTCTTGAGTTTAGCTAGTCATTTACTAGTCTTTCTCTTGCATTGTCTACTTGATATCAGGAATTTATTGAAAAGATTATAGTACCATATTATTTATTATGTATATTTCTATCTATTTCTGAAAATTAGGGACATAAATCTTAACTTGTTGATACAACTAACATACATCATTGCAAAGTCGTTTTCTTGTGTCCCGGGCAGGTATTTCACCATTTGCAGGTCACTCAACATACTTGGAAACCCTTGGACCTTCCCAAGACTTCATTCCATACATTTCAATCCACTTATAATTTAAATCTAGGGGCTCCACTTCCATATCTATCCATCTCCATCTCATTCCCCCTAGGGTCATCATGATCTCCTCCTTAGAGTGACCTAGTCACCCTTGAAGTGCGAGACCTACATCGAGGTGACATTGGGTGTAGGATTCCCAAGTTGTAGCACTTGATTTATGGTTGGCTCACGATTTTCCCAAAATACAACTTGCACTATAACATGACTCAGTTAAATGTTGATTGTGTGGATTAGTTAACTAGGAATAGGTGGGAGTTCACTCCAGTGTCTGCCAGTGAGTGTCTAGATCTCTCTAGATCACTACTATGGAACATTAGTTAATCATGTATCTATATCTATTGTAAATTATTCACTCTTTGAGTGTGGAATACGGTTAATACAATTCTATTCTTTTCTCTCCAATTTTTCTCTTGTCTTCTCACTTTTGCAAGATGTGTTTGTTCTTCCACCAGCTAGATCTCTTGTGCAGGTACTCACCACATTCTAAAAACATCATGGTTCTCTATGGTTATATAGAGAAGTTGATCTAGATTTATGAGTAGAAAATATATAGATATATAACATTAACACAGATATACAGTGAAAAATAATAGAGATACAATGAAACTTGGCTTCTATTCAATAAAGAAATATGTTGAAACTGTAAACTGCAAAATGAAGAAATCTTGCTCAAATGGTGGTAGCTAATCTTTGAGAAGATATGTGGAAGCGACACACATTCATATGAGCACATTACAATGAGGCCTACAAGAATTTTTAGCATCAAGAAGTAATGAAAAAACCCTATACATCCAAAAACCTAACCGTAGGGGATGAAGCGCCAAAAGTCGTGTGGGCTCCGATGGGGTAAGTTAGTACATCAACTTCCTAGGGTCGTAAATTTTGCATACAATATTCATTTTAGGCACATGATAGCCCATTGGAAAGGTCTATATGATGAATACACATGTTTCCATCATGATCTAAATTTGACTACAACGTGACTGTGGCAATCCCAAAAAATGTTGTTTAGGGCCTCAAAACAACTCTGGATGTTTAAGACCCGAAAAACTAGAAACAAACTACCAAGATGAAAATAGTTTGTGAGCCAGTTGGAATAGATGCGTAGCCACCGATATCCACCTGTATCAATCCTCCCCCCTTTGGAATAAATGATATCCATTGTGTTGATTTCCCCCATCATATGAGCAATATTTTGTGGAATTTTTCCCCGAGTGAGACACTTGCCTTGGTGTAGAAGTTGCCCTACTTTGACAACATGTTAAAGCTAAAGCTTATGTTGGGAAGTTTCCTTGTCCTATGTGTCTATGAGATGATCAGTGGATGCATGTTCCATGTAGTCAGGGTTGATCTCTCTCAGTGTCAATTGTTCTGCTATCTCTAAGGTGTCTAATAACAGTGGAAAGTATGGCTGAAGGAGGTCCACATTAAACACTGGGTGCAAGCCAAGGAAGGGGGGAAATTTGAGCTCAAAAGCATTGCACCCATATCCTTGGTGATGGTGTAAGGTCCATATTATATTGGACGAATATTCCAATGGATTCATGTAAAGCGTTATTTTTACAAGTGCAACCAAACTTTATCTCCCACTTGAAACTTCTGTGACACCCAATGTTGATCATGGCATTGCTTGTATTGGAATTGGAATTATGTAAAATATCTTGAACCTGTTGGTGGATATGTTGGATTTGTTCAATGAACTGGGTGGATTTTTCATCTTTAGTTTGAGCATGGGACGATTCTTCCTATGTGGACACAAGGGGTAGTGCAACATCCATGGGGCCCAATGGTTGAAATCCCAACCCCACCTAAAAGGGGATGTGGTTGGTTGAGATATGTATGGTTCTATTGTAACTATGTTGAACATAGATAATACTCTCATCCCATGTGCATGGATGCTTGGAATTGTACATGTGAAATATATGCAGGATCATCTTGTTGACGCCCTCGGTTTGGCCATCTGTCTGGGGGTGGAAGGTAGTGTATTTGGTGATCTTGGTGTCCAATAGTGACCAGAGGTTCGACTAGAATGTGCTAAGGAACTGTCTATCATGATCTGAGATGATGGTCTATGGTATCCAAAAATATACCCACACTTTTTCGAAGAAGAGCTTAGTAGTGACCTATGCTTTGATGATATTCTTACAAGTGGCCAAAATCACCATCTTGGAAAATCATTCAACAACCACAAAAAAAAAAAAATCATTTCCCTATTTGGTTGAAGGAAGTCATGAAATGTGGTCCATCAAAATGGATTCCCAGGGATTTTCGAGAGTAGGGAGAGGGGTGTACATGCCTTGTTTCTTAATGGTCGGTTTGGCGATGGCACGGGAAGTGCAGGACCTGATATACTTTTTGACATCGTGTTGAAGTTTCACCTAAAGAAATGTTGTTGCAACACTGCCACTGTCTCTTCTATGATGAAGTTTCTTACCACCTAAATTTAGTGAGATTCCCAAATAAGCTTCTCTCACTCGCTTGATGGGACACAGAGATGGCCTAGATGGCACAACAACCCATCCTGAAAATGAAACTTAGGGACAATTGTGTTTGCACCCAACATATGGTAGGTAGTGGTGAAGTCAGGATGTCTCTTGTAGAGTTGGGTTCATCAGGAGGTCTCATGGTCATAGGAGTGTATCACCATGGTTAGTGTTGCAACTGGAGGTTGACTGAGGCAGTCAGTGACGTGGTTGGTGCTCCCTTTCTTGTACTTGATGTTGATATGGAACTACTGCAAGTATGTTGACCACTTCTGATGGCAATCGTTATTCAATTTTCCTTGTGTCTACATGAACTGTAGAGGCTTATGATCAGTGTGGATGACTGCCTCCTTCTCAAGAATGTAATGTCTCCAATGGCGACAGGATTGTACAATGGAGTACATTTCTTTGTCATAAGTGGGGTACTTACAGATGAATTATAATAGTGTCTCACTATGATATGCGATGAGATGTTCGTGATGAGTGAGAACTATGACCACATCATAGTTTGAAGCATCTGTCATAATCTCAAAAGGATACTAGAGGTCAGGTAATGAGATAATCGTGGATGAGCATAAGCACTACATAAAATCATCAAACACTTTATGTTTCGACTATCCCCACACAAAATTTTCCTTTCCACCACCCCTGGTCACTTGGCTAAGGGCCCATGCAATATGGGAGAATCCCATCACGAACCTAGAATATAAATTGGCAAGGCCTAAGAAGCTTCGAAGCTCAATGAGCGTGGTCAGGGTTTTCTAATCACAAATGACCTGGATCTTGGATGGATTGAAATGCACCTCATTCTTATCAACAATGTATCCTAGGGTCAGGATAATATATATTTGTATTCTTCCACGACCTTATCCACTTACTTTTGTTCCATGTTGAGACCTGTTGCGAAGGCCATGGATGTGGCTGTGACCTTTCTCTCACTTTGAGAATGAATCATGAAGAAGAAAAACTTCATGGTCTGAGAGATGGCCTTCCTTCATTGATTGATGAAGATTAAGGAAATCGCAGTAGGTGTGACTACCTCTAGTATCCTATACAATTTCCTACCCAAAGTAGTAATAACACTATGAGGCATAGACTCATATACAACATGAAATTTCCATAAATAAGGTTGGAACAAAATAACATCACAAACTTCAAGGGGGGTGACATCACATAATACCTCATCTTTGAAGGGCTTGATATCGTAGTAGAGGCGACATTGTTGGTTGACGAAAAGATTTCTCCCTTGGCAGAGCCATCTGATGGTGTATAGATGTGGGTGTGGTGTTTTTGGTATTTCCAACCTCTTGAAGACCTCCATTGAGATGAGGTTATTATAGATACTTCTATCAAAGATGAAGTGCAGCAAAGTACCCTTCACCTACATCTATGAATGAAATAAGTGCTCTCCTTCCTCTGGTTCATTAGGTTTAGTGGGATGGATCTTGGTGGTAGGAACAGTGGCACTAGGTTCTGTTTCAATGAACCATCTCCCTTTTTATGGTTCTAAATCAAAGTTGAAACCCACATCTGATTCAGAGGATTTCACCTCTTCCACCAATGATTTATTTGAGCAGCATTCAACGGTTTTATGCCAGTGGATCTTATGGAACTTGCACCACCTCCCAATGTCTTTATTTATCTTCCCATTGTCCTTCTTTGTTTGCATCTTAGAATGGTTGTCCTAAGGATGTCTATATTTTCTATATCCTTTTTTATGTGGTTTGGGGATGCCTTTTCCCTACTTCTTCTGTTATGGGCTCACAGACCCAAACTATCGCGTCTTTTGTTTAAGCTTCTGCTCAATTTTGACATCATATTGATAGGCCGTGCACATGGATGAGATGTACATAAAATCCATTTATGTATGGATGTATCTATGAAGATTGTCGAGGTACTTGAGAACCAGATGTATCTCAGAGTCTTTGATACCCAGTTTGGTTCACAAGGTATGGAAGACATTTGTGAACTCTTGCACTATTTGGTATCTTTCCTTCCACAGTGTGATCCATCTTGTATATAGGTCATAATAACTTCCAACATGGTAGTATTGTTCCTTAATAAAATCATTGAACGAACCCTAGGTGGGTGCAGCTACAAATAATGGATATTCATCTATTTCCTTTTTCTCATAGAAAGTCTTCCACCAATATTTGACATGGGGGACAACCTTAAGGAGCTCAAATGCAATCTTTTCTCTATTGGAAAAGTTATGGACAAAATAATAACATTCTAGAATATTTAACCATTTGTCTACAATATCCCCATATATTTGAACTTCAAATATAGGAATATAAAAATGTATCTATACCTTGAAGGGTGCGACACCTCCACTCGAGGAAGATGCATCACTTGTTGGTAGTCGTTGAAGGATTTACGCAAAACTCTCCATCATCTCGTTCCTCTGTCACATGAGGGATTCCTCGAGAAAAATTTTAATGGGATATCCTACCCTATCATCTCTATTTTCTTCCCCCATGGGAATCCATCAGGTTCAATGAGGCCCATCTTGCAAAGGATCGATTAGTTCAAGTCCCAACTGCTTATACCCTGACCTCATTGCAGACATGCACATAGAAACAGATGAAGATCAAGCTGCTTTGATACCACTGATCCATATTTATGAATGAAATGAAGTGAGATACATATATATAGCATTAACATAGATATATAGTAAACAATAACAGAGATACAGTGAAACTTGGCTTCTATTCAATAAAGAAATATGTTGAAATTGTAAAATGAAGAAAGAAACAATCTTGCTCAAATGGTGGTAGCTAATATCTGAGAAGAGATGTGGTGGATATGCGCATTAATATAAGAACATTACAATGAGGCCTCCAAGACTTTTTAGCATCAATAAGTAATGAGAAAACCATGGACATCCAAAAACCTAACCCTAGAAGATGAAGCACAAAAATTCATGTGGTCCCCAATGGGGCAAGTTAGTACATCAACTTCCCGAGATCATAACATTTTCATACAATCTTCGTTTTAGGCGCATGATAGCCCATTAGAAATTTCTATTCAATAAATACACATTTTTTCATCATGCTCTAACTTTGTTAATTATGTGACTGTGGTGAGCCCAAAAACCGTTGTTTAGGGCCTCAAAACGGCCCCAAAAGTTTAGGACCCAAAAAGCTGGAAAACAAACTACCAAGAAGAAAATTGTGTGAGCTAGTTGGAATATGTGGGTGTCCACTGATATTGACCTGGATAAACGGTGTAACTTTCCCTCTTAGTTTAACTTATGAATAGATTTTTGGTTGTTTAGAATTTATAACTACAACTTCCATTGTTGTATCTTAATCATCATGTATTCTTAATAATTTTTCCCTTTGTTGTGGTATTTGACTACCTACATAAAGGGAAAAGTGATTCTGAGTTTGGATAAATCATTTATCACATCATAGATCATTACTTGTGGAGTATTATCCTGGTTAGAAACAACTTGTTTCTTTGTTGTTTCTTCTTAATTTGCTTTAGTCTTTTCTTTTTCTGGAGCTTCTTTTGTTTTAAATTTTTTATCTCATGTTCTTGTCTGGAAAAAAAATTCTTGTAAAATGTTAGATTCTTCTTGCTTATTAAAAATGTAGAAATATGATTCACCTTCATTAGTCTGTACTGATTCTAAATTTTCATCTTGGATGAAATTGGTTCTTGTTCAAGATCTTCAAAATTTTCTTTCAAGAAAAAATTTCTTCTAATACAAGAGCATTGGGATTTGGCATGTGAGGTGCTCTTGGCCTTTGTTATTCATTTATACCATCATTTATTATCCTTTTTTATTGATTGTGGATTCTTCTTTGTTCATGAGAGGGAACTCTTGGATTTTTATCAGCTGGAACAATTTTTTTTGTTCTTCTTAATCTCGCTAGCTCATTTTTCATTTGCCAAATAGTCCTATTCATTTGAGCTAATTCCAATCTTTTGTTTATTTCTTGGGTAGTAGCTGGCTCATTTCTTATATTTGGGACAATGCCTTGGAAAAAAGCTCCCCCAACTCCTTGTTTTTCAACATTTCTTGACATTTATGCTCCTTGATTTGTTATAGTAAGGTTATCCATGTGTGTTTGAATGTTTCCAAGGATAATCTCAGGGTCAACATTTGATTCTATCATAATTCCTTCCATTTCTATTGCTTTGATTATTGCACCATTTAAGTATTCTATTTGACTACCTCTGATATCATACTTCACATTGTCTAGCATGGCATTCTTATAACATCCAAGTATAACTGGATCATTTGGTCTTTTTGCTTCTATAATTTGATTTAGGATTTTTAAAGATCTCAAATTGAAATATTTGATTCTCTCTCTTTTTCTCAAACGGATTTGGGTAAACTATGTGAGAAATGTATTTTTATGCAATTGAAGGTGCATACATGGTCATAAACATAGTTTCCAAATCATCAAATGATGAAATTGATCAAGAAGGAATAGACATGTACCATTCATACCCCTGGTTTTTCATCATTTGTAGAAAAAACTCCTGCCATTACATCATCATGGTATATCAGATGTATTTGAAACATAGACAAAAGTTGGTCCATATGTCTTTTTGGGTTCATTACTCTGTCTCCTAAAGATATTATTAGGACTCCTTGTGGAAGAGTAGGTAACTGGTGTTGTTCCCCTTGAATATTTAATGGGATACTTCTAACCCTTCTTCGTGGGAATCTTTCTCTATCATTTATTTCTCCATTATTCTCAGGAACATCATTTGTTTCTTCCCTATCACCCATTGTTTGAGTTTCTCTTTTCTCAGTATTATAACTTTGTTTCACTTCAAAAATTTGAAGTTGTTTACTTTTACTTCTTGTTCTTGTCCCTTTGTATGTTTCCATTATTTTTTTAAGTTTCACTTCTTTGTCTTTGTATTCTCCCGATTTCTCTTTATTCTTCATGAGAAAGAGTCTCCCATGATATATCTAATTATTCTCGAGTTCTTGTTGTCCTTATTGTTAATTTATATAATGGATGCACTGTTCTATGTTGATTTGTAAGACCAATTTGCAAATTTGGTTGATTCAGGCTAGGTTGAGTTATTATATTCTGGTCTACAAAACCATCATTTTTCTTTCCCCAATATGGTCACCAAAAATGTTGATCTAAAATAATTTTTTATGGTATTAAGGTTAAACTCACAAGGATATGAATCCCCCTACGTTTTTAGAGAGGTGGTACTCCTCTTTTTCTTATAAACTTATAACAAAATATGAGAATGACTAGATTCTATGAAAGCTAACATTCTTATCAAAATAGTACCTGATATAAGGACCAAAGACCTTTCAAAAGAAGCCATATATATACAATATATTACAACATGGATAAAAAAAACAAGTATTAGAACTAAAAGGTTGACATTCCCATCACAAGATTTATCAAGAAAGTAAAATATATCCACATTAAAGAGACAATAAAGATGGACCATATATGTAAGATAACTTTAAATGATCATTCCATTAAACACCAAAAATGTTACGATGGATAAAACATTTGGAAACTCAAGATTCAAGTCAAATTATTTGAGAATACAATAATGTATTATCCCAAGTATTTCTCTCAGAGTCTCAAAAATAATATAAGTATTTAAATACAAATAAAATGTCTTTAAATAATAATAATACAGGGATTGGCTCCCACAAGCCATAAAATGAAAAGACTTGGAAGATGAGAGAAATAAAAATCAAAGGTTAGCTTGATTTTCACATAATACTGGGAAATAAAGGGAATGTGACAAATGACTGTAGAATAAAAAGACAGAAAAAGGGGAACATGTTTGAAAATTGGTTTTCATTTATGTCAACCTTAGAAGAATCCCTAAAGAAAATCCCACAAGCCCTTAAAAGTGATGATTATGTGCCCACTTGAAGGAGCCTTAAATATCCTTTAAGAAGCCTTGACATAAGTGTATATAACTCCAAAGTGGTTCCCTTATGGTGTAGATTTTAAGCATGGCCCTCATAGGATGAGATAACATGTGGTTTTTTCGACATGCCCACTTTGAGTTATACACAAATGGATCCTTGAAGGAGCCTTGAAGAAGATATACAAACAAGTGAAAAATCCCCTAAATTCAAGAGAATGAGCCCCTAAAATCAAGAGAAAAATCCCCTAAATTCAAGAGAATGAGCCCCTAAAACCAAGAGAAAAAACCCCTAAAGTAAAGTAAAGATTCCCCTAAGGTCATCCATCCTTAAGGAAGATGTGCAACCCAAAAGTTGTGACCCTTGGTCGCACCCCCTCATGTGGAGAAGACTCATATAAATAAGAGGAGCCTCATTTTGCATTTTCATCACACCAATTCGACATATCCAAGGAAGTGGAATGAATTTCCAAGGGAAGATGAAGTGAATAAGGGAGAAATTCCAAGGGAAGATGAAGTTTTGTGATGATTTGTTCTATGATTTTTTTAAGGTCATCTTGGCATATTTGATACAATTGTTTTTCTAGAACAATTCAGATAGAAAAAATTGGAGGTGTTTTAGAAGATATAGTTAATAATATTGGTTACAAAGTTTAGGTCTTGAAACATTATAGGTTTGGAGTTATACTCAGTGGAAGTTGAGGTTTTTAAAACTACGGTTTTCTTTTTCAAAACAAGTTATCTTTCCATTTTCGCTATAATTTTTTTTCAAGGATGACTAAAGGAGACAAAATTGGAGAAATTTTAGAGAAGATATCGAATAATATTGGGTACTATTTTCAGATATTGATTCATTACAAGTATGTAGTTTTACTTGTTGGAAGTTAGGGTTTGTCACTAATATAGAAACTAGTCCCAAATAGGTGTTCAAGATAAAATGGTTATATCTAAATCTTGGTAGGTACAAATTGAATTCCACTTATTTAATTAGAAGGATAATGGATCCTAATATATGAGGTCCAAGTTTCAGAATCAGAAATGAAAAATTGATCTAGTGGAAAATCTTCCAAGTTTGCATATTTGAGGTACAATTTTGAGCAACTTCGTATGCAGATTTAAGAAGTGATTTTGGGATTGTATTTGAAGGATGATTTGTTATTGTATCATAATTTAAAATATTCCAAGGGGATTGGTGTCTCCTTATAGTAGGTGCCAGAAAACTCAGGGAGTGGGTGCTTCTTTCAAGTTGGTTCTTGTAAAATCTTGAAACTACATAAGAAATTTTTTTGTGGTTTTCTCCTAGTTGGGTTTCCATGTAGAAAAATATGTGTGAAATGTGTATGAATTTATGTGATGATAAATGACATTATTAATGGTTAATTTTTATGTAGTGATTCAAGGTTAAAATTTTTGAAGTAACTCTATATTGATTCACCCCTCCTCTCAGTATTCTTGAATATTATAATAATTTGTACCAGAGTTGGTTCCTTCAATAAAATTCTAACCACTGGAAGGAAGTTCATGGATTTGATGTTTTTCAAGTTGTAGTAAATGGATACACTGCACCGGATTATCCCCAATAGATAATGTTGGGAAAAATATCAGTGAATACAGTTCAAAGGATACTGATGCCATTCTAATTGGTTTAATAGGTTCATAATTTGTTAAGATTATGCATTGATATTCTTCAAAGGAAATCTAGGACAAGCTCAA
This sequence comes from Picea sitchensis, assembly GCA_010110895.2. NCBI lineage: Eukaryota > Viridiplantae > Streptophyta > Pinopsida > Pinales > Pinaceae > Picea > Picea sitchensis. The sequence goes on from SNQJ01S0008096.1 coordinate 488,265, forward strand.
GAATTTTTATGAAGGATATGTTAAACTCAAAGGGGCCAAGATTCATACTTACATAGGACAATTTGAACATATGAAAATGAAGAAATATGAAGATATTGCAACTTATTTTTTTCGATTTGATGAAATTGTGAATACAATAAGAATATTGAGAGGAAATATTGAAAATTTAGTTAATGTTCAAAAGATACAGAGATCTCTCCCAATGAGATTTGACCCTAAAACATCATCTCTAGAAGAAAGACAATATCTATAAATATTGAGCATGGATGAATTACATGGAATACTTACAACATGTAAAATGAGAACATAACAGAAAAATCCATCTAGAAGAGAAGAAAATTTCAATGTCTCCAAGAAGAAAAGAAAGAACGAGACAAGTTCAAAACCCTACTCCAAAAATAGTGATGATTCAGACAGTGAAGAAGAATCCAACGTTGTGAGAAAACTGAAAAGAAGAAGCGACAAGAATAAAGGTAAGCTTCATGTCAAATGCTTTAATTGTGGTAAAGTTTTCTATTTTTCTTCTGAATGTACTTATGCAAGGGGTTCAAATAGTGATGAAGAAGAAGTTCCTAAGAAAGAAAATAAATATCATAAAAGAGATAAGGAAAGAAATAAAGGAAGATTTTTGAAAAAGATGATGATAGTGACATTGACTCAAGAAGAGTACTCTTCATGGCATTAGAGACTCAAGAGGAAACTACTGAAAACAATGAAGGCAATTATGATGAAGAAGGAGAAGTGAATATTGAGGTATAATTGATCAATTCCTTAAAGTTATCTTAACAAGGAAGAAAAACAAGTCTCTCAAAGAAGAGTTAAGTAAATTGAAGGAAGGCTTTCAAAACCCTAGAAAAAATTCTAAAGAATCCAAGTAGGCTATCATAGATCTAAGGATTTGGTAGGAAGAATCCAAAGTGATTGAAGAAAAAATCAAGAGAAAATTGGAAAAAAGAAGGAAATAACAGAGAATCTGGAAGCTAAAATAATATCACTAAGAAAGGAACTACAGAAGAAGGACATCCAACTAAATTTTGGTAGTAGCACCAAAATACTGGATGAAATCATATTCAATAAAAAATGATTCTATGACAAGTTTGGACTTGGATAGAAACAAAATAATACTGATGAGTGTTCAATCTTTATGACGACAAGAAATGAATCAGAGAAAATAAATTATGCAGATAATATCAAGGGTTCCATCAAGAAAGAAGAATGCAAGCTTCTAAAGGAGGACATACAAAAACCACAAATAAAGAAGAATTGAGAAAAATATCATGCATTCAGAGGAACATGGAATAAGCAACCAACAATGAAGAAGAACCAAGAAGAAGATCATGATTTCATAAGAACAACACCAATTAGAAGACATCCCACACTTAGGTACCAAAATATTTTTCTTGTCATGTCTTATTCTTGCAATAATTATAGGCATAAAGACAAAAATTGTAGAGCCCATGCAAAGGGTAGAAACACCCGGAATATAAGTAACTATGAAAATCCTCAGAATGATTATGAAGGAAATTATCCCAGAAAAACTCACGAGGCATTTGACATAAATTATAACAGTTTTGGTTCTCTAGGTTATGAAATTGAATGCTACAAATGTAACAATTTTGGACACAAAGCCATAAATTGCATAAGTGATTTGATAGTTTCTTCAAGGGAAACTAGTCATGTTCCTTTGAATCATATAGGGGAACAACAAAGAACTTGGAAAAGGAAGCAAGAAGATTTGAAGGTTGAGGAATGTCGATTTTCCTTACAAGCCCAAAATAGAATAAGTCATTAGTATATTGACAGTGGATGCTCAAAGCATACGACAAGAGACAACAACAAATTTGTAACAATAAAGAAATAAAAAGATGGTTCTGTCATGTTTGGCAATGATAACTCAACCAAAATTATAGGAAAAGGCACAATTAGTCTTGGAAGCAAAGATGTTCTAGCAGAAAAATGTCCAATTTGTTGAAAATATGAATCATAATTTTCTAAGTGTGAGACAAATGTATGATCAGGGACACACACTTATATTCAATTAAAAATAATGTGAAATAAGGAAAGAAGGATTACGTAGACTCGTGAAAACAATGACAAGGACTCAAAAAACATATACATCTTGAATGAGATTGAGATTCAAGAATTATTTAAACTTTGATAATATTATCAATATCAACAAGAAGAAAGTTGTAAGAGAAATGTCAAAAATTACAAATCCAATGAATACTATGTGCAAGCACTGTCAGGATGAAAAAAAAACAAAAGTTGAATTGAAGAAAAAGGAATACTCTATGACAAAACCATTACATATTGTACACACTGATTTATGTGAGACCACAAGAACAAAAGGACTGTGTTGAAATGGGTACTTGACATTGAGAGGGGGGGGGTGAATCAGTGTCACATAACTATGGACAATTTTCCTCTTTTCACAAATTAACCGAACAATAAATATTTATTTCGTTTTCTCAATCAATATATCTATATATATATATAACAATAAATACTTTATTTATTTAAATAACTTGAAAGAATACATAAGATCAATCTTTGAACATCATCTTCATACAATTATGAGAGACCCAACTCTCTATTACAAGACCCAGCTTGTAGTTCTCAGATCCAACTAAGAAATGAAGAATCCAACCATCATAACAAGTCCCATATTGTTGATCTCATATCCAACTGATATGTGAGGAATCCAATCCTCATACAAGACCCAGCTTGTAAACAGGCACCAACCTGATAGAATGAATCTTCATTCAATCCATTATATATAAATATATATACTTCAACAAATTCAACTACACAACTTCTCACCATTTCCTTCTTGTTTATATAGTCTTCCAACTGGTGTTAATGAATCATTGTGTCTTTTGATATTTGAACCATTGTACCTTTTCATTTAAAATGATAATCTTAAACTTTAATTAATATCATTTTTCCTTTTTATTTTTTATTCATGTTTTCATGATTCAACTCTCTTTTAATAATGGATGTGTATTGATTCATCTGTCCTTATAAGTTGATCACAGACATGGATCAAATCATTAGATTGTACTCGTGCTTCTGCTGCGTTCTCAGTTCACCAACAGACCATATTCAATTATTTATCGATTCTCTGTATTGTTCTGGTGTAACTCTCTGTCGAATGAAATCTGTATGAGGTGCTCCCTTCAAACCATTTTCATATGACCATAGGCATAGAACCACAATATTTTTATTTAATCTTTACCTTTATTTTTCTGATTCCATATGACCATATGCGGTGACCAGGCGCTAGGAAAAATGATCGTTTGAGCGCTTATCAGAATCAATGGTCATGATCCAATCTCTCGATGAGATGGACAACTGACGGAGCTTCACCCTTAGGAACTTTGGGATTTCAACTTTTCAAACCTTTCAAAACATTCGAATTAGATTTCCCAAACAAATCAAATGGTTTACATTTATTTCACAGAAATGGATCAATTGACATATTTGATTTTTACAAGGCTTAATCTGATGGCCAGGACTTAATCAAGTGTTAAGATGGATGGCCACCATTTACTCTGAGTCTTTGACTATTCTACTTACGCTATCCTTTCACTGTATTTTGATCAACGGTCGAGAACACTCTCAAAGTGATATTCAGATCGAACGTCTCATGTCCACTTCGAGACTTTGGCATTTCAAATTATGCTATCCTTCCACTATAGTAGATCGACAGAAGAGAATTCTCCTGAATTGATCTTCAGATCGAACGTCTCATGTCCACTTCGGGACTTTGAGACTTTGGGCAAGTGTTGGTGGTAAAAATTTCAAAGAAAAACTCCTAGAGTGATTTAACTTACTTACATCACTTGATGACATGTCACGAGCTGAGTAGCTGCCACATGTCACTCAAATTCATTATTTTCACGTACCTTAAATGTTGATTTCAACTTGACACTTGTCAGTCTCTGACCATGCCACATGTCCTTGCTTACATGGAATGCTGATATGGTCTATCATAGTTTCTTGCTGACGTCGACGTAGATCTCTCAATGTGACACATATTATCTCCTTGATCTAACTGCTACACATTATTTTGGTCACTTTGATGATGATTCTACAAGCATGTGTTCAGGCTCTCAAAGGGATCTTTTGCATGAGAAAAGTGAATAGTTTCTTCCCCTTCAAGGATTGTTTTTAGAATGACGTTGCAAGCTAACAGTGGTACACAGTGTGGAAATCCCTAATTTCCACAAGATTCTCTATACCTGGCTCGCAGGGTTTCCATATGATGCTATATAGGCAGGGTGCGGAGGCATTTGAAAGATAAAGAAAGAAAGAAATTTATGAGGGTTCTAGAAGGGGAATCTTCTAGAATGTGAAGTGGCATCCGTATGGTTGGGATCCTACTGGCTTCTCTAATTTGGTGGGATCATCCTCATCCCTTTAACCACTTCTCCTTCTCCTATATAATGATGGGTTTATCATGGAAAAGGTTAAGCAATATCAAGCAAGAAATTGCTGAAAGAATAGGCTGAAGACTCTGTGAAGAATCTTATTGCAACTGATGTTTGAGGTCTCCATTTGTTCATCAAGATTTTGTGGATCATCTTCATGCAAATTCAGAGCAAGTGTATGTGTGTGTTGGAACAAAGGACCACTGAAAGGGAACTTGTAACATCAAGGCAATCTGGTTGTATCTTCCACTTTTACTTAATATAATACAGTGACATGTTTCTTTCCCATAAAATCATTCTCATTTTATTACATGACTCCTTGATCACATATTTAGGTTTTCATTGAATCTACTATTGTTTCTTTCACCTTGGTTGGTTTGTGTCATTGCAGATATTATTTCACAAGAGCACCAAAGCGAAGAAGGGACAACAAAGATATAAGGAAGCAATTTTCAAAGGTATGTCATTCATTCCTTATTTGGTAGTAAATCCAATGATTGTAACCTAGGGAAAGCGTCATGTCCCATCTTGTTTTTTTTATAGATCCAGGTGGATCTAGGGAGATTAGTCTATGTTCACATTCACCGATTTATCCAATAACAAAATTGGTGACTCCACTGGGGATACGACCTATTAGTGGTTTTTTGTTGTCCATTTTCTTTTAGCCTACCTTTTTCACTTTGATTCAATCTTTGAATCTGTGGGGGATCCATCCAGACTCTCTGGATATGAAAGTTCATTTAGACCCTTAATCATTTTTTCCAAATTCCTTTGTTTGAAAACACTTCCGCACTGTGCTCTATACACAGCCTGCATAAACCTTTGATTTCTGCACTCTCACTTCTTAGCTCAATGCGAACTTTCTGCACCCTACACGTTGCTATCCTACGAAAACTGTTGATTTCTGCACTATAACCTACTGCTAGGTTGTGACGACATCTGTAATTTTTTTTGGATTGGATCCTGTTATCTTTTGATGCCCAGTTTTGCTTTGATTAGCTGGGAGAAACTTTTAAATGCCAGTATTTGACTGTTTTCTAAGTTTGAGACTTGTTGTTGATTGGTTTTCAGAGATTGAAAACTCTTCTTAATCTTTTTTCCAGTTTTACTTCTTGATTTTTTATCAACAAGGATATAATATCTGATTCTGCAATCTGAGTGCTTGATTGATTTAAAGTCTTTTGATTGGATTTAAAGTTTTGGATTGATTACATTTTCTAGATTGCTTGTTGATTGGAAAGTCAATTTTCATTTGCATTTAGTGAAACACTTTCTTATCATATTTACTTTTATATTCTTTGAAAGTTTGATTTGGGTGCTTGTTGAGTGTATAAGTTTTATGTGATTACTTGTCCTTTTTTTGTTATGCCCTCGATTCAGTTTTAGAAAGGAAGAATTTAATGTCATTTATTCGATTAAGTAATCATTCATAAGGAAGTTTTTACATTCAATTTAAATTTTTAAAGAAGAGAAAATTGATAGATTTCATTGCTCATGATTTTTTGACATTGAGTTCATTCAAGAAAAAGTACTTTTTGTAGATTTTGTGTTCCCAGAAAGATATCTTCTCCCTACTATAGATAGATTTCATTAAATGAAAGATTGCATCTTTCATATCTATTTGCATATTATTGGGTCAAGGTCTCATACAACATTGGTTTCATTTCTGTCTTCCTCTCGCATAAACAATAGCCTCTAAAACACTGTGTAATTATAAAATTTACTTCGTAACTTTTATTTTCTAGGGATCTTTTACACCAACATTAGCTAGGCTAGCGTTTTGGAATAGGCTGTGAGACACACTCTCCAAAGCATAAAACACACAATAGTATATTGTGATAGGGAGTGGTCAAATCCATTTGCAACATTTTGTCTTGGGAAGCCCTTCTCACACAAGGGTCAAACCTGAGGTCGCATTAAGACTAGCAAAGTTACTCACCCTGCTTTGTTGGTCTTGGTGTAGAGATTGCGTGTATTATGTGGGTCGCTTGAAGGTATACCCACAATGATGAGTAGAATCCTTTCAATTTGATTTCAAGATATATACCCTGCCTTTGCATGTGTATCGTACTGTCAACTGTTTCCCTAGGCATCACTGTTGTTCTTGGTAACTTTAGCAGCCTATCTTTTTAGGATCTTACACGAGGTGACTGTGGAGGGGGCAAGTATTCACGGTACCTAGAATCGACGTTGGCCAGACTCACTTGGGCTCCTTGGAGGGTATACCCATGATTATGTGTGGGAGCTTGCGCTAGGGTGTAAGTTTGTTAAGAAGGTCGTCAACGTAACTTTTCCACCTGCTCTATCCTAGCCCCTTCCTGTCTTGACTTCACTATGTTGGATTTCATCACCAACTAGTGACTTCAAAATAAGAAGGTTTTGTTTTCCTGGTTTGATCTCTAGATTTTATTAGTGAGTGTTGTTTGTTTTTGTAGTTGGCCATAGGTTTTTTCCGAAATTTTTTTGGTTCCGCCAACATTGACCCTCCACACCATTCGCGTAGGGTAAAGGGACTTCCTCTGGAAAATATGGAAGATTCTCTCCCTCCACCCCCTCATTCATCATAAGGTTCTCCTAAAAAGAGCAAGGTCCAGTACACTATAGCCTCACACGAGGAAGGTTCCTCTTCTTTAGAAATTTTTTGAATCATTTCTGATTCTCTAGAGGCTTTTCGCATTCCTTATGGATACAAGAGATGTATTCTCCAGCTGAATTCATCTGGGGAACTTGTTGTTGAAACTTCTAGAATACCGATCAGACCCCATTCAGGTGTTGGAGTTGGGTATCCTCTTTGAACCATTGGCATATTTGGAAAACAACCTCTCACTGTGCGATACCTTTAAGTCTTAGCGGCAGGTTCCGATGTACCTATCGTCTCCCAACTGCTCGAAACATCTGTGACCTACACGATACCTCTAGATCACTTTGTTGGTACAACTAGATATATCCCCATTGTTTCAGACACACAGTCAGTTGGTCCTATCTTGAATATTTCTCTCTAGATGGCCCATTCTACAATGGTCCCACATGCTACGACTATTCCCACCAAGAATACGGTGCTTAGCCAAGCTCCCATTGGTACACCACTTTCGTCTAGACCTATCCCATCACTTCCTCATGGGTATAATGATTTGAATACTTCTATCCCCATTCCTACCCAGGTTCCATCCATAGTTTCTGGAGTTTTCATTTCTCCTGGGTTCAATGATGCTTCTGGTTTCGTTCTGACACCTTCCCAGGTCCTCTTCAAAGGGTCTTATCTTCCTTTTATGGGAGGATCTGGCCCAAGTGGCTCCAATCCAATTGGAGGCACTACTCAATCATTCACTTATGGTTATCAGATTCTCATTGGAGGGTAATTTAACCTTGGGGGGAAACCTCAATTTGGGGGTGAAACTCCAATTGGGACCCAATCCTCATTTGGAGGAAAACTCTCAGTTGGAGGTTATAACCCACCCTATGGATAGAACATACCAGGATCTCTAGCCCAATATTAGAACATTATCATCTAGGGAAATCCACAATCGTCTAGGGGGAAACAACCTCAATTCAACTCTTCCATACCCCCTAGTTCAAGCCAGTCATATCTCAGGTCTTCCAACCCCATTTGGGGTCCAAACGTTAACTCTAGTATCCCTTTCCAAGGGAACATTCTCACCCAACCCAACCCTGTGGGCTACATGCCTCCACATCATCGGCTGAATCTATCAGAACACTCCACGTACATGTAGATTGCTTATGGTCCTACTGGTATACTGATGAGACTTCCTCCCCAAAGTCACTAGTATCCTCACATGAATAGACAATTGCCCTTTTTAGCCACTTTGGATCTACCCGACTTATCTATAATCTTGAATGATCCTATCTTACATTCTCCCCATTGGCTCATTATTCCCGCCAAGTTATCGTCAAACATTCCCAAATTAGATGGTAAACTGAGAGAAGACCCAAACAACCATGTTATGACTTTTCACCTTTGGTGTTCATCCAACTCTTTGATGGATGACTTTATTCTGTTACGACTCTTCCAACGAACTCTTAAGGGTTCGGCTGCAAAGTGGTATATAGAATTACCGTGAGCTTTCTTTAACAACTTCAACACCCTTCCCATGGATTTTCTCACACATTACAAACTTCCAATTCGCTATGAGACAAGAACCGAGATTTTGAGTTCCTTTAAGAAAAATTCGGCCACTCATATTTCCGATCACATCCGTGAGTGGAGACGAAGACGACATTTGATCAAACTCGACCTTTTTGATCAGTTATTGGATGAATGGTTCACCAAATCATTCGTGAATAAAATATCTCATGACATTTCCATGGGTGGAGTTGTCACTGAAGATCAGGTGATCAGTCGCGCTCAGTACCTAGATCTCGTTTATTCGCAAACGGGCACTCTTTACTACTTTCTCCTTGATGCTCCTCGTCCTTCTACTAGCGCTACCTCAACAACCCCAACAAATTATCACACTGCTGATGGTGTGATTGGCACTTTCCATGATGAAGCTAAATCCACATCGACCACTCACACCAATCACAAATCTACTGCTTCTAATGTTCAAAGTGCTCTGAATCCTACTCCTTCCACTGACAAAACTTCTGAGGTTAACTCCATTCAATCCGCTCCTGCCGAAAAAAATAATCTAAAAAAGGAAAGGGTAGGAATAAGGAGGATAAAAATAATAAACCACAATCTAAAAAAGCCAAAATGCAACTTGTTGATGATAAGGATAAGTGTAAACCTCGATATCCTTGCCTTATTTGTTGTAATGACCCTTTTCTTATTACTGTAAATAATTTCATAAATAATCTGAAACACTAGCTAAATTATAATTAATTATGATATAACCTTAAATTGATTACAAGTTATTAATTAATTATTTTGGATTATACTTAAGCTGAAATAT
>SNQJ01S0008096.1:497614-523585 GCA_010110895.2 Picea sitchensis
ACGTAACCCACACGTTAAAGGGAACATTAATTAAAAGATAAGATAATTAATATGAACTAAATGAAGGGATAAGGTTTTAATGAATGGATAAGGGGGTTGGTGGGGAGTGAAGGTTCGGGCGGTGATGGAGGCATAAGGAAGAAGGAGGATTGATTTTGGGGGCACATTCATTTGGATTGATAGAGTTTACGAGAGGATATTTTGGGGAAAAATTGGGAGAGATAGTGAACAGTGGATTTACAGTGCACACCGGGGCTGAGGGGTTTTGGGCTCGGAGGGATAGGACATCCGTAGATGTCCTAGGGCCAGGTATACTGGTCGGTAGGGTGGCCGGTTTTGGGGTGTTCAAGCGAAGGTTCAAGCGAAGATTCAAGCTTAGCATCAGTGACAGGTATTTTTCAAAATTGTGAAGTGTTTACTAAATTTTAACTTGTATGCAAATTATTATGTAGATTTAAATTGTTATGCAAATTATTTTGGAAAATGTTATTTAATTTACCAAAATCTGGGAATAAATATGCGTGAGTAATAAAATTTTTAGTAATTTTTAAATTTTCTGCCATGTTTTAAATTATAGTAGCTTAAATGAAATCTTGGTTGTTACATTTGTGGTGATGATCACTACACGAAAGATTGTCCAAGACATGTCGAGGTCACTAAGTTCCTTCAAGGGACCGCGAAGCTTCCCACTTCTACTATTTTCTCACAACCTTTCCCTTCTCAACAGAGGGCCCAATTGGTCATTCACGACCAACCCTCTCCTTCCACCACTTCATATGTCCTTATGTGTACTGGTGATTATAAAAGGAATGATGTCGCTATTACCACTCGAGCCAAATATTACTCTCCCTCCAAGGAGAAAGTCGACGATTTGCCACCATATTCCTTTTTGTATTAATATTCACAAGAGTAAACTTACAATATGTGGTTGGCACTACTCCATGAAACTGGTCCTGGGCTCCTCTTCAATTGTCCTCCAACTTCTTTTCTCTATACTTCTCTTTGCACAAGGATGGCTAAAGGTTGGGACAAGGAGAATTATCAATTGGGTATAGTTTCTTTACTATGATTTTCCTCCTTTTTAAATGGGACCCCTACCCCTTCTTTTATAGGCTAGAAGGAGCTAGGTATTTGGTCGAATGACCAACCATGCATGGACGTAAGGTTTAGTTAACTTACCCAAAGTTGTGTGTTCTGTCAGCAACTTTCCTTTTTTCGTGATTTTGTAGGTACACACAAGCTGTATTGAGTCAGCTAGTGTGAACACGCATGCAGTAGTGGAGTAGGGCACACGGGCCTTTTTTAAAAAGGTACTTTTAAGAAGAGTTGTTCAATAGTGTTTTGGAAAAGAAGGAATTTGAGATGGCTTGATGCCAGGTAAGCATGTCTAGCGAAAATTAGGGTTCTAACAGATGCCCATTAATGTGTGAGGTCAGAAGAGGATATGATGGCTAAAATACATTATCTATCTTCACCAAAGTTCCAAAAAAGTGAGCCCAGGGACCAGAAATCAGGAGGTTTCATCTGCAAAATAACAATTGTCTCACCGAGGCAGGCATACCCATGTTGAGGATAAAATAAAAATGATGGATACCAATCAAATACACTCTAGATCCATGTCATATAAATATATAAAGTGTAGTCACGAGAAATACACAGTGGAGCGACATCTCGAAATCAAAAAAGATATACATGTATAGTATCCATATTCTAGAAGTTGTTAAGGCTTGATGGTTGGAGATGAGGTCTTCAGAGCTCGAGAAACAACTTCAAAATCTTAAAAACTCAGGTAGGAGTGTAATATGAGTGTATGAATTCACTACCCAGAGGTCTTCGATGGATCGTTGGACATGGACTACAGGATCTTCATGATCATATTGAAGGCTTGATTGATTTCGAACAAAGACTTGATTGGACTTTCGGGATGGTTGGGCATGAGGACAAGAGACAAACTGCAGAGGGGCCGACTCAGGCTTGGTAAAAAATTTCCTTGGACAATAGCACGACAAATGACAAGACTGGGGCAAGACGACATTGACATAAGTTCACGATGCAGGAGGCAACGCAAACTCTCCATATGTTTGGAAGAATAACCAAATGGAGGAGGACACAACTCTATGTAGCGAGAACAACTTCCTAAGGTCATATTAAATCCCAGAGCTTGACTAACAAATGAAAGGATGTGCTTTGTCCAAGGGCGACTCGTTGTGCTGCCAAATAAAAAGAAAATACTTTTCCCTTCCTCTTTTTGGGGTATATTTGATTTTTTTGTCTTTTTTTTTTTTGTTTAAAAAGAATAAAAGAATGTTACGTTACAAAGGAGGAACGAGTGTCGCAAACATACAAGTTCTAGGTGCAAGGACAAGACTAATATTCAGAGCAAAGACACTTGGAAAAATTCCTCCCAGGGCCAAAGGTGTCAAGACACAAAGGTAAAGTGCTACAGGGCTTGCGTATAAATCATGCTTTAGATGGTTCAATTGAGAGAAACATGGAGTCGGCATTAGGCCAAAGACGCGGGTATGAAAATGTGATTAATAAGACACACAATGGTAACGCCCTTCGATGTAATTTTAACGATCCCAAAGAAGGTAAGTTCGCTCGTTTTTCATGTTTAGAGAGTCTAAAAAAACATAAAAGGAGACTCCATTATGGTACCTTTTTCAAAGGTAGTCTAGTTGGTTCGAAAAAGGGGTAAATTAGCACTAGAAAAACATCTATTCAAAACAATTTTAACGAGTGTGATAAAGACAAGATCACTGGACAATTTTTTCATTTTTAAGGAGTCTGAAAAAAGCTTAACTATGGACTCGGTCAGGAATGTTCTTCTGGACCAGTTTAACGAGTGTGAAAGAATAAGGTCACTCGACAATCTTTTCAATTTTAGGGAGTCTGAAAAGAGCTTAACTATGGACTCCATGGGGGTTCCTTTTTCATAAATTTAGTCTCTCAGGCCCGAAAAAGGGTAAAATTATATCTGAGAATAATCTTCTAGAGAACCGAAGCTCCTAGAGTATACCTTTGTTCGTACAATTGACCATCCAGACCGAAAAAGGGGTAAACTACCGTCGGATAGACGTGACTTCAAATTTCAATTTAATGAGCATGAAGGTCAACAAGATCGCTCAACAATATTTTCATGTTTAGAGGGTATGAAAAGGGCTTAAAAGAAGACCCGTAGAGGTTACTTTTCTCAGTTAATCCAGACGAGATCGAAAAGCATAAATGCAGTCTCGTCGGATGTTGCTTTCGGATCTCAATGCAAGCTTGAAAGAAAACAAAGTTTGCTCATGATCGACACTTTGTGGGTCGATTCCTGGCATTTCCTTGTAAGACCAAGCAAAAACATCGTGGAATTCCTTAAATAAATCTGTGTAGATTCGAATCTCTTCGGGGGAGCTGTCAGCTCCGACGAAAACATTCTCCATGATGATAGGGGTTCTAGAGATGTTAATAGGTATAGTTTCATCAATGGTTTCCATATTACCCTTGGCATAAACAACATGTGTCTCTAAGGGATTGATAGGAAACGACCTTTCTCCAGTCATAATCAAAGTGAATTTCCCTGCTTCGATTCTTCCTAACTCTGGGAGAAAATATGATCTGTGATGGAGATCATCCCAAGGTTTGTCTGGATGATTCATTGCCTAGATGATTTCTTTGTCTGAGGGAAAGAATAGGTCCAAAGAATTAGTACCGAAAAGGGAACCTTGAGCCCAAGTAGTCTCTAGGATCGGATCTAACTCGTGTGCGGGAGTCGGATCGGGGTCGGTGGAAGTTTGTTGGACTATAGAGTATGCAACTTCTGTCGCAGATAAGGAAAAGGGCATACCCTGGTGCCTTGTCCCTTCCATCGTGGTTGATGGGGAAGGAAGAATCCACGGATCGTTGAAGTAAGTCATGCAAAATGATGAGACTTGGAAAATCTCAACCTTATGGTGGTTTGATATGAACTTAACATCTCTTTGAGGAGGCGGGTAATCGAAAGTACCCATCAAAGGTGGGCACAAACTAACCCCTACGTTGACGATGCCAGGTTGAGTATTATTAATCATCAGGACCGCAGATGCCCACAATGAAGGGTCAGGTCAGGAGAAGGACAATTGATCAATGGTCACTATCTGGCCCTCGTGTGGAAACAACAAGACCCAGAAAATTGTTTCACCACTGCTTGCATGGCATAGGTCCAACTCCTACCTAACAAAATATTGTAGTCGAGGGATGTATCAACTACTTACACCTCAACTCACATGGTCTTCCCTCCTAACTACATGGGGAAAGAGGGGATGATTCCATGTGGTCAAAATGAACGACCATCGAAAGCGGTAAGAAGAGTAGGTGACGGAGACAAAGCAGGCTAGCCAATGGCCTTCCAACACGCCAAATACATTACGCATGTCAAGGCACCCTCGTCAAACACCGTGTAGAAAATGTTCCAAGTAAAGGTTTTCATGGTGTAAGCCACTACTATCTGGAATGCTACGTGGTAAGGGAGACGAGGTTTTAAGTTGGTCATATCAAGCATGATCGTACCCGGGTTACAAGTCTCGACAGATCTTAAAGCGGATAACAAAGATTTCCTCTGGGAAGGGAAGCTTTGGAGGACCTCCAAAGAAGACATCCCACAAGGGGTTTGAGACAAATATTCCACCAACGAATAGTTTCCGGTGGCCCTTGCATTTGGCTTGTGAGAATCTTTCTTGAACGCACCTTTTGGGATGCATGTCATTGTTTCTCCCAAAGTCTTCTCGATCTAGAGAGGAAGAGATGGGATTTCATCTTCTTTACCTTTCTTAGAGGTGTTTTTCTTGTTGTATTCATGTGCTCTAGTCGATATATAAGCATCACCTTTCATCATATACATATTCGCGGATGCAGGATTGCTCGAGAATGGACGGGGTCATTGACTGCCCCCTTCTGCATTTGTATAGGCTTCTATTAGATTTATTCCCATGTTGAAATGGGTTCATTAAAAAAATAGGTTGCTATTGTGACAAAATATTTTTGGCCTCTGCAAGCTAAGGGCACTGGTGAGTCGGGTGGTCTTCCGCACATAGGTTACATGGATACTTCACCTTCCTCTTGTCGATGTTGCCCCCGCCACCAATATTAGTGGGTTTCTTACCCCCCTTACCCTTCTTATGTTGTTTCTTCTTTCCATCAAGCTGCTGGGTGGCATTTAGATTTGTCCATTGCACACTGTGTACATCCAATGTTTGGGTAGGGGGAGAAGCCAAAATAGTATTTTGGTTGGCCTCTATGTGTTGTATAGATAATTGCTGCAATTGCTTTGTCAGTTGTTCAGCGGGATTTATTTGTGTTGAACCAACAATACCATCGACATATGGTCGAGCTCTCTGCCTGTTTTTATCAAGTATGGATTGTGGCACATCCGGCCAAATATCGTATAGTAAACCACACTGAGAATAAATGAGCTCAAGCTGTTGAGCTCTCATGATGGCATCTTCTTCGGAAAACAATCCCGATGTTGTGATGTCTTTGGATAACTGTCGGACGAAAGACTTAAGGAACCACTTAAGAAGGAATTCTAGTGGGACTAGTACCTTAATCAAACTCTTCCGACATCTCCATTCTTGGATGTGATCAGAGATATGGTCCACTTTTTTCTGTTCAAAATTGGCTAGCAATTATGTGTTGGTGTCATATCTCACAGCTAATTGAAAATGGTTTAGGAAGGCCATTGCCAATTCTCTGAAGGAAGAGTATCTTGAGAGGTCAAGCTCAATGTACCATTTCACAACACTCCCAATGAGAATGTGTTGAAACAATCACAATTGTACAGAGTCATCTTTCAAAAAATTAGACAAGCACCAAAGGTGAAAGTTGGTCACATGATCCCCTGGATCTTCGTTAGGCTTGGCTTTGAACTTTGGTATGTCCGAGGGAAATTTCATCGACATAGGGGGCCAATGTGGATCGTTACAGATGGGGTCATTCAACAACCTTGTTAATTCTGGAAAATGCAAGGTTGCTAAAAAAGGTAGTTTGGGTTGTTGTTGATAACCATGGAAAAAGTGGCCTGGAGTTTGACTGGCACCAGGTTGCCAGGAAAAGTTGGGTTGTTGGCTAGGATTATAGTAGAAACCATGGCCATGACCAACATATTGATTCAGCATTTGAGGAAACATCATCTGTGGATTCCCATACTAGGACGTAGATAGTTGGGCGTGTGGGGCATTAGAAGGGCTTTGTGAAGGGTTTCCCCATATCGATCCCATGGGCATAGGTCCTACGCCTTGCCCAGGGTTCCATTGGTTGTGAAAGTGGTTTCCACCGATCAACATTAATGACAAGGAAACTAATCCCTGCCAAGATTTCCAAGGTCCTTGTGTAGAAGGAATCCCTGTGTTTGCCCCCTGTGCAGGAATAGTACCCTGCATAGGATTTGGTTGTCCATAACTGGAGATTCCCCTGGTCGAGAAAGCGGTGTTACCAAATTATTCAAACAAATAAAATGGTGTCGAACCTATCGGCATGCTATGAGAAGGTAGTCCTTGACTCCCTACTCCAAACAAACTATTGAGTGTGTTCGGCTCGGTGGAATGCTGTTGATTTCCGCTGAGCGAAGGGGATGAAGGAGGTATATAACCTCCCCCATAAGGGAAAGAATTATAGGAGGTGGAAGGGCCTCCCATAGATCCTTGCAGAGGAGTGTTAGAACTCCCTTCCCCCAGACCCAAGGTTTGTAGAGTGAAGAAGGAAAGTATAGGACTTGTACTTGAGCTAGGCATTTCGTATGAAGACGGAGGGCCTGTTGCACTCTGGGTGAAGGGAGGAGTATCTGCTACCATTGAAGGACTTGTACCACTGCTCGAGGTAGAGACGGTTGAAACCATGGTGGTCCAGACTGATGACGGTGGGTTTGGAGGTAGAATACCCCCGGTGGTGACAACCATGATGGGAATATGAGGATTCCCAGAATAAGAGACAACATTTTTTTCCATTGCTTCCCTTTTTAAAGGTGCTGAAATTTCCTCTAATAGAGGATGGTCAGGTACATTTTCCTGTGACCCAGTCTCTTCAAACGACCCTTGTTGGTCCAATTTTCTCCTTAGAGGTGGCGGGGGTGGCTTCAGTGTAACCGGTGATAGGCCCAGAAGCCTTCATGACCGGTGGAGCTCTTTATCCTCCACTATGTGAGAAGATCAACGACATGCTAGGGATTTCTATTAGTTCAACAAAAAACAACACACACTAGAAAAATTCACTACAAGATAAAACAAGCAAACACTAAACTAGTTGGAAGAACAGTTACAACAACCAACGCTAGAGCAACTTACCGGTGCAAGTGCAACTCAAAAACAGAAACACCCTCTGGGTATACTCTGAAAAGCGTGGCCCGATGTCTGTCCCAGGTACCATGGTATACCCCCACGATCACCTGTGTATGTCACTAAAAACGATAGGAAACTAGGTTGCTAGCACGCGAACAGTCACCAGGAGGGTACAGTTGACAGTCGGGTGTACCACAATGAGCAAGGTATCAAGCTTGAAACCTATCAAGGGTATCAAAATCAAGTGGTTCGGAAGACAATTGAGGACCTCGAATGGATTCGAGACCCATGAAGCTCCATGGAAAATCCAATCAACGGAATCCCAAGACACGCCCTCTATATGTGTTCTCCATTACAATTGGTCCGACTTTGGAGGGGTTATCTATGCTACCTTTCCTCACGTGACCTCATGTTTAGCCCTTGTGTTAGAGGGGGGTCCCGGATAAATTTCACGATGCTGGACTTGGACACTCCCTAACTCATACTCCAATGTTTGATTCAATGGCCTTGAAGAGTTTCCTCTCCAACCTAATTCAAGGCCCTAACCCTAAACTAGTTGGTTGACCCTACAAACATAAAAAGTCTAATTAATTTTAGATTTAGCATTCGTTTTACGTCTTGTCTTAAGTCAAGGGTTGTGGAAATGAAACTAGTGATGTTTTGAGTGACGAAAAAGAGAAAATAAATAGAAAACTGGAAACAAAATGATTTTTCTGAACAAATTCAAATTTGTGTTTTTAAATTTTCTAACAAACTTTTCAAATTATGATTTCTAAGATCTTTGAATCAATCAAATTCAACACAGGATTTCGCTCGACTACGAGCTACTTATGTCTAAGTAAATCACTAATAACTTATGAAAACAAAACTCTTCCTTGATTATCAATTCAACAAACAATTATTCAATCAAACAAAGAAATGAAAGGAATTTTTTATTTATTTAATGCTGGCAAGGCAAAAAGGAAAAATAACGACAACTAAAGACCACAAAAATTTTTGGTCTGAGCATAGATCACAAAGAGTCACTGATGTTAACACACAAGATGATTAAAGTAGACTCTCACACTTGTCTAAAACCCCTATGAAATAATTTTTTTACAAAAAAATTTCAATGAAAGAGAAAGCTATTTTTGTAACCAAACCCAAGTTGCTCACTGATATGACAGAGGATAAAACTAAGTCAAGGAAATTTCTTAGAGGTGTAACTGTTGATAAGGAAGAGGATGACTGGCTCTCCTTACACAAAAAATTTCTCAATAGTCACGCTGTTGATAGTTCAACAACGTGTGTGTGCACGCAAGTTGTGTAATATCAGGGCGCGTGTACATGCGTACAGGCCTTAGACATGCCGCGTGTACCTATGTAATCCTTCAAAAATGAAAAATCAAGCAATCAAACACTGGCAGAGACTACTGGTATTGAAAACCAACGTCCCTTGAAGACCCAGAAACTTACTTTAACAGAAAAGAAAAACAATTTAAGGAAAATTTCATAGAACAAAATAAATCTGAGGTGGTACCTAAGCTATAAAACTGCAAAAACAGAGACCAGAATGAGATCCAGAAAACCCCCGAGGAGGATCAGTCTTGACAGGGGAGAGGATGACTACCTCTCTAAAAAAGTAATTTTTTGAATTCACACACATGACTGACACTTCATCAGCTAGAGTGTACATGCGGGCTGTGTGAAGGTAGGGCGCAGGTACATGCGTGAAGGCCTTATAAAGGCTGCATGTACCTCTGTGACTCCCATAAAAAAAATACATCTAAGCAAAGAAATAAAGACAACTAGTATGGAAGACCAGAATCTCTGCTAGGTCAGACTTTTGTAGAGACTTTAAAAATAAGGAATGAAACCATTTTTTAAAAATACCCAAGAGAAATATTCCCAGAAAACCTTAGAGGTCCCTAGTATGGTCGCCAATTCTATTGTGGGTTAGAATCCCTCCTACGGACTTAGCATTTGAGGGATCTAATCATGCATGCAAAAAATGACCATTTCAAAGGCTTCTACTTTCTCCTATTCTCCCAACACAAAACCCCACAATCATGCAATACAAAGGTGTAAACAAGATTTCATAACTCTACCTTAAGTCCTTCATTTGATGTTGATCTCTTTTCTTTCACTCGCTCTTTGATTGCAAGACTCCTCCCAAAGCTGACTTGCATTCACACATGAACAAACAGAGAGTTGTGAACATGCATTTCATATACTAATTGTTGGGTTAGTTGTGATAATATCATAAAATAAATATTCAACTTGAACACATGATATGGTGGGACATGAAAAGTATTCCTTTTTGTATTAATCTTCACAAGAGTAAACTTACAATATGTGCTTGACACTGCTCCATGAAATTGGTCTTGGGCTCCTCTTCAACTATCCTCCAACTACTTTTTTCTATACTTCTCTTTGCACAAGGATGGCTAAAGGTTGGGACAAGGGGAATTCTCAATTGGGTATAGTTTCTTTACTATGATTTTCCTCCTTTTTAAATGGGTCCCCTACCCCTTATTTTATAGGCTAGAAGGAGCTAGGTATTTGGTCGAATGATCGACCATGCATGGTCGAAAGGTTTAGTTAACTTACCAAAAGTTGTGTGTTCTGTTAGCAACTTTCCTTTTTTCATGTTGTTGTAGGTACACGAGAGCTGTATTGAGTCAGCTAGCGTGTACACACGTGTAGTAGTGGATTAGGGCACGTGGTCCTTTTTAAAAAAGGTATTTTTAAAAAGAGTTGTTCAGTAGTGTTTTGGAAAAGAAGGAATCTGAGATGGCATGATGCCAGGTAAGCATGTTTGGTGCAAATTAGGGTTATAACAATATTGTATAAGATCTTGCACAAGCACCCTCTGCAATGTCATCTCTCAAAGTCCTTCAAAGTTGTTTCGCTCAATGGAAGGAACTGTTAAAGGCCATCGATGGAATTGATCCCACGGATACGAATTTGATAATCTTTGACCTAGAAGATCACATTCCAAGGCTACCTCCTCAGTTAGCATTTCAAATACAAGTTATCATAGAGAAAAAGAATATATGTAGAACCATTATTGACAAGGGCACCTTGATGTACATTATGTCTATAACTTGTTGGAAAGCCATTGGATCTCCTCCTCTTATCGAATCACACAACACACTTAAGGCCTTCAATGGCTCTAGTTTTAAAACCTATGGTGTTCTTCCCTCATTGTCTATTACGTTGGAAGGCAATTCGATCAATGTCGAAGTTGAGGTCTTTGACACACCTCTTGATTATAACCTCTTACTTGGTCGTAGCTAGATTGATTCAATGCGTGCAGTTGTGTCTACTTTTTTCTATGTTGTACATTTCCCACGCCAAGTAAAGGTTGTTACCGTTGACCAACTAGCCTTTTTCAATTTTGATTCTTGTACTAGCAACGTACCCTTTATTTTGAAGACACCTCCCAGGTATGAGAATGTCGGTGTGCGTCTTCTCAAAGATTCAACCTTGATGGGTACATTCCCAATCCCACCACCCGACATCCCACCTCCTTTTTTCGCCTCAATCAACATGATTTCCACCTCTGTTCACGAAACTCCTACGTCTTATGACCTATGGATAGTACCTGACCCTGGTAATTACCTTCACTATGGCAAACAAATTCCCTTAAGTCTGGTTGAATCCACTTATCAAGTTATTCAATCTGCAACCCCTTCTACTCCCTCTCTTGGTGATTCATCTCCCAATCTGTTTCACATCGTATTTCCTATGGACTGGATGATAATGTCAGTTATGTCCATGGAAGACACCCCATGGGATGATGGACATCATCGTTCCATTATCTTCCTCGAAAAACACACCATCAAGAGTTACCAATGGATTTCGACTCCGACGACTGTTGTTGTCATTTCCTCTATTCTCAAGTCCACACACAATGTGCTTTATGAAGGGAACCTGAGTAACATTTTTCCCACCATTCCTCTTGACATATCCATTAAACCTAGAGTTGTCAAAAATGTTCACATCAAAGATTCATGTTCCACTGATGAGGTCGTCACTTATAAGTCCCTCTTTCAAGAATTTCATGACGTTTTCGCGTGGAGCTATGAAGAGATGTCGGGTATTGACCCCGATATTGTTATACATGAAATTAAGACCTATCCGGACGCAAAACCCATTCAGCAGAGACTTCCCCCAGTCCACCCTCATAAAGCTACCGCAATCAAACTCGAATTTGAAAAAATTCGCAAAGCCGATTTTATCTATCCTGTGGCTTTAACCGATTAGGTATCCAATATAGTTCTGGTAAATAAAAAACAAGGCACGATACATGTATGTGTTGATTATAGAGACATCAATAAAGATTGTCCCAAGGACAACTTTCCAACCCCCTTCATCGACAAGATAGTCAATGATTTCGTCGGGAGTGAAATCTTCTCGTTAATGGATGGTTTCTCGGACCATAATCAGATTAACATTTCACCCGTGGATCAACATAAAACCACTTTCATTTGTCCTTGGGGTAATTTTTCCTACCAAAAATTATCTTTCAGTTTGGAGAACACTAGTGTGAATTGTCAACGTGCCATGTCTTATGATTTTCACAATATCAAGCACATTGTACAATCGTATCTCAATGATCTACCGACACATTCCATGCGACGCCAAGACCATCCGACACACCTTTGAGATATTTTCCTTCATTGTCGTTTCTATTGGATATGGTTGAACCCACACAAATGTGTTTTTTGAGTGGAGTTAGACCGACTTCTAGGTTTTATTCTGTTACTTCATGGAATTAGGGTGGAACCTTTGAAGGTTGAGGATATCCTTAATATACCTCCTCCTTCTACCTTACGCCAGCTCCAAAGTTTGCAAGGGAAGGCAAAATTTTTGCGTCGATTCATTCCCAACTACGTTGAGTTAACACTAGAATTTACTCGACTGTTGAAGAAGGGTTATGAATTTGTATGGGACGAGACTGCCAACAAAGCCTTCGAAGCTTTGAAACTTACTCTAACACGCACACCACTATTTTTCCCACCAGATTATAGTCAAGACTATTTCCTCTATCTCATCGCTTCGGACTCTACCATTGCCATGGTTTTAGTCCAAGAATATGATTCGCACGATGAACATGTAATTTATTATTTGAGTCGGAGTCTCATGACTATCGAAGCCAAATACCTACATGTGGAAAAGCTAGCCTTGGCAGCTATTCAAGTTGTCCAACGTTTTCGTCACTATATAGTCTTACGCAAGACCACTGTTATTTTTTATTGCAACCCTATGCAACATATCCTTACATGCAAATTTCTAGAGGGAAAGTACTCCAAATGGATAGTAATTCTCCAAGAGTTAGACTTAGAGTTTGAACGTGCTAATTCTAAGAAATATTTGGTATTTGACGAATTGATATGTGACCTTCCCTTCGTTGAGACATAAAATGTGGTAGAGGATTCTCTTCCCGATGAATCCCTTTTTCTGATTAGTTCTAATGACTCTTGGTATGGAGATATTATCATTTATCTCCAGAATCAAACTTTTTGGCCCGACCTCCATAGTACGGACCGTCGTCACATACGATATCAAGCCCATCAATACATAATTCTCGGTGACACTTTCTATCGCCGTGGTGTTGACTCTATTTTTTGACGTTGTATCACCTTCGATGAGGCTAAGGAAGATTTTAATGACTGCCACTCTTGATCATGTGGTGGTCATATGTCTGGGTATTCCACTGCCCAAAATATCTTACGAGCGGGGTATTTTTGGCCTTCTTTATTTAAAGACTATATCATTGCCATCCAAAAATGCCATTCTTGTCAAACGTACAATAAAAAAATAAGATCTCATCCCGCTCCTTTACACCCTTTGGTTTCCATTGGTCCCTTCATGAAATGGGGCATTGATTTCATGACATGTAACCCTCACTCGGTCGGGGGGCATGGATACATCATCATAGCCATGGATTATTTCACAAAATGGGTCGAGGTGATGCCTACATTTGATAGCACCGGAAAAATTGCAACCCTATTCATATTCAATCATATCATCACTCGATTTGGAATCTTGGAAGCTATTGTTATTGATCACGGTAGCCATTTTGAAAATTTCATGATGTTTGAGATTACAGAAAAGTTGGGTCTTCGACATGAAAACTCAACCCCCTATTACCCACAGGCCAATGGCCAAGTTGAAGAAATAAACAAAGTTCTTAAATAGGAATTCACAAGATAAGTTGGCACACAATGTTGTTTTCAGCATTATGGGCCTATTGAACATCGGTGAAGTCTTCCATGGGATTTACACCCTTTCAATTAGTGTATGGTATTGAAGTTGTTTTGTCGATTGAATGTGAGATCCCGTCTTTGAAGCTATCCGTTGAACTTCTCCCAAACACCTTTGTTGAGGAAGAACATCTATTGTATCTAATGCAATTAGATGAAACCCATCATGATGCCACCCTGGTTATTGAAACCCAGAAGAAACACGTAAAATCCCAATATGACAAGCATGTCAAACCACGTTTTTTATCCGAAGGTGATCTAGTTCTCCTCTATCAACAAGATTGTGATTTACTAGGGGTTGAAAAATTCGAGGCTATGTGGCGAGGCCCTTATATCATCAAACGAGTGTTGGATAAGGGAGCCTATGAGTTAGTCGATTATGATGGCATTCCTTTGAGTGAACCCAGAAATGGGCTTTACTTAAAGAAGTAGTATCCTTAGGTTATCTTTGCATGAGTTCTTGTATTTTTACTGTATCATACTTTTGTGTGATTTTTCGTTATTTGGTTTCGACCCCTAGCTTCTTACCTTGCATTGTGCTTGGTTTCCATATGTCGATGTCTTCGCTACCCTATATTGGCTTTGTCGATGGCGCTAGTCATAGTACTCATAACCTAACATCTACTTCTTGGGCAATCTATGCACCTACGAATGATTTAATCAGTCTACACGATGTCTTCCTCAGTCGTTCAACTAACAATATCATGGAATATAGTGCAGTCATCAAATTTTTGACCGACACTATTTCACTTGGAATCCATCACCTTGTTGTACGACTGGATTTGCAGATAGTGGTACTACAGTTAAGTAATTTCTATGCTATCTGAAGTCCTACTTTGTTACGAGTATATCTACGAATTCGCCTCTTGGAACGTTACTTCAATTACAATGAATATCAACATATTCCTAGATGTCTAAATACATTAACATATGCATTAGCTAATTATGGAGACACATGTAAATCCAACCACAATTCACATTAAAGAAAGTAAGCTGGTAGAAGCCTCATGTATATATATAATGATAAACATTTTTTACAAAAAGTGTTTTCATCTGAAGACCAAAAATATCAAAATGAGAAGCACTTGGATTCACATAAAAAATAGCATCATGGATGCTGCTTATGGTAACACACTACTACTCGTTCTACCCTATGAAGTAGTCGACTAAGTGAACTAGACATGCCCACAATATGGTGTTGATAACGTCTCAGAATCTCATCAATGGAGATGTCTGGGATATCTTTTGTCAATCCCTCTAGGTTCTGCTCGACCGCCTCATAGTCACCAGCATCCCATCCTGCTACCGCAACTGCTTCCCCTCATCTTTGAATAGGGGATGTACTTGGAGGCCGATGTGGCCCTACATCTATATTGTCAAAAAAAATTATTAGTCTTCGGATTAAAAGCATAAAAAACATATTATATTTTAAAATTCACAAAACATCATAAAAACAAAAATGTTTTTCTTACCTAAGTCTCCCCGCTGAAATCCCTCAGGTACAACCAACTCAGGGTTGCCTCTAAAATCCAACCTAGCATATGCATAATCATCCCCCACCAGGACCTGAGGCCTCAACCATTCGAAGAATGCATCATTGTATTTCATGATGGGACCAGCTACATGCCGAGCCATGAGGTCTCACCACCTCTTTGTCCTTGGATCTCGTGGGGATGGTATGCCCCACTCTACCTATAAACGTAAACGAGGGACCCTATATAGGAAGAAAGACACTAAAATAGATCCATACCCAAATTTCTTCAGGTCCCCATTCTTGCCTTTGGTCAACTGTGTCTTCATGCTATGAAGGACACCATCGCACCAATTGAGCACTCGAGGTTCTATGCATTCCATGACATATTGAAAATAGATTTAGATGGACATGTCCAGAGATGCACTTCCTGCCATGCATGCAATAGTAAAAAGAATGGTCTAGAGAGGTAAATCCTGAACACCTATGATGGCAACCTTACCTTTGTGTCTCTCAGCCTTAGGATCGCAGTATCGACTAATGTACTCGCTCATTGGTAGGCCACCACCCCTACCCCCTGTTAAATTCACACAGGCTCCACGACGGGATAACCCCGTCAAGAAATATATATCCTCAATATCTAAAGAAATAATGTGGGCACCCACATGAAACACCTGCTGGTCTACATCCCACATGTGGACCATGTACTCCAGTAACCTTAGTTGGACCCTCATGCCCTGGATTTTAAATAATTTCAATAACCCACACTATCAGAGGGCATTTACAATGCCCAGATCATTTAATAAAATGTAATCATCATCTTCATGCTCCCATTCCCTCCACTACAACATTTCGATGATCAAAACCTGTATTAGGACAATAAAAGGAAGTTAACATCCTCATTTGCTGCTTTGGAAAGTTTTTATTGGCTAAACGCAAGTAAAGAATTTTTTATTTTCGTTCACCGCAGGTGGAGTATTACACACAGTGCGGGGTGTCTATAGGTGAACCACAAGCCACATGCAAAAAAATATGATTTCCACAGGTCCTGATATAGGTGACCTGCGGCGGCGCATGTGCACACCTACCGACCTAAAACTCAACTCAAAAAACGATTTTAAGACAACAAAAATGAAATTTAATCCGATGAAAAGCAAGAGGACAAGAATATTACCGGTTTGGTGGAATTCGTTCGTTGAATTATCACATGTGCCTCCTGCAATCGACAACTAGAGTCTGAGGTAAAAATAGGGTTTCTAGGCAAGTTTTGGGCAAAATGCAAATGAAATAGTAAAAAGAGATTTTACCCATACTTATTTCACTTTTTGATTTATCTATTAATATTTTAAATCATTTAAATGCATTTTATCAAAACCTAAAAGTCTAATGGTCTCGTGAGTATTTTGTTTTCTCGCAGATGGAGGAACTAGAATCCTGAACAATGAAGTATGGATATTTTTTCGTGATTTGTTTTTCTATTCATCACATATACAAATACTTTTTAGGGTTTTTCAGAAAAACCTAATGCCTAGTCTTTGTTCGTTCTCATGCTCGGAAATTTGTGAGAACACAACTGAGTATACTTTTGTCATCTTTTTGTACTCATCATGGTAACACGAAAAAAATGAAACTCATGGAGTATCCTTTAAGCTATTTTCATGCTCCATAAAAACGAAAATATTGTCGAGCGACCTTGTTCTTTTCATGCTCGTAAAAGTATATGAAGAAAACATTTGATGGGCGATAGTTTATCACTTTTTCGGTCTCATCGAACTACTTTAGGAAAAAGGAAATGAGAAAGTTCTCTTTAAATCATTTTTCTGACTCTATAAACATGAAAACCCCTGATTTTTCTATCTTTGGACTCGTTAAAAAAACATTGAAAGACCAATATGAGACCGAACCACTCCTTCTTACAGTTTGTTAAACATACTCCAGGGGACACATCCGAAGGATGAGCTTATATCAACAAGCATATGTTATCCTCCTCAAGCTTGTGTAAAAATAAAGAGGTACTCGCTAGAAATGGTGGGGGAAATTTTGGGAAAAGAAATGTGTCTCTGTATTTGTGTTAGTGGCAGTAATAGTCGCTCTTGAACATGACAACCCCCTTCATATTTTGAATCTGGGTTGGGAAATCCA
Source organism: Picea sitchensis (assembly GCA_010110895.2). NCBI lineage: Eukaryota > Viridiplantae > Streptophyta > Pinopsida > Pinales > Pinaceae > Picea > Picea sitchensis. The sequence goes on from SNQJ01S0008096.1 coordinate 514,774, forward strand.
TTTTTCTCTTGTCTGACTTTTTGCAAGTTCATATCTTAGGTCGTCCTTGATTCAATGCTGCCAAGACCATTGTTGTGTCGTTCATATGTTTAAGAGAAGTCCAAACAAGAACCTTATTGAGTTGGCCATCTGTAGTTGTCAATTCTTACCATGTTAGCCTTCCCTGTGTCAGTTTCAAATCATTTTCATACTTTGATCTACCCTAAATCTGTTACTTATTTCATGTCATTGATGGGGGATACATCAAGGCCCTCCTGTGATGAGTCTTTTCCTATCGACTTCCACTCATTATCTTGGAACAAGACTTAGAAATCATTCATTACATTAGAGCATGCATGCCTCAATGGCATGTTTCTTCTCTTTCAACAGTGGCCTCACATCATTGGTCCCTGATCGAGAGATTCCATCGAGTGTTCGACTTCATCTCATTTATTCGCATTCGTTGGATTTTACTAAGGTACCTTGGGAATCATTGACATCAATGGTGATTTCCCTCACACTTGTTAATAGTTTTCATCAATGACCGGTAATCAAGTGGTTTCTACCATGTTCGACTTCAGAGCCTGTAATCACATGGTTGGATTGAAGACCCTAGATCTCATCATTTTGGTCCATGTTGTGATGGAGTATTCATGATTTGTATTGACACATAGATCCACTTTATATGTCTCATGGCTATGTCTAAATCGAAGCTTTCTAGTACATAGATCCACAATGTATTCTTGGTGGCTATGTAGAATCTTGATGACATGGATCTATGGTGTATAATTGGTGGCCATGACTTACATGTATGATTTGAATCATTTGTAGTCTAAGCATGGGAATGCATACCTCAGAAATAGTATAATATTGTGTAGATGCTTGAATGTTTGTAGGTTCCCGATTGGTGTGCTCCTTGTTCCTGACACACACGCATTTTACAAAGTATTTTGGCTGTCACAAGTTCCAACCTCATACTTTGGGGGGCATTCTGTTACACATTATTTTGGTCACTTTGATGATGATTCTACAAGCATGTGTTCAAGATCTCAAAAGAATCTCTTGCATGAGAAAAGTAACTAGTTTCTTCCCCTACAAGGCTTGTTTTTAGAATGATGTCGCAGGCTAATAGTGGTACACAGTGCATAAATCCCTAATTTCCACAAGTTTCTCTATACCTGGCTCATGGGGTTTCCATAGTCTACTATGTAGGTAGGGTGCGACGGTGTTTGAAAGAAAAAGAAAGGAAGAAGTTTACAAAGGTTATAGAAAGGGAATCTTTTAGAATGTGAAGTGGCGTCGGTATGGTTGGGATCCTACTAGATTCTCTGATTTGGTGGGATCATCCTCATCCCTTTAACCACTTCTCCTTTTCCTATATAATGATGGGTTTCTCATGGAAAAGGTTAAGCAAGATCAAGAAAGGAATTGATGAAAGAATAGGATGAAGACTGTGTGAAGAATCACGTTGAAACTGATGCTTGAGGTATCCATTTGTCCATCAAGCTTTTGTGGATCATCTTCATGAAAATTCAAAGAAAGTGTATGTGTGTGTTGGAACAAAGGACCATTGGAAGGGAACTTGCGACATCAAGGTAGTTTGGTTGTATCTTCCACTTTTACTTAATATAATGTGGTGGAATTTTTCTTTCCCATAAAATCATTCTCATTTTATTACATGACTCCTTGATCACATGTTTAGGTTTTCATTGAATATACTATTGTTGCTTTCACTTTGGTTGGTTTGTGTCATTGAAGATCTGATTTCACAAGAGCACCAGAGCGAAGCAGGGACAACAAAGATATAAGGAATCGATATTCAAAGGTAGGTCATTCATTCCTTCTTTAGTAGTAAATACAATGATTGTAACCTAGGGAAAGCGTCATGTCCCATCTTGTTTTGTTCTAGATCCAGGTGGATCTAGGGAGATTGGTTTATGTCCACATTCACCGATTTATCCAATAACACTAATGGTCATAATAGTATCTAAAGGGTATCTTAGATCGGTGGCTGAGAGTGACTTCAGAACTTCCTCATTCGGGACTTCAAGACTTTTGACATTTCTTAGTTGTGAAAATCCCGAAGTAATTCTCTCGGAGTGATGTAACTTTATTACATCACTTGTTGACATGGCATGAGCCAATTTCCTCTTAACACATGTCATCATATGATTATGCCATGTGTAACTGCTGACGTGGTCTTCTGATGTGGTCTGCTATGTGTCCTTGCTTATGTGGTCTGCTGACGTGGTCTGCCACATGTCCATGTTGATGTGGTCTACTAACATAGATCTCCCTGATCTAACGATCATTGTATGTTCTCCAGATCCGATGGTCCTTATTCATTTCGGATTTCCAGGCTTCAGGTTTTTCAAATCTCAAACTGAAAAATTTGAAGTGAGATTTTCCTCGAGCTTAACCTCCTCACATATTTATACCCAAACTAAATGTTGGTCATTGATCATAATCCTAGATCGATGGCTTGATCTATCTGTGATGAAACTCTTCTAGCTCATCATGTCCTTCCACTTAGAATGATCCAACAGCTGATGGAAATTCGCATTTTGGGAATGTCAAATCTCAAAATTTCCAGAGCGTAACCTCCTCACATCTTTAGACTCGAAACAAATGTTGTTCATTGATCAGGATCTTAGATCGACAACTTGATCTTTCTGCGATGCATCTTTGCTATCTTAGCATGTCCTTCCACTTAGAATGATCCAACGGTTGACGGAAATTCACATTTCAGGAATTTCAAATCTCAAACTTTCTGGAGCCTAACCTCCTCACATATTTAGACCCAAAACCAATGTTATTCATTGATTAGGATCCTATATCAATGGATCGATCTTTCTGTGATGAAACTTTTCTATCTTATCCTATCCTCCCACTTAATTTTAATCTGATGAAAAACAGGATTTCAGATAAACGAGATCTCATATATTTTTGCTTATTCTGACCTTCCATTTACTTTTAATTTGACAACTGATGGGATTTTAGATAGCTGAGATCTCATTGTTTTCTTCTTATCCTATCCTTCCACTTACTTTTAATCCAACGACTGATGGGATTTCAGATAAACGAGATCTCATATCTTTCTTCTTATCTTTTTCTTCCACTCAAAAGTGATCCAATGCTCGATGTGGACTCTTCAAAGCAGATTAATGGTCAAGGATGATTGCAGAACCAAAACTTGCGAGTGATTTAAATCGACACCCAAACTCCGCAATTGATGTTGTGTGTTGTTGATGAGTCAACCACAGTCGTCAATCTTTGAAGATATAAGATTTGACGGTCCTGACTAATTATGGGATTGGAAATAGCATGATATTTAATTCTCCTATCGATCTCCACAATCTATCCCTACCGTTGATCTGGCTTGCAAATCTGATGGTCACAATCCTTTAATGGTCCTCAAGCCGACAGTCAATCATATGACCGATGTTCGTTATATGATACGATCAATACCATCAATTTATTGATCGGACGACTGTTGAGGCTTCTCACCTTTTCTTGTGCATTGGTCGACTTATATGTCTTTCCATTGATCAGACGACATTTCTAAAATGTTCTCTCCATTCGCTAACTCTCCTGAGATTTAATAACTATTTGTGCATTCTTTTATGCACTGATAGTTAGTCGCTAGTTCTCATGAGCTTTGATCATAGGAACATTGTTGATCCTATCATGATCAACAATAATCATGAATTTCTTTCAACCTTAAGGTGATGTTCTTCTGAAGATCTTTAGTATAATTTTTCCTCTTAAGGTTAACCTTGTTTCTCTGCTTATTTTTTGAAATTCTCTTTCCATAATTGACCCTTCATTACACATGGAAATACATTATTGTCCATATTGACACTAATTCCAACTGTATAACTGATCATGACTGATCATAACAACTTATCATGACTGTTGACATCAATGACAACACATGAATGATAATATGTCCAACAATATCCCCCTTTGTCATTGAGGGCAACACACTAACTTTATACACAAACTCCCCCTGTGATGATTCTTCTCTCCTCTGAAGTTACTCTCCCCCTTTGACATCAATGGAAAAGGGTTGCTCCCCTTATGATCAACCTCTATTTTTCTTCATTTTGTTGACCAAAAATATGATCTTGGGTAACTCCCCTTGGAATCATGTTTTGTCTTCCATAATTGAATGTCCCCCTGTCAATATGCTCTCTCTGCTCCTGAATACTCTCCCCCTTTGTTTTTGTAAGGGTAGCTCTTCCTGACAAGGTCTCTTCCCCTGTTAATTTACTAACTTCTTATCTCAGTTTATTGGGATTTTTGTGTTTAAATAAGTAGTCTTCTTGATACCAATTTTGTATTGATCGAGTCTTTCAAAATTAATCTAATTACTTTCTTATTTAATAAAAAAAACAGTCCTCCTGAGTTTTTACTGACTTTCCTTTGCCAAATAGAACAAGAGTATGAATATTACTAATCTTTTTGATCTTCTTCTTATTCGTCTTTTGATATTTTACAGGAATATCAATTGAGGAATTATACCAATTGATTTAAATGCCAATTTTGTTATCAATTGATCTTTGTTGAATGACACTTCTTGAACTTCTCTGCTACCTTTATTTTTTCTTCTTCTTGTAATCTACAGCTAACCCTACCAATGATTTTTCTTTTGACCACTAATCTGTAGATAGTCAAGATTTTCAATATGTTAATTTAGAAACTCTTTGGCATAATCCTTTGATTTTGTAAAAACCAAATTAAACTTTTTTTTTTCGCTAACAACTTATGACATCATTAGAATTTGATATTGTCACATATTCTTTTATAGGTACTTCCTTTTCTTGAGATTGATTTATCTCATATTGAATTTCACATTTTTTATTAGGAAATTTACCCATCATGATCTTATTATTAGTTTCGTCATTTTTAGGTGTAATAACATCTTTCTTGTTTTCTCCTTAAGATTTTCTTCTACATATCTTTATGAGACTGACTATTTCTAACTTCAACATGTGACATAATTCTTCCTTTTTAGTCAACTAAATCTTAAGGGCTTCTTCCACTTCTTTAGCATGTTCAAGATGGGTCTTTAGATTGATGGCTATTTCTTCTATCTCATCCAAGAATTATTTTCATTTAATAGTTTTGTCATATGTCTTCAATTCTTCCATCTCTTTTGTTAGATCAAAAACTTTAGTTTTCAATACTTTGATTTCTTCCTTGTATTCTAGTTGAATACTTTTGAGGTTGATGTTTTCTAATTCAAACATATGGCATGATTCTTCCTTTTTGGTTATTTGGATCTTCTGGTATTCTTTCTTTTTCTTAGATTCTTCAATTTGAGTCATTAGATATGCATTAGTACTTTCATTTATCTTTTTGAAATTGATGATTTCCATTTCCAACACGTGGTAAGAATTTTCTTTCCTGCTTAACTGGATTTTTAGGTCTTCTTTACTTCCTTTAATTTCCTGAAGTTGAGTGTTTGACTTCTCAACCTCCTTTCTAATAATCACAACTTCTTCTTCCATCTTATGACATGATTCTTCTTTTTCCTTACTGATTTCATTCTTCAATTTCTCAATCTCCTCTTCTTTTTCTTCTAACTGAACACTCTGTTCAAACTTTTCATGGTTAGAATGATGTAAATTTTGAAGTAGTATCATATCTTTCTGTTGGAGTTTATCCAACTCTTTTAGAGTGCATAGAGTTGTGTAATCAAGACTTTCAAGAGCCTCCATAGGAACTTTAATATGCATATAATTTCCTGGTTCCAAACGAATCTCTCCTATAACAGCTGCAACATTATTTTTAAGATTATGTAATTTTTATTTAGAGAAAACTAAGGTATTCCTCAATTCCTTGATGAGGTCGTCTTCTTCACTGTTGACTGACATTTGCCTCAAATCTTGTATTTCATTCTGATTAGAAATCTTTTTCTTAATATTATGTTCTTCAATCTGATTGCAATTTTCCTTTTCCTTATCTTCTTAATTATCTTGATAAGAACTCTCTTCTTCTGAGTTTTGTTCTTTATTCTGACAGGAATCCTCTCCATTAGAGTCTTGTTCTTTATTCTGACAGGAATCGTCTGTATCTGAGTCTTGTTGCTTACTCTGATAGGATTTCTCCTCTTCTTGTGTTTCATTATGATAATAATTTTCTAGTTGAATCCATAATTATTTTGTAGATATGTAGTGCTTCATCTTCTCTTTGACTTGGTCTGACAATCCATCCTGAATTTCTTTTAAGGCTACTTAATTATTTCTCTTTTCTTCTTTTGCAGTTTTGGATTTGCTTTTTGAAGTAGTTAAGTGCCAGGGCTTACATACTACAGAATCCCAAACTCCAAATCCTCTCGACTTCAGATATCTTTTCATATTTTCCCTCCATGATACATAATATTCTCCATCAAATAAGGGAGCTTCTTTTGTGGAGATAGCAATATGTCCACCCATTTATTCTGAATCTACCTTTAGTGTTTAAACTATGTTGAAGGAACCTACGCTCTGATACACATTGTTGAAATCGATAATTGACACTGAGAGGGGAGGGTGAATCAGTGTCACATAACTATGGACAGTTTTCCTTTTTTCACAAATTAACTGAACAACAAATATTTATTTCATTTTCTCAATCAATATATAAAAAAATAAATACTTTATTTATCTAAATAACTTGAACAAATACATAACATCAATCTTTGAATATCATATTCATACAATTATGGGAGACCCAACTCTCTGTTACAAGACCCATCTTGGAGTTCTCAGATCCAACTGAGAAATGAGGAATCCAACCGTCATAATAAGTCCCATTTTGTTTATATCAGATCCAACTGAGATGTGAGGAATCAAATCCTGATACAAGACCCAGCTCATAAATAGGCACCAACCTGATAGAATGAATCTTCATTCAATCCATTATATATACTTCAACAAATTCAACTACACAACTTCTCACTATTTCCTTCTTGTTTATATAGTCTTCCAACTAGTGTGAAGGAATCATTGTGTCTTTTGATATTTGAACCATTGTACCTTTTCATTTAAAATGATAATCTTAAACTTTAATTAATATACTTTTTCCTTTTTATTCTTTATTCATTTTTTCATGATTTAACACTCTTTTAATCATGGTTGTGTATTGATTCATCTTTCCTTATGAGTTGATCACAAACATGGATTGACTCATTAGATCGTACTCGTGCTTTTGATATGTTCTAGTTCACCAACAGATCATATTCGATTATTTATTGATTCTTTGTATTGTTCTAGTGTAAATCTCTGTTGAATGAAATCTGTATGAGGTGTTCCCTTCAAACCATTTTCATATGACCATAGACATAGAACCACGAGCTTAATATTTACGCTTTACCTTTATTTTTCTTATTCCATATGACCATATGCGGTGACCAGGTGCTAGACCAAATGATCGTTTGAGCACTTATTAGAATCAATGGTCACGATTCAATATCTCGATGAGATGGATGGTTGATGGAGCTTCGCCCTTCAGAACTTTGGGATTTCAACTTTTCAAACCTTTCAAAACTTTTGAATCAGATTTCCCGAACAGATCAGACAATTTACGTTTATTTCGCGAAAATGGGTGAATCATTAGATTTGATTCTTATAAGGCTTAATTTGACGTCCAGGACATAATCAAGCATTAATATGGATGGCCACCATTTACTCCGAGTCTTCGGATATTCTACTTACACTATCCTTTCACTGTATTTTGATCAACGGTTGATAATGCTCTTGAAGTGATCTTCAGATCAGATGTCTCGTGTCCACTTCAGGACTTCAGCATTTCAACTTATGCTATCCTTCCATTGTAGTAGATCGACGGATCTTAATGTAGTGGCCAATTTAATTAACGTCAATTAATTCTACAACATAACAGTAAAATTCAATATTTCCTTTGTATTGAGCAAAACAGTAAAATTCAGAAATTCCTTTAATTGAGCACATTCGCATATAGATTTATCAACAAATAATAATATTTTGTAGCAAAATAAAACAAATACACAATTTAAATTACCTAGTTCTGATGCTAATTCGCCTTGTTGCCTTGATGTTGCCTTCCTGTTGCCTGATGCACTGACCAACACTGCCCAAACCTACTATCCTCCCTGCCAACTAGGACAACTACCTAGCTCCAGGATATCATATGGATATCCTAGCCCCCGTGCCCAAAACCTCCAGCAAACCGGTGCCCCTAAATTGATCCTCCCGACTCCAGAACTCACTCTCCTCCCTGCAAATCCAAGAGAGCCCCAAAATCCATCCCCCCAATCTCCCGTAGAATGCCCCCTTCGTAAACCTCCTTCCCCTCCATATCCCTCCTTCACCGCCTCTTTAATTTACTTTCTTATCCACCCATTTATTACCTTATCCCCTCATAATTAATATCTTACCCCTTTTAATTAATATCTTATCCCTTTTCGTGTACGTAACTATTTTTTTTTAATTTAACAATATAACTTATTATCCCTTTTAAATTTAATAGCCAAGTTATTGAATATAATAGGTAGTTAATTAATTAATTAATTAATCAAAATTATAACCTTTAATTAATTAATAAATATTTAATTAGTATCTTTATACCAATCTTGTTTAATTAATACCATGTTAAGACAATTAATCCCCTAATTAATTGTTACTTAATATACCTTAAACATTTATTCAACTAGTGATGTTACATAGACCCACCCTTCAGGAAACTTCGTCTCGAAGTTAAGGTATCTTATGGTACAAGGAAAAGAAACACGGTTCACACATTCATAACAATTAACCGACATTATCAGTAAGTAAGTCAAGAAAACTCATACATACTAGTGTATATGTAC
>SNQJ01S0008096.1:523595-546244 GCA_010110895.2 Picea sitchensis
AAAAAAAAATAAAAAAATTTAAATAATATATCTATATAATTTTTTTTTAAAACTAAAATCGGGCATCGTGGGTGCATGAGGCCCACGTGCCCCGCCCTCACTTCCTCATGTGGACGCTGCCCTCACTTCCTCCTGTGGACGCTTGGCTGCTGGTAGTTGTAGTTACTTGGCGTGGCGTGTTGTAGTTGTAGTTGCTATGGGTGCTGGAGTCCCGGGGTCAAACCCGTGGGCTTCTCCTCCCATGCCCATAAGTTTAGCGATTTGGGTTCTTTTCTGTTACAGTAGCGCGGGATTCTCTAGATACACTCTCTAACTCAGAGTACAATGGTTGGGGTGGTTTCTGGTATTGTTGGAGCCCTCCATTCTCCATCAGAAGTCCATGTAAGGTCTCTGCAAGTTAGAGAAAACCACCTATTTCACTTCCAGGGATCGCCCTTCAAGCCTGGATGCAGCTTTGGAAGGAGGACTTCAAGGAATGGATTGAGACTGAAGACAAATTCTTTGTTTTCCATGAACAGTTTCTCTAGTTGGTTGTGGGTAGATGGAGGAAGATGAAAGCTTTAGGGTTTTCAAGGCAAAGGCTGTTAGTGTCAGGGCCTAAGTGCACCTGGTGGCTTCCCCTGGTATCTCAGTGTTGCAGATTTCGTCCTAGCCAAGCTCTTGCATCTAACCTACCAACGTAAGACGACAATCCAAGAGAAACCAAGCTTGCTCAGAAAACGTCCCAGGTAATGAGAGTCTCTGTGGGTAATTTTGTCAATTATAAACTATTCATGCATTCCAGATACTAGCTTTCTGTTGCTGGGCATGGATATATAAAGTTGCGCTTAAGAATCTCGAGCGAAAAAATGGTTCTTGGTTGATATAGTGTAATTTTAGTCGAAGCTTGTGTTACTTGCCTGGTGTTTTTTGGGCATTGCTGAACAAAGTTTTTATATTCTGTATGCAAACGTAGATAATTCTTACATATATGTAAGTGGGTATATTGTTTAGGATTTCTTGAGATTTGTTTGCAAAATGGGATTTGCTAAGTGGGTATATTGTTTAGGATTTCCTAAGATTTGTTTGCAAAATGGGCTCTGGTCTGTTATTACCTACTTCATGTTAGGATGCTTGATGCATATTTCGAAATTTCCCACTCTAATGCATTCATAGCCTGCAAAATTGTGACAAGAAATCTTACACATGTTCTATTTACTATATAATTGAACAAAAATTATAGCTTTAGAAACATTATTTCTTTCCTCTAGCTTTAGACAACACTCTGTAGGATATTTTTTTTTTTAAAGAGAGACAACAGAGAGCCACAAGCACTTGGGGTTTTGCATCACCAGGTCCTGCTTCCGAATTCGTTGGAGGTACGGTTGGTTTCTTTTTTTTTCATCATACTTCCATTTTTTTTTATTAGATGCGTCTGTACATGATCGTGAGGATTCTATAATATTGCCGATTGATTATACTGGAAACCCTGTTTTTTTTTCGTTTCATAATCTTCTTTTAAAGTCTGAAAAAGCCAGTGGAAAATTTATGTAAGCCTCGTTGTTTTCACACACAGTATGATGCTCAGTTTAATTTGCATCAGATATAGACAAACACCGCCGGTATAACTCAGGTGTAGGTCTCTTTTATCTTATCTAAGTCTTATGTCGATTTTTTTTTGGGGTTCCATATTTTCCTTTGTTCTGCACGAAAATATTAAAACCTTTTAAGGAATTGTTTCTTTTGTCTAGCTTCCTCTTATCCTTATGCGGAAATCATGCCCTTGTCCAGTCTGGGAATATTGCAATCAACGTAGCTGTCTTAGAGCACTCAAACTGTTATCTTTCCATTAGACCTGGCAAGTGGAGGTATCTATTTAGCTGAAGTTTTCCTGGACTTTTACCCTACTCCAATTGCAACACAAGCACAAACAACTTATGAGGGGTATCATGCCACCAGGGAGATTGGAACCCTGGTGGGGCATTAATAGCGCCCCTCTTTCACCAACCCAACAAGTTGTAACAACCCTAGTAGCTTGTTTTACTTTGGTAATTTGTTTTTACATTTTCAATTCATATTGCATTTACTTATTTTATTTATTTTATTTATTTTATATTTGTTTTAAAATTTCTTTGTGTGGTTTCTAGGTTAAGCATAGCTGGAGTTAGAGCTTGAAGTTTTGGCCCTTAAACCCATATTTCAAACAAAATCTCTGATACCATTTGTAGTGGCCAATTTAATTAACATCAGTTAATTCTACAACATAATAACAAAATTCAATAATTCCTTTGTATTGAGCAAAATAGTAAAATTCAGAAATTCCTTTAATTGAGCACATTCGCATATAGATTTATCAACAAATAATAATATTTTATAGCAAAATAAAACAAATACACAATTTAAATTACCTGGTTCTGATGCTAATTCGCCTTGCTGCCTTGTTGTTGCCTTCCTGCTGCCTGATGCACTGACCAACACTGCCCAAACTTACTATCCTCCCTGCCAACTAGCACAACTACCTAGCTCCAGGATATCATATGGATATCCTGGGCCCCGTGCCCAAAACCTCTAGCAAACCGGTGCCCCTGAACTGATCCTCCCGACTCCAAAACTCACTCTCCTCCCTGCAAATCCAAGAGAGCCCCAAAATCCATCCCCCCAATCTCCCATAGAATGACCCCTTCGTAAACCTCCTTCCCCTCCATATCCCTCCTTCACCGCCTCTTGCATTTACTTTCTTATCCACCCATTTATTACCTTATCCCATCATAATTAATATCTTACCCCTTTTAATTAATATCTTATCCCTTTTCGTGTACATAACTATTTTTTTTTAATTTAACAATATAACTTATTATCCCTTTTAAATTTAATACCAAAGTTATTGAATATAATAGGTAGTTAATTAATTAATTAATTAATCAAAATTATAACCTTTAATTAATTAATTAATATTTAATTAGTATCTTTATACCAGACTTGTTTAATTAATACCATGTTAAGACAATTAATCCCCTAATTAATTGTTACTTAATATACCTTAAACATTAATTCAACTAGGTTTGTTACACATAATGCTCCCGAAGTGATCTTCAGATTGAACGTCTCGTGTCCACTTCGGGACTTTGGCATTTGGGACTTCAGGACTTTGGGCAAGTGCTGGTGGTAAAACTCCCGAAGAAAAACTCTTGGAGTGATGTAACTTACCTACATCACTTGATGATGTGTCACAGGCCGAGTATCTGCCACGTGTCACTCTGATTCATGATTTTCACGTACCTGAAATGATGATTTCATCTTAACACTTGTCATTCTATGATTGTGCCTCATGCCCTTGCTAACCTGGACTACTGACATGGTCTGTCACAGTTTCTTGCTGATGTCGACATAGATATCCCGATGTGACACATATTTATCTCCTTGATCTAATGGTCAAAATAGCATCTGAAGGGTATCTTAGATCGACGAATGAGAGTGACTTCAGAACTTCTTCGTTCCAGACATTGGGACTTTTGAAATTTCTTGGTGGTGAAAATCCTGAAGTAATTCTCTCAGAGTGACGTAACTTGCTTACATCACTTGTTGACATGGCACGTGCCAATTTCCTCTTTACACATGTCATCCTCTGATTATACCATGTGTACTTGTTGATGTGGTCTGCCATGTGTCGTTGTTGATGTGGTCTGCTGATGTGGTATACCACATGTCCATGCTGACGTGGTCTTATGACATAGATCTCCCTGATCTAATGGTCATCGTATGTTCTCCATATCCAATGGTCCTTATTCATTTTGGATTTTCGGGCTTCGGGTTTTTCAAATCTCAAACTGAAAAATATGAAGTGAGATTTTCCCGGAGCTTAACCTCCTCTCATCTTTATACCTGAACTAAATGTTGTTCGTTGATCATGATCCTAGATCGATGGCTCGATCTATCTGGGATGCAACTCTTCTAGCTCATCTTGTCCTTCCACTTAGAATGATCCAACGACTGACGAAAATTCCCATTTCATGAATTTCAAATCTCAAACTTTCTGGAGCATAACCTCCTCACATCTTTAGACCCGAAACGAATGTTGTTCGTTGATCAGGATCACAGGTCGACGACTAGATCTTTCTATGATACATATTTTCTAGCTTATCCTGTCCTTCCACTTAGAATGATCCAACGATTGACAAAAATTCACATTTTGGGAATTTAAAATCTCAAACTTCATGGAGCGTAACCTCCTCATATCTTTAGACCCAAAATGAATGTTGTTCATTGATCATGATATTATATCGATGACTCAATATTTCTGTGATGCATCTTTGCTAGCTTAACATGTCCTTCCACTTACTTTTAATCTGATGGCTGATGAGATTTCGAATAAATGAGATATCAAATATTTTTTCTTATCCTGTCCTTCCATTTACTTTTAATTCGATGGCTGACGGGATTTTGGATAACCAAGATCTCAGATATTTCTTCTTATCATGTCCTTCCACTTACTTTTAATCCAACGGCTGACGGGATTTCGAATAAATGAGATCTCAGATCTTTCTGCTTATCCTGTCCTTCCACTCAAAAGTGATCCAATGGTCGATGTGGACTCTTCGAAGTAGATTAATGCTTGACGATGATTGTGGAACCACAACTTGCGAGTGATTTAAGTTGACACCCAAACTCCACAATTGAAGTTGTGCATTGTCGATGAGTCAACCAAAATTGTCGATGAGTCAACCAAAATTGTTGATCTTTGAATCTATAAGATATGACAGTCCTGACTAATTGCGGGATTGAAATAGCATGATGTTTAATTTTCCTATTGATCTCTGCAATCTAGCCTTGCCATTGATCTGGCTTGCAGATCTAAAGGTCACGATCCTCCAATGGTCCTCAAGCCCATGGTCACTTATATGACCAATGTCTGTTATATGAGACAATCAACACCATCAATTTATTGATCGGATGGCTACTGAGGCTTCTCACCTTTTCCTGTACATTGGTAGAATTCTCAGTATTTCCATCAATCGGACAACATTTCTAAAATGTGCTCTCCATTCGCTAACTCTCCTAAGCTTTAATAACTATTTGTGCATTCTTTTATGCATTGATAGTGACTCCCTAATTCTCTTGAGTTGTGATCATAGGAACATTGTTGATCCTATCGTGATCAACAAAAATCACGAATTTCTTGAAGGATTAAGGTGATGTTCTTCTGTCGATCTTTAGTATACTTTTTCCTCCTGAGATTAAATTGGTTTCTTTTCTTATTGTTTGACATTCTCTTTCCATCATTTACCCTTCATTACACATGGAAAGACATTATTGGCCATCTTGACACTAATGCCAACTGTATAACTGATCATCACTGATCATAACAACTTATCATGATTGTTGAAATCAATGACAACACATGAATGACAATATGTCCAACACACTATATGGTGAATAATATTTCAATCTACTCATTTATGACTACACTAGAATGACTTGGGATTGCATCCTCAAGAAAAAGTCAGAAGCTTTTGAATGTTTCGAGGTATTCAAGGAACTGGTTGAAAAATTAAACTGATTTGAATATCAAATTATTAAGATCAAATAATGGAGGTGAGTTTACTTCAAATGAATTCATGGATTTATTTCAAGAACAAGGAATAAAAAGACAATTCCCAACAACAAGAACAAATCAGCAAAATGGAGTTGCTGAAAGGAAAAATAGAATTGTACAATAAATTCCTAGAACCATGTTGAATGACTCCAAGCTAAGTGATATCTTTTTGGGACAAGCCGTGAATATATTTGTTCATGTATTGAACTAAGGATTGATTATAAGTAATAGTGATAAGACTCCATATGAGTTATGGAAAGGAATACTAGCCAATGTCAAACACTTTAGAGTGTTTGGAAGAAAGTGTTACATAAAAAGGGAAGACAAGAAGATTGGAAAATTTGACTCTCGGGTGGATGAAGGCATATTTGTTGGGTATTCATGCAAAAAAATTATATAAGTTCTACAACCTGAAAATCAACAAGATAGTGGAAAGCATCAATGAAAAAATTGATGAAACATACTTGTTGAAGACCAGGAAGGAAAGAAGAAATTCAAACATATTTGAAGAAAAAGAAAATGAAGAACTAAAAGAGTAAGAAGAACAAGAACAAGAAGAGAAGCAATCAAAAGAAAAACAAGAAGAAAACAACCAATAATATTTTCAGACACTTAACCGCCGCATTCAAAAGAATCATCCACCATAACAAATCATTGGAGATAGAAGTGATGGAGTACTGGAACAAGGACATTTTTCATTATTGTCCACAATTGAACCAAGTAACTTTGAGTAAGCCATAAATGGTGAACATTGGATCAAGGCTATGGAAGAAGAACTAAATAAAACACATAATAATGAGATATGGTAACTAATTTCAAGACCAAAGGATAAAAACGTAATTGGGACACAATAGGTCTTCAGAAACAAGCTAAACGAAGATAGAAAAGTAACCGAAAACAAAGAAAAACTATTGTTCAAAGGATATGCTCAAGTTGAACGAATCTATTTTTAAGAAACCTTTGCTCCCATGGCCATAATGGAAGAAATAAAAATGTTCTTGGCTTATGCATGCTCCAAAAGGATCAAAGTGTATCAAATGGATGTAGAATCATCTTTTCTAAATGGATAATCAGAAGAAGAAGTCTACATAGAACATATAGAAAGGTTTATGCTATCATAAAAGGAATAATATGTTTGCAAATTGAAGAAATCTCTGTATGGACTTAATCAAGCTCCAAGATATTGCTACTCATTACTACACATGTAATTATAGCAACAAGGATTCAGAAGGGGAAATGCAGATAGTAACCTCTACATAAAAGCGGATCAAAAACTCTACAAAGAAATGATTGGTAGTCTACTCTATGTGACAACTTCAAGACCATATGTAATGCAAGTAGTTGGACAAGTCACAATATTTCAAGCAACACCAAAGAAAAACCATGTTTTGGCAGTGAAAAGGATCTTTAGATATATTAAAGGAACAAAACATTTTGGGCTATGGTATCTGAAAGTAAATGAGTTAGCTATGGTTTCCTACACGGATACAGATTGGGTAGGAAGTATTGATGATAGAATAAGTACAAGTGGGTAAACTTTCTACATAGGTGATTTCTTAGTGTCCTAGTTGAGAAAGAAACAATCTTCAATATCCTTATCCACAATAGAAGCATAATATATCACAAAAACAACATGTTGTCCTCAAATTATTTGGATGAAGAAAACCCTGCAAGACATACAAGTGAGATATGATGAGCCAATTTCGATACTCAGTGGCAACACTAGTGCTATAAATATATCCGAAAATTTAGTGATGCATTACAAGACCAAACATATTCCTATTAAGTTCTAATTTCTACGGGAACATGTGACAAAAAAAAATATCAAGTTGGAGTACATTGGGACAAAGGAATAGATTGTAGATATCTTCAAAAATCATCTTCTTAGGGAGACCTTTGAGTATCTTTGACAAAATTTAAGAGTAATTTATTCTCCAAATTGATTTCCACAATCTTCTGCAAGAAGAAAAATGGGAATACTGTCAGGGGGAGTTACCATTTTTCATTGATGTCAAAGGGGGAGAGAAAAACAATAAAACTAGAATCATGAAGGTAGGGGGAGTAAACATGAAGACAATAGGACAATAAAATCATTGGGATCAAATCACAAAGACATGGGGAGAATGTTTTTTTTACTAAGTTTTCATCAATGCCAAAGGGGGAGATTGTTGGAGAACTGGTTTTCATTCATGTCAATCTTAGAAGAATCCCTAAAGCAAAGATTAGAAGCCCATAAAAATGATGATGATGTTTCCACTTGAAGAAGCTTTGAATATCCTTGAAGGATCCTTGACATATGTGTATATAACTCCAAAGTGGTACCCTTATGTCGTAGATTTTAAGCATGGCCCTCATGGGATGAGATAAAATGTGGTTGCTTCCACATGACCACTTTGAGTTGTACATAAATGGATCCTTGAAGGAGCCTTGAATAATACCTAAAGCCAAGTTAATAATACCCTAAAATCAAGTGAATAAGCCCCTAAAACCAAGTTAAGAATCCCCAAAATTAAAGTAAAGAATCTCCTAAGGTTGGGCATCCTTAAGGAAGAGGTGTGACTCAAAAGTTGTGACCCTTGGTTGCACCTGCTCATGTGGAGAAGAATCATATAAATAAGATGAGTCTCATTTGGAATTTGGATCACACCAATTCGACCTAGACAAGGAATATGAGTGAATTTCCAAGGGAAGATGAAGTGAAGAAGGGCGAAATTCCAAGGGAAGATGAAGTCTTGTGATCATTTCTTCTAGGATGTTCTTTGAAGGTCATATTGGAATTTTCGATATAATTATTTTTTTTATAATAATTCAGATAGTGAAACTTGGAGGTGTTTCATAATATAAAGTGAAGAATATTGTTTACAAATTTCAGGTCTTTAATCCTTACAATTTTGGAGTTATACTCAGTGGAAGTTGAGGTTTTTAAAACTAGGGTTTTCTTCTTCAAAACCAACATATTTCCATTTTCACTATAACATTTTTAGTGGATGATTCAAGGAGATAAACTTGGAGGAATTTCATAGATAATATCAAATAATATTTGGTACAAGTTTTAGATCCTGATTCATTACAGTTACATATTTATACGTGTTGGAAGTTAGGATCTGTGAGTAATCCAGAAACTAGTCCCAAACATGTGTTTGAGATAAAACATTTATATATGAAGGTTGGTAGGTCCAAATTGAATTCAAATTATTTCATTAGAAGGATCAAAAACCCTAATATCCGAGGTCCAAGTTTCATAATCTGAAATGGAAAATTGAGCTCATGGTGAATCTTACGAGTTTGCATATTTCAAGTAAAATTCTATGCAGATTTGCATATGGATTTAAGAAGTGATTTTGGGGTTGTATTTGAATGTTTATTTGATATTGTATCATAATTTGAAATATTCCAAGGGAACTAGTGTCTCCTTCTAGTAAGTGTTATAAAACTCAGGGAGTGGGTGCTTCCTTCAAGTTGGTGCTTGTAAAATATTGAAACTACTTAAGAAAAGTTTTTATGGTTTTCTCCAAGTTGGGTTTCCATGTAAAAAATATGTGTGCAATGTGTATGATTTTATGTGATGATGAATGATATGATTAATTGTTAATCTTTATGTAGTTCTTAAAGGTTAAATTTTTGAAATAACTCTATACTAATTCACCCCCCCTCTCAGTATTCTTGAATATTCTAACAAAACAAGATTGTTGCTTGACTCACTGTGATAGAAAGTACTCATAACCTTTACTTTCTTACATATGATTTCTTTATAGGTGTATGTTGTGGTTGAGGTAGCATAACTATTGTAACTGCTTCTTGATTTTTCGTTTCACTAATTTTGATTAATACCTTTTTCAACCACTCCTCAATGTATTCCCTTAAAGGTGACACAGTAATTTCATGCTTAGTTTTAATTTTGAATAATTGATTTTCAAATTCCCTTAGATCCATCTATGATTGATGAAATGTTTCGTCCACTTTGTCATTATTTTTTATGTACCAAACTAACCATATTTCAACTTCATCTTCAGAAAACTCTATAGTTTTGATACATTCATTTTCCCAATAAACTTTTAATGCATTAAGTTTCCCCATTAAATGTTCTTCTGATAGAATCATCCTATCCATCAATTAATTGGGACAATTGAAATCTTTAGTAAGACCATCAAGTTTAAGAAACAAATAATTATTTTTATTTCTCAAGACATGAGTTTTGTTTATCATTTCTTTTAATTCTTTGATTATTCTTATCCAATATGCATTGCTCTGGTTCATCCGGTAAGGTGAAGAACATTTTTTTTTTCCTGTGGGCTTCATTTAAGATTGATACCTTAGCTTAAAATATATTTACAACTTCCTTGAAAAATCCTTCATCATTTTCTAAGTCCTTTTGCAAGTACTCTTTGAAATTCTATATTCTAGATGAAAATATAGAAATAGTTTCATAAAGCTCCCAAATTTCATGGATTATATCATTTCTCTTATGTATGGCATCACCAATATATTTTACTATAGCTTGTAATAAGCTTGATCAGCCTTTGTACTTTGTGTTGTTTTCTGGGGTATCCTCTAACACAAGTGCAGGTTGGATTGAAATCAAAGGTTTGGGAAATCATGGTCCTAGTACCAAGGCAACTTATAACTCTTTTATCCTCATCTTCAATTTTGAATTTTATTTTTCCATGTTATCAATTGATTGCTTCAAGGCCTCTCCAGTAGCTTCTTGGAATTATGCAACTTTTTATGGTGTTGCTACATCAAAGTCAATTGAATATTTCCATCTTTTCATTGACCTTTTATTCTTAGTATTTACTTTTTCCAATAACAATTTCTTAGTCTCACGATTTTAGGTCATGTGGTGAGAAGCAACATACTCCTCTTCCAATATTTTGAGATCTTAGGTAATCATAGCATCAACAATTTCCCTTGTTTCCAATAATATTTTTACAAAATAGGTAGGTTCTTCAATGAGCTCATCCATTTCCATTACACGGGGACTCCCATGAACTTCATGTGTGCTTAACCCTATTGATGGTCTATTTATTTTATTTTTACGGGAGTATATGTAATACAATATTTTTCAAGATTTTTCCTTAGTGGATCTTTATCTCCACCATAGTCTCACCCTCCGACTAATGTTTTTTTGGTTTCCATTCCACTAGTTTTATTCTTTGTTCTCGATGGAGTGCTTCTTTGGGATGTTGTTGGTGAATTAGAGTTGTTTTTTTTTCACTTCCTTATCATGATGTCTGTGTCCTTCATGGGTGTTATTTATTTCTCTGGTGTCATTTGAAACTTAGTGGGTCACCATTTCATGGAGATCTAAATGATCTCCACCACCCTCTTGAAATTGTTCAATTTTAGTGAAATGTGAAGAGTACCCTACTAATTCCATACTTTGAGTAAATTTGTTGTTTGGGTCAAAACTCTCAACAAACTTAGCTTCCTTCAAGCCTAGTTGTTCATGATGTCCTTCCAAGTCATTAAGGTGGTTTATATGCTTCACGATAAATTTCTTAATTTTCCATGGTAGGAGTATGCCTTTCTTTTTCCTCTTATCATGGAAGAAGTGGACCCAAGTATTGTATTGTCTACACATCTCTCCAACAAAATTTAATTGGATACATAGAATGGTAAAAGGAAAGGCTTCTCCTCACTATCAAACAATATAATAACATTAAATTCCTTAGACATTTCATAAGAACCTTTCCCTGAGAGAAAGGTAGTTTCTTCTAGAGATATGTCAATGTACTATGACCAAACATAAATATCTTGAATTCTGAAATGAAGTTGTTATGAAATGAGTAAAAATTGTATTGATATTTATGCCTATACAAGACCAAATACCATGCATAAACTGGATCCAACGTAAAATCAACATGTTTTTCTCTTGGAAAGTATTCAAATACATGGCCATAAGCGATGGTGAAAATGAGGTAAGAAGTCATATAAACATTTCGAGTATTTTTGAGGTTATTCAACTGGAAAGAAATTTCACTTGAGATAAGATAACCCAAATCAATAATGCCTTTTTCATGCAAAGCATAGTGCAGGGCATATATAACATTTCTTGTTATAAACAAAATAGAATCTATTATGATAATGTTGGTGAACAACCATGCAAATTATTTGTACGAGTATTTTAATGAAGTTTCCCCAATCCTGGAAGTATCGGGGTTACTGGTTGGGTCCTCTAAGTAATTGATTAGAAACCTATTTCCTCCTTTATGTCACTTTAGAAATTTTTTGGCCTCTTATTTTTTGAATCACATGGTAGGTGTAGGGAGTCGTAGAATTTTGGAGAATGTTGAAGGAGCTAGAGAGATGGGTTGATGACCTTGCAATTGAATTATTCTCCATTCAAGGATGAAGTTGTTTGGGCACCATTGAATAACATATTTGAAGTCTATCACTTCTGGACCACAACCTGCTAATGTTATTCCTAAGGTCCATATTAAGTTCATTTTCTTCTCATCCAGAGAAAGAGCTATGTAGTAATTGTATTCCCTAGACCACTCAAACTCTTGATTCTCATTCCCTAGTGTGTTCAATGTATCCCCACAATACAATATTTTTTTCTTACTTGGCATTATTTTCTGCTTTTGACAAAAAGGTGGTGCTACTATCAATACTTACAACTTGATATATTTGATTTTATTTAATTTCACCACATATTGTCTTGATGACTCAATCAATCATAAATATTGATTTTAATATTCTCAACTTACATGAGATTTGGATTTATTGCAAGGTTTAACCAATGTGTTGTGAATTTAACAATGGTATTATGCTTATGCAAGTGGCAAATGATGTGGCGGGGAAAATAAATGTGATGGGAATTGGTCATGTGATGTCATGGTAGCTGGAAAAAGTTAAGTATGAGAGTGAAAAATGAGGAATGGGAAGTGCAAAATGAGAGATGGGAAGTGCAAAATGTATAACACGGAAACACAAACTTATAGACCTATAGAACTATGAACGTGAATATGAGGAAGGGTAAGGTGGTCCATATTGAGATTGAAAATATGGTTAAGTATTGAAAAAAGGTGTTTTTGCAGATCAAAAGGGTGTGTTTAGGAGAATGAGGACCTGCGGAATTGTAGACCTAGGGACTCAAGAAAAAAGGTTAATGGGAAGTATGAGCTCTACATATGCTTTTGTGATAATTGAATAAGTGTTAAAAAAGTGAAAAAGGTACAAATTGGGGAACATAAAGTGACAAGTGAATTTTGATGAATGCGGGATTGCGAACTTGCATACTTTGAGACTCAAGAAAGTTGACAGATGATATATAGCTCCAAATCTGCAATTTTGAAAAATGACTAAGTATGAGAAGGTGAAAAGTGCATTGTGGAGGATGCAGAGGTAAGAGGTGAAAAATGCATGACATGTGAATGTGGACCTATAGACTGATGGACCTATAGACCTGCAGACTTAAGAATTTTTCTACCCCCACTCCAAATTGTTTGAAAAAAATGGTTGTGTTGGAAAAAATTTTAATAGGAGAGAAAAGAAAGAAAAAGAAAATAAACAAGAATAAAGGATAAGGAAAATACTATGGGTGGTTAGATGAAAATACCAAGTTGATTAAGAATATGGATCAACAAGAGCCAAATTTAGAAGGGATCTATAGGGAACATACAAATCTAGATAGAATAAAGTTTAGGTATGTCATTCTACTGATTATTTCAATATTTCCCTATTTTATTCAAACTAGTTTCAATGCATGTTAAAAAATATATAAGGTTTTCATAGTTACCTTCAGTATTGGAAGCCATACTTTTCTTGTTGTTTTTTCTTATTCCCCTCTTTTTTTAAGAAATATATTTTTATAGGGTTTGTTTAGTTTCATATGGGGTATTTGGTATCCATTGCGATGGTACCACTCATTGCTTAAGATCCCAAACCCTTTCCACCCTGTCATTGCCAACGATGTTTTTTTTAAATTATGTGATATGCAATATGCTCAATACAAGAAAATCACCTTGGTGCACATTGTATAGAGTTAGAGACTCGGTGCTCACTTTATAGAAAAGTGCACGGGGGTGCATATATCTATGAAAATCATCGATTGGAGGAAAAAATAAATAATATTGATTTGTGTATCATATGCATACGGGTTAGTGGTGCATAATGACTAATAGTACAGACCAGTGTGAGTATATGTTTGACACCCCGAAGTGCGTAGATGTTTGATGCCTCAATGAATTATGTTTAATTAATCACATTGAAATACTATACTACATAAAAATTTCATACTTTATATTTTTTATGATTCCTGATTTTTTATAATACAAATGGCAGATAAAAGTTGAAAGAAAACATATTATTGCAATGAGCGCAATGGTATCTTATCCATGAAGAGAGGGAGGCAATTTATTTAAGTTTTATTGAAAATCTAATATATTTGAAATATTTGTAAGTTTAAATTAATGATGTTTATTGGTTAATGTGTGTCATGCAGAGACAAAAATTGAAAAAACTCAATAAGATTGTCCACAATCTGAGTGCAAAAGAGCATAATTTTTTTATGGAAATGTTGNAATATATTTGAAATATTTGTAAGTTTAAATTAATGATGTTTATTGGTTAATGTGTGTCATGCAGAGACAAAAATTGAAAAAACTCAATAAGATTGTCCACAATCTGAGTGCAAAAGAGCATAATTTTTTTATGGAAATGTTGAAAAGAGAGGAAATAGGTGGATCAAAAGGTAATCAACATTAAGTTGTTCTTTTACTTTTACTAAAAATGAATTTCTTAACATTAATCGTTAATAAGTTTTAAATACTTGATTTCACATTTTTTTATTGTTATGCAGGGACCGATAATGAGGGAATGGAATCTCATCCTACGAGGAAAAAAAAATGTTAAGGATGTAAATGATGATGATGACTTGGTCATCGGTTCATATGGAGTGGTGCTTGAAGATAATGAGAAGGGAAAATTGTTTTAAAGAGCTTTGAGTGATATAGTGGAAGGAATGTATAGACTTATTATCCACTTACAATACAAAAATCAATCTAGTGACTCCAAGAATCGGATTATCCATACACTACAAGAAGCATTTTCAGAGCCATGTTCAATGAAACCCGTGAGACTTGCAACAACAAAAACTTACAATAACAAAAAAGAATAATATACAAGGTATTATTACTAAACATGTTTTTTCTATAATATGTTCCAATAATTACCAAATTAATTTGTTTTTCTCTATTTACTTTCATGGCCATTTAAGAAAAAATAATTGTGTTTTTGTTTTCCAGCAAGATCATGAAAATTCCAAGTGACAAACAAAGGGATATCCAATACATGTCGATAGGGATGTGTTGGATTACTCAAAGGAGGGGTGAATCAGTAATAGATATTTTTAATCCTTTTTAGCCACATTATATAAATGTTGTTTATCTTTATGATCAATATACCATTATCATTCAACAAGTGTAGAGTAAATAAACCATGAACAATGAGAAATCACACACATGAACAATACACCATTATTTTTACGTGGAAACCCAATGCATGAGAAAACCACATAATGTTTTTTATTATATTTCTTTAAGAATTACATTCATTGGAAGCAACAAATTTATTTGTTCTCAACTACAACTGGAAATAGGCTCCGACCGCCTACATTTTCAGGATACAACCTAAGGGAATATCCAACTCCCTAATTATCTGGATACAAACAGAAGGAGGATACAACCCCCTATGTTCTTCGAATATGACTGGAAGGTGTCTACAACCACCTATCCTTGCCCCATCCTGTCGCCCTGAAATATAAGTGAAAGATGAAACCACTAACACACTATCACTATGAGATATACCACTATAAACATGTACCAATCTGTGCCAACAACCTATAACCAACCTGTACAAATATCATGTGATCAACATGTACCTGTAACAAAAAAAACCAAAAGGTACATGACCTGTCTGTGTTGCATCTCACCTATGTACGCGTCCTATCTGTACTGTAGCCTTCGTATGTAGGCAACATGTCTATAATGCAGCATGTGTACGCCTTCTGAAAACTATGGTTTTCAACTTCCTGAAAAACTCTGACCCTTTGTTTCCTCTCTCACATCAACTTGAAACCTGACATTGTTTCCAAATTGTAGTTGTGTCCTATGCATACACCCTCATACATATCTCTTAAACAAGTGCATCTATACCCCTTTATTCATGTGTGATACATGTGTGTATAATCAAGAATAAGCCTAATAACCCTCACATAGACTAGACATCAAAACCTCACTGATATACAACCTCACACTACATCAACAACTTCACAACCACTTCACAACCACAAGATCTCAACCATGTACCACAAAAAACATTAACCATATGCCAAGATGTGCCTCAACACTAACAAGATATACCAATGATAGATATCAAATATACCAACACTTTATTTCTATAGATCTAGCTTATACAGTAAGTGTCATACAACTAATACCCTCTCTAGGGAAAATTCTCAAACCCCCATAAGCATTTCTCATGTAGAAAAAAAAATCCAACTACACATAGAAAAAAGACATACCTTTTGAACATGAAGATAGAATTGTTGTACCTGATCATTATAGACCTTCCCGTGAGCTTGCTTTCAGACTCTAGAGACCTGGCATATTCATCTCCTCAATTTTTCATGGCTTTTACCAAATATACACACCTTGTTATACTACCATCCCACGTATGTACGCGCCCTTCTCTATTGTAGCCCGTGTACACCTCAAAAACTAGGGTTTGTTTTTCAGTATTTTTTGTAATTCTGAAAATTTCACCGTCAACCCTTCATGCTACCTAAGACTTGCATAATTTTAGATGTATCAATGAGTACTTACAATAAACCTTACACAATATTAGATATCCAATGTCCTCAATAGGTGCTAATACGAGATCCTTGCTCTCTTATTTATACTTCCATGTAGCTTCCATAGGGGTTACCTTCTAACCAACTTAACCCAATTTTCTTCTTTTAGATCTAACCCACTTCTAACCACCTGTGCACTTATAACCACATTATCCACAAACAGTAAACTCTCCACTTCTATTTGCAACTAATTTATTTTTAATTATTTTCTTATTGTAACAACTTAACCCATAATTAACTCCTAGTTTCACCCACTTGACTAGGCAACTTCTTCTAGGAGCTTCTAGAATAAATTGACTTCTTTGACCTTCTATGTAACTCATGAGGGTTATCCAAATTCACAAGGCCATAAATCTCTAACTGTGAGGAGTTATGTGATGCTCCACATATCACTGAAAATGGCATGGTATTTAATATCCATCTAGAATAGTCTTATCTACAAATATAATAACCTTGATACCATTATATATATAAAAAAATGAATTCCCTTAACCATACTGTTGGGGCTATTGAAATTTTATATCGGACACTCTTCAATGGTTGACATCAATGAAAACCAAACCTATTAATCAACAAACTCCCCCTTTGGTATTGATGGCAACACTCTAATGCAACACTGAATTCATATCTCTCATGCTCCCCCTGTGACCATCGCTCCCCCTAGAAACATGCCTCTATGGTCTCTCTCTAAGCATCTAACTCTCTATCCTACATCTAATGAATCTCTCCCCCTTTGAAATCAATGAAAAAGGTAACTTCTCATTGGGGTTTCTCCCCCTAACTAAATTATCCTTGGGGTTTCTCCCCTTGACTAAACTCTTCCTGAAACTGCTCCCCCAAATTGAAATGTCCTCTTTATGGTGCTTACTCATGTAAATTTAAGACATATAAGATAATCATTCAAAAGAATTCATTTTGGAGTAGATATTACTCTGAGTCTTTGTCAATTATACTCAAAGGATCCCCTTGGAAGCGGTTTTGTAAAGATATATGCAACCTATTCTTTTTTTCGCACATATTCAACTCTAGTGTTCTTCTCTGCTACATGTTCTCGTAGAAAGTGATACTTGATTGAAATGTGCTTCGTATTGGAGTGCATCACTGGATTTTTTGAGATACTGATGGCACTTGTATTATCACAATATATCAAAATGAGCTCATCATAATCAACCTGCATATCTTTCATAGTTTGTTTCATCCATAGAACCTGTGTACAACATGTTGCTGCTGCAATATACTCTGCTTCGGTTGTAGACAATGATATTGATGATATTTTATTTCTTATACAATATACCAAACACTCACCCAATTAGAACGTTGCTCCACTTGTACTTCTTCGATCATCAATGTAGTCTGCCCAATCTAAATATGTGTAGGCAATAAGTGATAGATCCTTTCCTTGTGGATACCATAATCCAAACTCTTATGTACCCTTGAGATATATGAATATTCTCTTTACTTCTAGAACATGTGATTCCTTTGGTGCTGCTTAAAATCATGCCACCTGTCCAACTACCTACTTTACTTTGGTTTGGATGATGTCACATAGAGTAAGCTACCAATCATTGACCTATACTACCTCTGATATGTAGACTTTGAATCATCATATTTTATTAACTTGCAACTGGTTTTCATAGGAGTATTTACTGGTTTGCAATCTTCCATTCCGAACCTATTTAGTGTTTCTCTGATATACTTTGTTTGATAAATAAAAATCACTTGGTTTCTTTGACATATCTGAAGACCCAGAAAGAAGGATAGTTATCCAAGTAATGACATTTCAAATTCATTCTTCATATCCTTTTCAAATTTCCAGCTTAACCTATCATCGTCACTTCCAAAAATAATATCATCAACATAAACTTCAATTAATAAAATACTATATTGAGTTACCTTGATGTAGAGGTTGTTGTCTGCATTTCCTTTTCTAAACCCTTGTTGTTGTACATATCTGTCCAGTCTAGAATTCCATGCTCTACGGGCCTATTTTAGACCATACAAGGCCTTCTTTAACCTGCAAACATAATCTTCATTATTTGATAAATGAAATCTTTCAGGTTGCTCAATGTATACTTCTTATTCTAGTTCCCCATTCTAAAATGTTGATTTCACGTCCATCTGATACACTTTAATATTCTTGGAGCATGTATAAGCTAGGATCAATCTGATTGCTTCCATTCTGGAAACTGGGGCAACCATCTCTTGAAATTTGATGCCTTCAACCTGTGTGTATCCTTTACATACCAATATATCTTTGTTCTTGGTAACATTTCCATCTTCATTCAATTTATTTGTGAAGACCCACTTTGTGCCAATCACATTCTTGTACCTTAGTCTTGGAACCAATTCCCAAGTTTCATTCTTCTCTATCTGATTCAACTCTTCATACATGGCCTTTATATAGAATTCATCCTTACTGGCTTCTTCAAAACGGTTTGGTTCAATCGAAGATAAGAGTGCTAGGTGTAGCTGTTCTGGTGAATGAATTGTTATTCTAGTCTCAACTGCTGCATCTTTGTTCCCGATAATCTGATCAAAAGGATGATTCTTCAGTATTTTTTTGCTAGGTGTCTTTGGAGGTACTTTTACTCTTTCTCTTCTACTTCTATCTGATCTTCCTCATATTCCTCTTCTTCTACTTCTTCATCCTTCGATTCTTCTTCGTAAACCTGTTCCACTGACTCCTTTTCTTCTTCCTTTATTTTCCATCCACCTCTCTCATCAACTATT
Source organism: Picea sitchensis (assembly GCA_010110895.2). Lineage (NCBI taxonomy): Eukaryota > Viridiplantae > Streptophyta > Pinopsida > Pinales > Pinaceae > Picea > Picea sitchensis. The sequence goes on from SNQJ01S0008096.1 coordinate 542,753, forward strand.
ACATTGATGCTTTCCACAAATTTGTTGAGCCTTAGAATGAAAAATTTGTATGCTTTCCTTGTACTTGAGTACCCAACAAGTATGCCTTTGTCCACACAAGAATCAAACATTCCAATTCTACCATCTTATCTTTTGATGTAGCATTTGCTTCAAAAAACTTTGAAGTGCTTCACATTCATTGGTCTTCCTTTCCATAGATCGTAGGAAGTTTATCACTGTTGTTTCTAAGCATTAGTCTGTTTGGAATTTGAATTGATGTATGCATTGCATGTGTCCAAAAGATATATGTCAACTTAGAATCCATTAACATTGTTTGATCCAATTCCTGTACTGTCTTGTTCTTCCTTTCGACAACTCCATTCTGTTGAGGTGTCCTAGAAATGGATAATTTCTTTTTTATTCCATCCTTGCATCGTTACAACAACCTTTCTAGTAATAGGTGCAAATTTTTTTTTGTTTAAGGTGTGTGCACGCATGTAGAGGTAGAGACATACTGAACTGTATGACGCCAATCAACAAACAACAAGACTCAACCATGAAGTTCAACACAAGAAGATTGAAGGCCTCAACAATCCACTGCAACAAATACGACCATAGGCAGAGGTGCACAACGCAGACATTTAGTGACAAAAGTAAAACTGACCACCCACCCATCCTACCCTGCAAGGTTAGGACCTCCAAGACACATAATCAACTTTCAAGCCCAGGTTCCCATCGATTTTAACCATTTAAGGTCTCAGGGCTGGCGACTGTTCTGAGGAGCATGGAGGTGTCTACATCCCACCCAACACAACAGTCCAAGCGACCAACTGATCAAAATCAAGTACAACATAAATAAGAAGAACAAATACCTCCCTTACGGAAGGCGCGCGACAATAGGACTCCGACAATAACCCAAAATTCAACATTATTTAAAAGAATAGCACCCTCATTTACTAGCTCCGAGTGATCTATTGTACTTAAGCCCAGGACGTTCCACCATGTGTCTTATCAATATCAAGAGATTACACTAACGTCGCAATAATATAACCATATCATTCATTTCTAAATTTCAATAACACTGAGATAATTAAAGGTCCTACATTCAACGCTAATCTTGCAATCTCGTTTATATGGTAAGAACAATACAACTTCATATTTCAGCTTTATATTACCAATACGAAATTTATTGACAATTATTCCAGGACATATGTGTGCCCTAACATCTTCCCTCACCTACAACATTAAAATTATCATCATATTCTAAGTAACACCTACTCGGACTAATACTATAACTTCGTATTTTAAAATTGGTAACACATAAAATCGCAAATTCATATGACAATAAATAAAAGGGCAACACTGAAAGGGACAATTATCCATATATAAAGACAATGATTAAAGATGAAAATTCTAAAAATCGATATAAGCAAAAGCATCACAATTAAATTATCATCATATCATAGGTCACATCAAATTGAGGATCACAATATTCATCATAATTGAATGTGGCATCCTATAAAATAATAAAAATTAAAAGGACACTAATTAAAAGGGACACTAATTTAAAAGGACACTAATTAAAGGACACTAATTAAAAGGACACTAATTAAAGATATAAGTTACATATATCTTTACCTATCTTTCAGATTTTATAAACCTTACATATCTATCTCATCCCTTCATTGATTTCTAATAATCGAATAAATAAAATATAATATATAATGATATGAACTTATCTAATCAGAAATTTTATCCATTAAATTCTACTAATAAAATAATCTGAATTTACCATAAACAGTGTAATTATCAATAGTTACAAGGGCCCTAGATAAAATAACCACAACGGGAAATGCCAATATCTAAATGGCATCCTAAAAAGGCAACATAAGGATAACGTCATAGTTTAAAAAGGGAAATATATCATCTAGCACCATTAAATGATAGTAATAACAAGGACAAGCTGGAAAATGACAATATCCCCATAACCAAGACAATCATATAGATAACACTAATTAAAAATCGTTGGAGAGAAATAGCATCGTGCTTACCTACTCGGGTGACAGTAAAGTTACGAAGTTACTTCCATTTGGTAATGGCAACTGGGCAAATATTAGGGTATCCGTGCAGGTGGTTTTTGCATTGTATAAAGGAAATTTACCTTATCGATGAACATCAGCAAGTGGCAAGGCAGCGGCATTCCCTAAAACGCTAAGACTGTTGTACTTACGGTTAACATCTGGCAAACTTAAAAGCAAACAAGGCAAACATAAAAGCAAACTTCTGGAAAACTTAATAGCAACTTCTGGCTGGGCAGTAACCCGTGGCATGGCAGTCTGACAGGCAAGGTTAAATATAGGCACACCAGTTAAAATAAACGAAAGGAACAAGCGCTACATCTCAGCCCCGAATTTATCGCCCGTTTGAAAGTGAAAATCGCCTAGGATATAAGGCAATTAAACCCCCACGAATAAAAGCCACAGTGAGCAATGAAAACGCAGACCATAACCATTAACCGAGAGGTAAGGGAACTCGGATTTGAAATCAGTCTGTGATGAGATTCACGTTCCCCAGTAACACACCCAACCCAAGATAAACCAACATTTTCATGGCAATAATTAACACTAATAAAATTGATAAGAAGCATGTGCTAGCTCTCGAGATTTTAGGCATGTCATTGTGTGGCAGAAAAGAGCCCAAAAACAAACGAAAACGCACTGTATGGAATGCCCCATCCAAAGACTGCCCACTGTAAAAACAAATTGCTCAATATGGACTGCCCACTGTCAGTGAATAAATGCCCAACGCATACACTGAATGCCCCCAAAATCTAAGCCCACGCTATGAAAACACTCTCTCTATAGAAAAAAACAAAACACCCTTACAAACGGTAAAACGCGCACAACGCTTAACATATCAACAGAAGAATAACAGATCGCAGAGGGGAGAACGCCATTGAAACCAAGGCTCACTGTGTATAGCATTAATAGTACATGCAACAATTTGAATCGACGACAGCGTTTTAATTTCAAATGAGAATGGGCATTACAACAACCCATTTACGGCAACCCAACGCAACTGTACCACGCCCAATCATAACAGTAAACAAACACACCCCCTAACAGTGGCAACGCCCATTACAACAGATGCCAACACAGTGGAAAATAAATGCCAATAATACATCATGCAAGGGCACCCCATAATCAGTGGCAAACGCCAAAAATCCCACAACAAAAGACGCGCACAATAAAATCTTTTCCAGTACAGTGATATAAAGGCAAATTGCCAAACCAATTTCACAATAACATTGCTGAATGGATTTGCCGAATATAAAAAGGCCAGAACAATTTCACAATATCATCATCAATAACAGTAATCTGCCGAATATAAAAATGCCAAAACAATCTCACAATATCATCAACAATAACAATAAATTTGCCGAAAATCAAAATGCTTCTTACTTCACCAATCAAAATCATACCGTTGCCTTACGCCCGCATTGGAAGACGTCCC
>SNQJ01S0008097.1:10779-29082 GCA_010110895.2 Picea sitchensis
AAAAAAAAAAAAAAAAAAATATTGAAGACAATTATTAATTATCAATTAATATCCAAAGAAAAACAACTAATTTTTTATATTAACTTATAAAAAATTGTTTTTTTTCTCAATACTATTTTTTTACTTATAATCAATTTAAAAAATAATTAAATATAAAATAATATATATTTAATAAAACATTTTTATTTAAAAAAAAAATTATTGAAAAATTTAAAAACATTATTACAAATTCAAAATTCTTTATTTAAAAAAACTATTATTAAAATATCTAAAATTATTTAAAATTCCTTATTTTATTATTTTATAAACAAACCTAACATCATCTAAAACTTTTTCTCTTGTTATTTTATTTTATTTTATAAATATTCATTTCAAGACCTTTCTTGATACTCTAATTATTTACAAGAAAAGACAAATATAGTATCTAGTTTATAGTGTAATTTCCTATAGTAAAAGTTCACTTAGAATATTACTTACTTTTTCCCAAGCGGAAAATTTCTCATTATATATTTTATATAAATTGTGTTCTAAATATGAGATTATAAGCGTAGCTCGGAATAAAGTAGATAATAATTCCCCCCCCTTTTGTGGAAATTAATCAACAAAAGTGAGAAGATTATAAATGCAAGAATCAAAAAAGTATTTTTCACTCGAGAAAAAACTGATAGAAGCAGTGTGATCTGCCAAGAGTAAGAATGTAATAGCTGATGTGTCCTATGATCTAAGAGGAATCCTACTTTCATAACTGGTGAATCCGCTAAGGGAGAAAAGGATTTTTTTTTTCTTTTTTTTTCTTTTTTGGAAATTTGGTCTTACCCCAAGGTAAGAAAGTGAGGTGGGCCCTCATGACCATCTATGTAGAGATGGTATGTGATGATCCCCATTTTATCCTGGAACACAGTCTTTGAGAGTAGATCAACAGTTTTGTTGTGCTCTCGGAAAATGTGGTTGTAGTTGATTTTTTTGAAGTGTGGTTGTAGAAGCCTGGTTCTTTTCTTCCAAGCCATGAGGGCAATTGCTTGTAGTTTGTCCTTGTCGCTTAAGCATTCAATGACAATACTAGAGTCTCCAAGCACCTGAAGGGTTTCTATGCAGAGTCTTGTAGCTAAGTAAAGTGAAGCCCAGGCACTTAAAAGTTTTGCCCTGGTGTTGGTGCCTGGGCCACAGTTGAAAGTCCACTTGTGGAAGGTATTATGTGAGGTTTTTATTAACCCTCCAGCTCCGCTTCGAGTCCCATTGGTGAGAGCATCTCCATGAAACCAAGCAATGGGGATCTCGTCAATATCAGGTGCCTTTAAAATGCGTTGGAATCTATTCTTTGTAGAAAATGAATCATTCCAAGCATTGTAGATTCCAAGTGCTTTATAAGTTGTTATTGTTGTGGATGGGATCCCATTATTGAAAATGGTGTTATTCCTTTCTAGCCAAATTGTCCAACAAATAATAGAGGAAAGGTGCATATGCTTGTGCTCCTTTTGCGCCTAGGCTTTGAAGCAATCCAAAAGAGAAATGCCATCCTAGGAAGATGAGAGTTTTAGCATTAATGTGATTTTTTGCCAAACCCGTCTTGTGAAAGAGCAATCTATGAAGAGGTGGTCTGTTGTTTCCAGATTTATACAACAAAGGTGGTAGAAACTTGGTCCAAATCGACCTTTTTTAAGCAGAACGTCCCAGGTGTTTAACTCATACTCGGTCAGTAATGAGGTGAACAGTTTGACCTTGAGCGGAATGCGCCATTCCCAGACTCGTTTTTTCCATCCTGTTATATTTGTGGGCCAAATAGAATTTGAAATGGCATTATAAACATTGTGAGCAGTTGGATTACATGAGTCGTCGCCCCCCAACCATTGAAGTTGATCCTTTGTTCCTGTGAGATGAATACCCAAATGCGTGAGAGCTAGCCGAAAGGTGTTCCATTCATCTGCTAATGTTGGAATGAGCCCAAGAGAGGTGTTGGATATCCAACAGTCAAGTTGTTATTCTGATATGGACGAAACCTTTAATTGATATAAATACCAGAAGTTGAGAGAATTCAGATGAGAAATTAGCTAGGGGGAAAGAGGAGCAGATGCATCCATTCCAATAATGTGATCACGTCCAAGCATTATAGTAAAGCCCGATCTAGGGAGCTAGCAAATCCAATGAGTGATCAAGATTTTTGATTTTGTGATGTTCCTCCAGTGAAAAGAAGTCGATTTGGGAGCAGTCGTTGATGCTAGAAGCCAGCTTTTAACAGTATGGTGACATAAATATTTGTCAATGATAATTGAATGCCATATGCTCAGGCAGGTCAACACTCGCCAGAGAGATGCAGTCGCAAGGGCTTGACTGAAAAGTAGGGGGTTTCTGATCCCCCACCCTCCCTTCTGTTTTGGCTTAGCTAGGGAGAGCCAATTGCAAATGTGCTGACGAGGGAGTTCGGAGCAGCCAGACCAGAGGAAATTAAAGATCAGCTTTCGAAGTTTTGTGAGCATTGAAGATGGGATAGCTGCTAGTGCCATCCAATATACTGCCTGTCCTTCTAGGACTGCTTTGACAAGAGTGAACCTGCCACAAAGGGAGAGTTGACTAAGCCTTGTATTCAACACAAAATAGTTTGGAAGCTCAGGATTCTAAAAGCAAGAACTAAAGCGTGGGCTGCCATTTATCATAAAACAAGTGCTCAAAGACTCCTACAACTTGAAACAGACATCTGAATTCTATCGGATGACATTGCAAGGAACCCAGATGTCGACTGTCATACTTTAATGGACCTGGAATTGGAGTGAAATAAAATTCTGTTAAAAGACGAATCCACTTAGAGGCAAAGATGTAGAGCTAACTGAATCAAGAGTGGTGATATAAACACCAAATTCTTCCATAAATTCGCTAGTGCAAGCAGAAATAAAAAAACATATTTGGGGGATCACAGGGGAGGATGGAGTCCTTCTTAAAGGACAATAGGCTTTAAAATCTGCATCTATTAACTATTTCAAGCCTTTCTTTGAACATAACACTTCTACCAATCTGCAGAGCTCAGCTCTGGTAGCTAGCCTCTACACACATACAGTTTTGGAAGAAGATGCGCTTTTACTTGAAAGTCCGTGCTCTTTACAGGAGATCTTAGTTGCTCTCAAATCCTTCTTTAAGGACAAAAGTCCAGGTCCAGATGGCTGGACTGTTGAATTCTACCTACACTTTTTTGACCTGGTTGACCTGGTTCTTCTAGAGCTTGTGGAGGACAACAGACTTCGTGGAAAGGTGATTGGAGCCATCAACTCAACCTTTTTCACTCTTATTCCCAAAGCAGGCACTCACTCATATTTTGGAGACTTCCGGCCTATTGCACTATGCAATCTCTGCTACAAACTCATTTCCAAAATCATTGCCACTAGGATCAAGCCTTTCTCTCTCATATCCTTTCGATCAAACAACTGGGTTTCTTAAAAGGCTGCCAGATTTCAGATGTCGTTGGCACTGCCTAGGAATGCTTACACAACATTAAATCCAAGAAATCCAAGGTAGTAATTCTCAAATTGGATCTGAAAAAGGCCTTCGACTGCATTGATTAGGATTTTCTCCGTTTGATCCTTGTCCAGACAGGTTTCAACCATCAATTGATAAAGTGGATTATGAGCTGTGTAGATAGTGCCAACCTTGCCATTTTAGTAAATGGAGAACCCTCTTCTTTCTTTCATATGGGTGAAGGTCTGAGGTAGGGTTGTCCCCTCTCACCTCTTCTCTTCATTTTCGTTATGGGAGCCTTAAGCCTGCTTCTCAAATCTGCACAGGCAGAAGAAAAACTCTCTGGTATTAAGGTGTCCAGAACCCTCAAGATTCTACATCTTCTCTTTGCAGATGACGTTCTCATCATGATCTAGGGCACCTCTCAGGAGTGGATTGAAATCAGAGAGATCCTACACATTTTCAGCAGTGCCACTGAATTGATGATTAATTAGGAAAAATCTACTTTCCATTTTGCCAATCTTCAACCTACATCTCTAGATCCGATCAAATATATCTTCCCCATACCTTCACCCCTCTCTCCTCTGGTCTCATTTACCAAGGATATCATTTTAGATTAGACTCATACAAGCCATCAGACTGGAACGGGCTACTTGCCAAAGTTGAAAAAAAACATTACTTACTTTCTTCAACTTATTAATATTTTATAATATATTTTTTTGTTGTTTCTTTTTATCTTTATTTTTTTTAAATTTCAACTTTATTTTAAAAATTAAGGAATGCAAACATTTTTAAACATTTCTTAAAATTTTAAAACAATATAAATTTAATCACTTCCTTACTCCAACTTGTTGTTAACTCACGTTTAACTAACTAAAAAAAATAGTTACTTTACTTTACTTACCTAAAAATATCAAATATTTAATAATAGTATTTTATTAATATATATAAGTAAACTTGAATTTTTATAGTATGATCTTCTTAAGTTTTTACATGTGAAAACTAACACTTATGTTAAACTCAATAGTTTTCAATCCATCATTAATACATTTTTAAGTAACATTTCAAAACTACATATATTTTTAAAGATTTTATTTATTTATTTATTTTAGCTAGTTTTAGTATTAATATGATAAAAAAGAGTATAGACAACACTTAATGTGACTCACCACTTTGGAGTTCGTTGCTTCGAAACCATTACCATACTAGTGACAATATATTATCGTTTTCATCATGCCAAAATATCTAATGTTCTTATGCATTGACATCACTGTGTATCTTACTATCAACAAAATAACAAGCATAAAAACAATGATAGAGAGGGTGGCTAATGCCCCCTATGTAGAAATCAAGATAAACATGAAAGATCATGCTGAAGGGTCATCCTTTTGCTTTAGGTAACATCCCTTGTAGTTTTTCTCCATTGGCTCCTTGTCCATTAGGATAGGGTTGGAGGGGGTGCCCTCATATGCTAGGGACAGGTGTGTGTTCTCCTTGGAAGTGCCTTGACAATTTGCGAGTGTTGATAAAAATTTCAATATTGAATATTTCTTACCAAAAAGCATCAAATTTACGATCCATGACATATAGCTTGTCCAATATGGCCTTATTGTGATTGTCCTTCTCCTCACCAACTTGCACAATAAATGTTTTGTTCATCTAGTATAATTTATAAGTTTGATTTTTTTTGTGTCCCTAGTATGGGCATATCTAGAATTAGGAATCCAGTTTTTAAAATTCGTCTTTAGTTGCTCCTTTATAATCTACTGTCTCTGCCATTTAACATTCTTTTCCATTTTGTCAATCTCTCTTTTAGTATCCTTAAAAAACCGGAGTTGGAAGTTTGAGGCAACCCTCATCACATCTAATTGAGCCCTAGGAAGGCACTTGGGAATCTTGAAGGCTGGGGAGGGTTTAGAAGCTAAGGGGGTACCTTTGCAGGTATTCCTCCTGCTATATATAGGGCATACATCTAGGCCAATAGGTTTCATGATTGAAGACATAGTAAGACCAGAGATTTATGAGAAACCACCGAGGACAAAGGTGTATCGGAGGAGCATCACCCATTGTAGAAATAGAGCAAAGAAACACACCAAGAACCTGTGGCAAGGAAGAGCCCTGGGAAGGCACTTGGGAATCTTGAAGGGTGGGGAGGGTTTAGAAGCTAAGGGGGTACCTTTGCAGGTGTTCCTCCTGCTATATACAAGGCATGCAACATGGCCAATAGGTTTCATGATTGAAGACAAAGTAAGACCAGAGACTGATGAGAAACCACCAAGGACAAAGGTGTATCGGAGGAGCATCACCGACAATAGAAATAGAGCAAAAAAACACACCAAGAACCTATGGCAAGGAAGAATTAACATTGGAGGAGGATCTAATATCTAGAAAGAGATCATGCTTTTGAGAACACGAGAATGGTTTTGCATTACTCCTTTGACCACCTCATGTATCCCTTTCAAGATTGACCTTGCCCCCAACCATGCATAAGAGAATGTAACAACCCTAGATAGAGAAAACCCCATACTCAAGAAAGGCCAAAGATTTGTGCAACTGAGGGATAAGATAAAGCCAAGGACCAAGGACATAACTAGTACGAGAGAACGAACTTTGTAATACGAGAGAAGTTGAAAAAACTAAATTCAAGATAGGGAGGTAACAATGTTCTCTTCCTAAAAACCACCCATGTCACCCATTAAACTCAAAAGATTCACCAAGCCAACCCTTAGCACATTGATAACAAAAAGTCAAAACGAAGCCTAGACTATAAGATCGTGAAGAAAATTACTTACTAGGGGATGCAAAACTTGCCTCCAAATGCACAACTCAAGCTCAATTTCGCGAAATCTGGAGTCGGCCATGGCTTTAACCTCCATTGCTCGGTTTGCCTGTCCAACACTACCACAGGCTATAAGAACTCCCTTGCCAATTTGATCCATGATAAAAATCTAACCATTACTCTGCCCACGTCATTCACACAACCACCATCCAAATTAACCATTCCAACCATTAAACCTCATATACCGACATAGTACCATCCACGCACCATGAGACTAAAAAGTGTTATTCATCATGGCCTCTGCTAGATGTCCTCTCTCCTATGTTTGAAACTTGATCTAAAGAGATATATTTTCAAAATTATTATAAATATTTTCTTAATTAATAATTTTTTTAAATACCTTTACCTTATAAGTTGAAATAAGAAACCTTAATACAAATAATCTAAATAAAAATTTCAATAAATTATTTATGTATGTGTTAAAGAAAAATGTATTTATATGAATTTTAATAAAATACTTATCTTTTCATTTTAATTTTGATAAAAACTTAAATACCTTCACTAAAAACTTAATATTTTAAAAATAACAATAAAATAAACTAAATTTTATATAAATTGAAAACTTTGTCAACATAAAACTTAAAACTATTACAATAATACATTCTCAGTAAATGCTTAAATTAACGAGAAGTGATACTCCTCCTCATTATCATTCCAACTGAATCAAATTAACTTTAATAAACATTAATATTAAACATAAAAATAAAACATAAGTAAGATGGTAAAAAATCAAAATTGTATAAACAATATTCTAAAGTGATCAAATTAGAACCGAATGTGACCATTAAAAACCGTGGGCTCACTAGTGCCCTCATTGAATGAAACCGACAACGTAAAGATACGTGGCAGTTTTACATTGGAGAAGTCGAAACAATGTAACGACGGTTTCAGCAGGGAGGTAGGTTGCCACCGCTAGCACGTGAGACTGCAAACGGATGGTGGAGATTGTGGACTACGAAGATGAGGGGCCCTCCGATATCCAAGACTTTTTCTTCACTGAAACCCGGAAGTTTTATAATCCGGCGGAGGCCTTTTACTGCCATGGGTGTATGGATCTTTGTAGAGATGGACGATTTGCGCTGGTCTGTGCTTCTTCCACGGTAAAATTGTACCGTCTGAATTAATTATACGCCTGAAAAAAAGCTTTTTCTGGGGATAATTTTCGAAGTATTGTCAAGCTCAAATGTTTCATGTCCGGATCCGCTTGATCAATGAATTTCTGAAGCCAAAGTGATGTTTGGATGTCTACTGGATGCGATCCGGAGTCTGTAGTACAAGCATCAATGCGAATTTTCTCTCTGTTTTCCCATATTTTGTGGTGAGTCGGGATACTTAGGGCATCTGTTTGGAAAATTCTGGATTTTTATGTATTTTAAACAATGAGCTTTTGTGAAAATGTGGATTTATCCATTTCCTGGGCCTTGGACAACATTTCAAACCAACGGACATGATATTTAGTTAAAAATGTGAACAGAAAAATGATGGATGCGAGCATTGATATATATACTTCCAGACACAGGCCCGGAGGTCTGGGGTTTCACCGTATAAGCCGTATTTTCTGGCTCAGTGTTCCTGTTTTTGTTTTTCAATTGATGATTGATTTATTTAGGGTTTCTATGTAAAAACTGTACAACTCTGCAAAGGAACAATAACAAATAGAGCAACAGATCTGAAAAAAACAAAAAGAGGAATTGCTAAAATTAAATAACTTTTATTATTAAAATATTAATAATAAGTGTTTTTAGAAAGGTACTTCCGAAGCCTGCCACATGTTTGGCACACCACATAACCCAAACTTTCTAGATAAAAGAATGAAAAAATATGGAAAAATGAATTACCCAAAATGTAAGAATTTTCATTAATAAAAACTCAAAATATCCATTAAATGACCTTGGCACCTGGTACACGGCTCATTACTCCATTAGCGTGACCAGTGAACGAAGCTCCGTTGGCAGCATCGTTGATTTTGTGCATCTATTATTATTTTTAAAATTTTTTCCTTTTGGGGCTGATCTCAATTTGTGTGATCGATGATATTTCCCACAGGCAATGTTGATTATTTAAGCCGGAAGCTGTGTCTGTTTTTAGCCTTGTGAAATTGTGGGGGGGTTTTGGTCTTTTGGATAGCGAATCCGTCGTCAAAGATGGCCAGAAAGTTCCGCGCAAAGGTGCGTCGCAGGGGAAATCAGAAAGATGTGAGAAGACGGAGACGAGGGAAGCGGCGGTTTGTTGAAGATGCATCAAACAGTTCTGATGAAGACTACGTATTGGATGAAGAAGAAGACGACGACGACGATGACGATGAGGATTTGTCGAGTGAAGTGAATGAGTCTGACGAAGAAGAAGAAGCACAAAGCACCTCAAGTGAAGACAGCGAGGAGCTTTCGGATGCAGCAAAATCAAGAAAACCAAGGCCAAACCATAGTAAATCCAATGGAAGAGCACAGACATTGAAGGGAAAACCAAGAAATCGTGCAACAAAACGGGTGAAAATATCATCAAGTGACGATGAAGATTTTGAGCCGGATTTGAGTTCCACTACAGACGATGATGAATATGATGACGACAGCGAAGAAGAGGAAACCGCTGTGGTGGGGAGATCCCGACAGAAGACAAAGCGAGTAACAAAATCCAAGAGATCGGGCACTCGGAAGCCGAAGAAAAAAAAGAAAAGGGCATCTGTAAGTAAAAGACCGGTCCGAATGAAGAAGAAAAGAAACTCTGCAGCGCAAAATTTGGTCAGCAAACGAAGGAAAATAACAGCAGAGTCGCACAAATCTATCAGAAATAAGGGCTGTGCTGACTCTGTTTCAGATGCATATTTTGTAAAACCACCAAAGCGTGCCAGGTCTCAAAGAAAATCCTCCAGAAATGAAATGACAGAGTGGAGTGCTGGCTCTGTTTCAGATGAACATTTTGTAATACCACCAAAGCGTGCCAGGTCTCAAAGAAAATCCTCCAGAAATGAAGAGACAGGGTGGAGATCTACGCGTAGGAGAAAGAGCATTCCGGAGCCAGATTTTGCATGCTCTAAATCAGATGCTGATTATACAATCTCCGAAGAAGATAGTGAACCCTCATATCGATCTCATGGATGTACGAAGACTGCAAGTCGTTCAGTGAGATCATTGTCAATGGAGAAACAAGAAATTGCTTCATACGGCAAAGACCAGCAGAAGAAGTACACTAGTTTGCTTGATGGGAAAATTAAAAGAGAGGAAGAAGGACGGAGAAGGAAAGGAAAACAAAAGGTTGAAGAATCGGAAAATGCCGCGGATTCAGAATTGTCAAAGCCAGTTTGTGGAATCTGTTTATCAGAGGATGGGAAGCCTAGCAGGGGTAAATTGGATTGTTGTGATCATTATTTTTGCTTTGCTTGTATCATGGAATGGGCCAAGGTGGAGTCTAGATGTCCAATGTGCAAACAACGTTTTCGGACCATATCAAAGTCTTCAAAGTCAGGAAAAGGATTACGTGGGACGACAATTAAGATTCCAGTACGAAATCAGGTATGCTCTCTCCTCTGGGATGTTGTTTTGAAGCTTTTAGATTTTGTTGTCGTAGTCGAGTAATTTGCTTATCTTTTGGTAGATGTATCAAATGAAGGGGGACGAGCATTTTGTCTATATACTGAGAATAGTGTCTTAATCTGTCACATTTCACTTTGGTGCCGGCTTCTTTGTTTCTGATGTCAAATTATCCTCTATAGATAATGTCAATGTCAATCAAGCAACCCTTACTCTTTTCTTTCAAACTTGTTTGGTCACTAATCCAGTTCATTGTTTATAGGCTTCTCAGTATTGAAATAGAGATTGGCATTATTTGGTATAATGAAATAATGTAAGATCAAACTTTCTAAACTCATTGGTGCAGTCTCCAAAAGACAACTACCTGCTCAAATGCTCACCTATCTGCTGTAGGAAGATAACAAAGAAAATCTGCTACCCATTTCAGTGGATAGTATGTCAATCACAATCAAAACACTCAAATAGAAGCCAAACAATTCCACAGGATGATTTTATCATTATACTTGTACTATAACATTCAAGTAAGCAGCGAAATTACAGAGATGCCACTCAACTACATTCACTCTCTGCACCTGAAATTTGTCCTCATGCACAAGATTAAGAAAACAATAATGAAGATAAAAAGAAACACTCTTTTGTTTCTGACATAGCAACAGGTTGAGCGGTCTCTTCTTCAGGGACAGATTCCATGTCAGCTCTCTTCTGAGGAATTCGTCCTTCTTGCTGCCCAGTGATTTCTCCTCATCAATTTCCTTCGATCTTAGCCCAGTGATCTTCCTCAATTGCTCAGGAATTCTGCTGCAATGCCCAGCAATATGCCTCAACTGCTCCAGTGATCTTCTTGCTCAGAGATTCTGCTCAATTGCTGTCCTGGAAGTCGCCCCCTTCTCATCCCGAAGTCCACTGCTTCTCTTAATTCGTTTTCCTCAATTAATTCTTCCCATTCAGCCTTGTGATTTCTGGTGTCTCTTATAGTTACTTCCCCAGCGGTCTCCTCCCTTGAAATGAATGTCTCAATTATAGCTGGAGTTGATTTCCTTTCCATCATTCAGCGAGATGTTCCCACAATCAGCAAGATTGCATTGCCATGCCATCACACCCAGCTGTACATCTGTCAGTCCGCTATCTCTTTGTTTATCTTATTTCCCCACCAACAGTAATCCATCATCTTAGCTAGCAGCTCCTCCTTTTGTTTTGTTTTCACTGTGGGTCCAATGTAATGGATGAATAAAGTAAGTACACAGTGTATCTTGCCCTCCCTGACAGCTATTGTTAGAATTGCCACGTTCAAATTGGGAGTTGGTGAAGTTATAAGTACCTCTTGTGGGTTCATGTAAATTTCACGGAGATTGCCCAAAGTAGAAAACTCAAACACAAACACAAATTGCTGATTAAAACATGAAACAGAAACTGGAATTTAAACATGTGTTTTTGGTGATGCAGATCACCAATGGACTAGAGATGCTCCTGTAGCAGACTCCCCTGGTCACTGAAAGTGAGCATCTTTGCTCACAAAGTTGGTGAATAGAAAGTACAATCTGGCCTTCATCCTCTGTCAACTTTTGCACACGAGTCCATAACTTCTCCATCAACTTCCTGCTTCCACACTGCTCTGCTACTACTACATTCTTAAAAGCCTTATCCTCTTCACTCTTCCTATTTTCTCCAGTTTCTTGTTTTCTCTTTACAACATGCTTCATGGTCATTGTCTTTGCTACATCTGTGTTAACCCCTGGATTTTCCCACTTGAAAATCCTGAGGGTTAAGAGCCAGCATGGCTTATTTGTCTGGCATTCAGAGGTGTTTCCCAAAGATAACTGGTATGTGCCAAGGTTGGTTCCCATACGAGTACAAGTACATGGTTGGTTTGGTAAGTTTCCACAGGTGACAGGTCTTCATGGATAGAGAGAGATGTCTATTTTTAGTATATTCCCTATTTTTGAGGAGACATAGATTGGAGGTCTGCAGGGCAGTATTGATCACATATTTAGAGTCCTTGTGAGCTCACGATTCCATTGAGCCTTTTTCGGATGACATGCCAGCAGTTTACTATTTTTAGCAGGTGGAGTTCCAGGCATCATATGATGATTTTGATCACATATTCAGAATCTTCACTGAAAATTGAATCCAATGAGTATATTTTCATTGACATGCGATGAGATTCTATTTTTAGCAATGTCTATTTTTAGACATACTATATTTGGCAATGGTCTCTTAGTGGTCCTGGACACATTTGGCCTTTTCCTATTTTTTAGGGGCTATTTTTAGCAAGGCTATATATAGCAAGTGTGGTTGCCATACAGGGTGACATGTGGCGAGTTCAGATTTTGAAATGTGGCAGTATTAGAGTGGGACATGTGGCGCATGCCTGCTTTGATGAGGTGGCATATTGGTATTTTTGGCATGTGAAAGTCTATTAAAAACTCACGCTCCTTATCCACACGTGTGCATGCTGTTCTATTCATCCACATGCGCACATCCCTTCCTCTTCATTATTATTATCTCTCCTCATGTGCCAGATCCCTATACTTTGCTCATTACTCCCTAAATCCTAGCGCATATCCTCTCATCTTCCCTATTTTCTAGCATTAATGCACCTCCCTTTTCCCTATTTTCTAGCATCATTCTCTTCCCTATTTTTTAGCATTAATGCGCCTCCCTTTTCCCTATTTTCTAGTATCCTTCTCTTCCCTATTTTCTAGCATTAATGCGCCTCCCTTTTCCCTATTTTCTACCGCATTATCTCATTAATGCGCCTCCCTTCCTAAAATCCCTAAATCCTAATGCATTCCTTTCCTAACTTCTATTTCCTAGTGCCATCCTTATTATTCCCTATTCCCATGCGCTATTTCTCCCTCTTCCTCCACATGTGCGCGCACCTCCTTCTCCATGCATCCACACGTGAGCTTGATCTCTATTATCTAGCGTATTAATCCCTAATTCTTAGCGTATTTGACTCCATATATGTACCTTTCAAATTGTGTTATTTATCCCTTTGGTAGATTAACCGCTAGCCAAAGGCACATTTCTTGTTGTTGATTTCTGGTTACATTTACAGATCTTTGAGGTTTAGAACAACAAGAAGGAAATTTGGGACACCCCCCTGAGGTTGGCATGCACCAACCCAAACGGAGAGGAGACTTGCCGGTGACATCTAGGGTATTTTCTCCTACAATTAGCTGCCTTTTTACCGCTGACTTTACTTCATTTCAGATCTGGTTTAGGGGTCAAAAAGTGTGCTAACAAATTGGCACCGCTGTCGGGGAAGCGTCAATCCTCAGATTGCAACAACATTGGTGAGTTTTTCTTCATTTAATTTATTATTTGGACTCACCTGACAACTCCACAGGAAACAAGGTCGACTCCACTAGGGAACACAAGAAGATCACCTAGATTCGATACGACACAAGATTTAGTTTTGGGCCTGAGCGAACCCTAACATCGTTTCTGGAACAAGAATATACTTTCACCAGGAACTCTTCCTAGGTTGGTAAGCATATTGAGTTCTTTTCTAAGTTCTTTCGACAAGTTATATGGTGAGTGTAACTTCGACACCTTCATCTTTGGGTTCATGCTTATTTTCATCTCAAGCTAGTACTATGGCCACAACTGTGTTTGTTTTCATCTCAGATTAACATTATGGTTGGAGCTACGAATCCAGTAAGGTTTAGATTAAGTGTTAATGACCCAATAAGTTTTGTTGCATTTCCGGATCATACTCATGGCTTATCTGCAGGTGAATATCGCAAACGCTTACCTTTGTTTGCAGGGATGTTTGGAGTATCGACTGAGGATCACTTGGTTGATTTTTTAAAAGTGGTGGATGATTGTGAGGCGGAACATGAGGATGTGGTGATGATGATGTTTGTGCAAATCCTTGAGGGGCATGCACGAACATGGTACAAATTCCTTCTTGATGCCTCCATTGATGGATGGGACATGTTCCAAGAGTTCATAGAAAAATGGGCGGATAAACGTGATAACTTTTTCTTAAATCTTTTGATAATCTTAAAAAGAATGAGAATGATACCATCATTGAGTTTAATGCCCGTTTTTCTAAGGCTTATTATAGAATTCCTACTGCTACAAGGCTTAATGATGCTGTGGTTTTGATGTATCATCTTGAGTCATATGATGGAATTTTGGGTATTTTTCTTAGGAACAAAGATCTTCACAATCTGAAGGAGGCCCAAGCTGTTGCTATCAAGGTAGAAAGAAATATCCTTGCAACCTATAAGTTTCCTCCGATCCATGTTCCTGACCAACTAAGGAAGGTGACACCATTCAATGTTATTCAACCATTGGTTGTTACAAGAGCATAAGAATTCCTTGTTATTGAATAAGAACAACAACTTGCGCCTTATCAAGTTCCCGGAGATGAAAAGGATGATAATGGATTAGGCTTGGATGATTAGGAACCAGTAGCTGCACCACTTGAGTCATATGCAGAGTTCCATGAAGATGAATATGAAGAGTTGAGTGTTCAAGTGTGTTCATTGGTTCATTCTAGTAATGATGATAAATTTCAAGAGGAAGAACCACAAGTTAGCTATGCAGAATTCAATCAACAAGAGACTTCATCCTTTCCTATCCCAACAGTCGTTCAAGAACAATTTGATTAGCTACCATTTCAATAGGGGGAGAAGCTTATGGTTTAACCAAAAGATGTACCCCTTACGATTTGCCTATGATCCCACATTTAGATTTTGTTCTTCAAGAGGATCCTTTAACTGACCAGTGCCTGGATATCAGGGTTCATCATGATTCAATTGAGTTGAGAATGATGGAGGTATTTCAACAAGTAGATTCTAAGAGTTTTGGCTCTCATGCTTTCATGCTCATTATTATTGAAGTACCATGTTCCAAATTCCAGCCAACAACATTTTGCTATTTCTTCTGTAGCAAGTACATCAAGGCATCTTTTCGTCTTAAGAGATTTCATGATTGGTTGCACTGGAAGGTTGACTGTTTTGATATTTCTCATCTTATTGATCACTCAGTTGCATGGTTACATTGGTCATTGGAGTATGTTGATTAATCGTGCCAGCTTTGACGAACCTCTAGAGAAAAAAGAGGTGAAATTTTGGGTTTTTGAGGGGTTGTAGTCATTGTTTAAATTTGTTGATTAGGGGTAGTTTTTTCCTTATTTAAGCAATGTTATTTTCAGATTTTAGTGTCGCTGATTTTTATACCTTAGGACAACAAATTAACTCCTTTTGTTTCGCAGATTTTTTCAAGTCATCTTCTTTCAAGTCTTAGGGTAAGAGTGACTGATTTTTCCTTATTATATCGGCATGTGGTAATGTCTTGTGATATCATCAATGCCTCACATGAGGTTGGTCTTAGTTTCCCAATAATTGTTGTCCATTTTTTTTGAAACTTTGGGCCACAATTCTGAGTGTCTTATCATATAGTTGCCGAGTCTTTCTTATGACTTATTTTTAGAGTGAGCCTGGATGATGGGTTGTTTGTTCATATTCCAAAGCATTGAGTCTATTGGGAAGGGTAGAGTTGAAGAGACATAGGAGAGTCTTGAGTCATCTTATGTTTTGTCTCTTCATTGCTTTCCATTGAGTCATCTGTTTTGAGTTAGTGATCCCCCTCATCCAGTGGTAGGGATATGGTACCATACATCTTATATCTTCTTGTGTTATCACTTCGTGTTGAGGGAAGAGTTTTAATCATTTCTTTTCTTTTCAGCAGGTCATCCCACATAGACCTCGACACATTATCTGGGGATGATTCAAAAGTAGAGCACCCTGATGGTCGTTAGCCTCATTAGCGGTCATTTCGCATTCGGCAAGACTGATCAATATTGAGCATTGATTGAATGATCCATGTCAGTGTTCGACTTCAGTACATCTTTCATAATGACATGTTGTGCTCGTATCTTAGGGCCCATTGGCATTATTGGTGGGTTCTTTTGCGCTTGGCAGATGTTTACATTATTGACATCTGACTAAGTGACTCTCTCCCATGTGTCGACTTTAACACATTTTTTGTAGGGAGGAGTGTACATGGTAGGTGGTAGCAGGTAACAGATTTGGTTGAGACCCCCTTTTTCAGCTTGTCAGCATGAGGACCATATGTATTTTTTGAATCCATGGTGTTGGGTATGTGTTATATTCTTTGCATGTGTGTGTGTGTGGGTGCGTCAGATACGACAACTGCGTCTGACGATCCCTTCACCTAGAGCTCTGCCGTGTGCGCTGGGCGCTTTCCTAGGGGGGTCCCAGGGGGGGCAGGTATGCCCCCCCTGGTTACGCGCAGCGTTCGGGGCAGTGCCCCGAATTTTTTTTTTTGGGCGGTTTTTGCTATTTTTAGCGGATTTTGCTATTTTTAGCTGATTTGTAAATTAATCCCGGATTAAGGGATTAGGGTTTTGGTATCTACGAAATACCTAAAAACATTGTATATATTGTATGGCGAATGGTGAAATTCGATATAATGAAAATAAGAAAGGTTTTCCCGGTTTAGGGTTTCCGGTATAAAATCTCTGTGTACTCTGTGTATGAGCCATTGATTAATTTTTGTATTGCTTAAGAATCTATATGCATTGATTTACTTCGCAGGTTTAAAACTTACACATTGCCCACTAGAAAGGCATTTTTGGTCACATGGCAGCATGACGGGTACATGGGTTTATTGGTATGTTTCTCTATTTTTCTCACAGAGCATTATTCGTAGTTTTCAGACACAAAGATTCGCAGGTTCTCGAGGTCTTGCAGGGGGATCTCGTCCCCTTGAGTCGCCATTGTTAACCCCTGGATTTTCTCACTTGAAAATCTTGATGGTTAAGAGCCAACTTGACTTATTTGGTTGGCATTTATAGGTGTTTCCCAAAGATAACTTGGTATGTGCCAAGGTTGGTTCCCATACGAGTACATTTACAAGATTGGTTTGGTAGTGTTCTTTGTTACAGAGACAGAAGTTTCCACAGGTCTTCATGGATAGAGAGGGATGTATGTTTTTAGTATATTCCCTATTTTTGAGGAGACAAATATCGGAGGTCCACATGGCAATATTGATCACATATTTAGAGTCCTTGCGAGCTCACGATTCCATTGAGCCTTTTTCAGATGACATGCAAACAATTTACTATTTTTAGCAGGTGGAGTTCCAAGCCTCAAATGATGATTTTGATTACATATTCGGATTCCTCATGGAAAATCGAATCCGATATTTTCATTGACATGCAACGAGATTCTATTTTTAGCAGTGCCTATTTTTAGATATATTATATTCGACAATGGTCTCCTAGTGGTCCCAGACACATTTGGACTTTTCCTATTTTTAGGTTGGATTGCTATTTTTAGCAGGGCTATATGTAGCAAGCGTGGTCACCATACAGGGTGACATGTGTCTAGTTTGGATTTCGACATGTGGCAGTATTAGAGTGAGACATGTGGCGCATCATTACACGAGAATGGTGGTGCATGCATGAGTAAATCAAGGTGCATGCATGCTTTGAGGAGGTGGCATATTGGTATTTTTGGCATGTGAAAGTCTATTAAAGATTCACTCCCCTTATCCACATGTGTGCATGCTATTCTATTCACTCACATGCACACTTCCCTTCCTCTTCACTAATATTATCTCTCCTCATGCGCCAGATTCCTATACTTAGCGCATTACTCCCTGAATCATAACACATATCTTCTCATCTTCCCTATTTTCTAGCATTAATGCGCCTCCCTTTTCCCTATTTTCTAGCATTCTTCGCTTCTCGATTCTCTAGCATTGATGTGCCTCCCTTTTCCCTATTTTCTAGCATCCTTCTCTTCCCTATTTTCTAGCATTAATGCGTCTCCCTTTTCCCTATTTTCTAGCATTAATGCACCTCCCTTTTCCCTATTTTCTAGTGCATTGTCGCATTAATGCGCCTCCCATCCTAAAATCCCTAAATTCCAACGCATTTCTTTCCTAACTCCTATTTCCTAGTGCCAACCTTATCCCCTATTCCCATGCGCTATTTCTCCCTCTTCCTCCACACGTGCGCACACCTCCTTCTCCATGCATCCACACGTGAGCTTGATCCCTATTAACTAGCGTAATAATCCCTAATTATTAGCGCATTTGACTCCATATATGCGCCTTCTCTCTTTCACACATTCACTCTATCACACATGTGACCATCACATGCATATATCTCTTCCCGTGCGCCTATTCACAAGTCTACCTACTTTCCCTCTCTCATGTGCGCCTTCCTTTCATGCATATTCCCTCTTATTTTTAAATGACGCGCCCTCCTATTTTTGCCTCAGATATGCACCTCGTGGATCTGTATATTGGAGGCTTCTCCTCATTGTTGAGGGTCGACTTTTCTCAACAGTAGTAGTCTCTCGACTTTTGTGCCTCCCTTTTCCCTATTTTCTAGCATCCTTCTCTTCCCTATTTTCTAGCATTAATGCGTCTCCCTTTTCCCTATTTTCTAGCATTAATGCACCTCCCTTTTCCCTATTTTCTAGTGCATTGTCGCATTAATGCGCCTCC
>SNQJ01S0008097.1:29092-40257 GCA_010110895.2 Picea sitchensis
ATGCCCCAGGCATGGTTACCCTGGACCTAGTCCAGGGGCCCTAGATATATCTAGGGTCTTCAAATGCTTGGTCCCAGACCAAGACTTCCATGCCCCAGGCATGGTTACCCTGGACCTAGTCCAGGGGCCCTAGATATATCTAGTGTCTTCAAATGCTTGGTCCCAGACCAAGACTTCCATGCCCCAGGCATGGTTACCCTGAACCCAGTCCAGGGGCCCTAGACATATCTAGGGTCTTCATCAATTTGGTCCCAGACCACATACCCCAGGAGTGCACTGGGGGCCCTAGATCTTGTCTAGGGTCTTAGCCATCCTCCAGGAGAATAGCTCTCGCTGCTGCATGTAAATTTAACAGCGCACACCTCCTTCTCCATGCATCCACACGTGAGCTTGATCCCTATTAACTAGCGTAATCCCTAATTGTTAGCGCATTTGACTCCATATATGCGCCTTCTCTCTTTCACACATTCACTCTATCACACGTGTGACCATCACATGCATATATCTCTTCTCGTGCGCCTATTCACAAGTCTACCTACTTTCCCTCTCTCATGTGCGCCTTCCTTTCATGCATATTCCCTCTTATTTTTAAATGACGTGCCCTCCTATTTTTGCCTCAGATATGCACCTCGTGGATCTGTATATTGGAGGCTTCTCCTCATTGTTGAGGGTCGACTTTTCTCAACAGTAGTAGTCTCTCTCTCTCTTTCATTCTTCTTTCTAGCATCTAGCTTCTAGTCTTTGTATAAGGAACAATACTCTACTGGTTTTTGTACTTGTGTTTAGTGATGCAATCGGCTCTTTGGCAATAGCAAGAATAAAGTTTTGGTGTGTTGGTATCAAGCTGTCAGATCTTGTTGGTATTGTGATTGATTTTTTTATGCATTGTTAGTAGTTTTAGCCTATTATTGTGGTGTTTCAGCCTTGTAATAATGCCTCTTTTCCTTTCTTCCTATTCATTAAAAACTAACACTGCAGGGTTTTTCGTCCAAACAAATTTCAAATTGTGTTATTTACCCCTTCGGTAGCTTAACCGCTAGCTAAAGGCACTTTTCTTGCTACTATTTTCTGGTTAAATTTGCAGATTTTCGAGGTTTAGAACAAGAAGAAGGAAATTAGGGACACCCCCTTGAGGTTGGCAAGCACCAGCCCAAACAGAGAGGAGACTTACTGGTGACATTTGGGGCTTTTTCTCCTACAATTAGCTGCTTTTTTACCGATGATTGTACTTCATTTCAGATCTGATTTTGGAGTCAAAAAGAGTGCTAACAATATGTTAGCTGCTTACTCTTTACTTCACATTTTCTCTTACACGACACAGGTGGTTGTAATCCTTCTGGTGGACTATAATGCTTGCACAAGAGACCTGCAAACTTCACTCCACGATAGAGACTCTCTTTACATGTTTATCTCACATTGGGTGGGGGCAACGTCGTCGATTATGTTTTTGGTCAACCAGGGGTTCTTCCTTTATATCCACTAGTTCTTCCTCTTCTAGTTTCCTTTAGCAAACCATGCCCTTCTTTTCTTTTCCTCCTTGCCAATCCTCCCCTTGCCTCCCCCTCGGACGTCTAGAGTCCATTTTATTCAATGACAAGGATATCAATGCCTACAATACTCTTCTTTGTCAGATATTTTCCCTTGTTTCTCGTTTCTCGTTATTTGAGTTGGCCTCCTCAATTACTTCAGCTATTTGGGAGGCATCCCTTGGCTACTATTCCCATATTACCAAAGCCCCCACCCCCTCCTCGAAATTTGGATTTGCTTGTATGAAGCAATGGTACGATGACGAATGCAAAGATTACAATAGATAGCATTGTCATGTCTTCCCCCATGACCCCACATCTTACCACCAATAGATTTGTATGCCTTGATTGCTTCCACTATCATACAATAGATTTGTATGCCTTGATTGCTTCAACTATTTGGGAGGCATCCCTTAGCCACTATCCCCATATTACCAAAGTCCCCACCCCTCCTTGAAATTTGGATTTGGCTATATGAAGTGATGGTACGATGATGAGTGCAAAGATTACAATAGATAGGCGTCATCACATCTTCCCCATGACCCCACATCTTACCACCAATTCTGGAAATCCTACCATTATTCACTTCGTCGTAAGAAATGCCTCTTCATCTTTTCAAGGATATGTGAGTTGCGTGTTGCCCTTTGCCACTCTTCCAAAACCTTTTCTGGTGCACCCTCCTTTCACCGATATTCTAGACTACCTTTTGACCTTGATCCAGAGTCCATGTTCACCCATATGACTGCCCGTTATGATGTTCATGGCCAGTCCCAGGTCCATGTCGCCTCCCCATCTTCTTGCCATGTTTTGTGGGACTCATTTATTGGATAGGAATTTGGGAGATGAACACCAACAAGCATAACGAATGAAGGGGGTTTTCAGGCATGGTATTGATACATTGGTTCACGATAATGTTGATCTATTTGACCATGTTGTTTGCTCTAGGTTCCCACTAGCTTGGTCCCACAACCACCATACGATCCACTCGATCCACTGATCAAGGTTCAACGTTAACCTAAATAACTATAGGATGATCATGGTAGGCCACACATTTTCCAAGTTATATGCTACTGCCCTGCATCAAATATTATTAGAGATACTTGATGAGAGAATTCTTCGGACTAAGGGTCAAGCAAGTTTTTGACCCTTGTACTAGACTATCGACCATATCCTCACCCTCTAAACCATCATTGAGGAGGCAATACATTGTTCTTTGAAAGTCTTCTGTTGCTTTGTTGACTTTCGAAAAGCGCTTGACTTTTGTCCCAAGGGAGGTCTTGTTCTAGAGTCTTAGAGACATTGGCATTTCAGAGAATCTACTCACTTCTTTTATATGTTTCTATGAGTTTGTTCTTTGTCGCTTCCACACAATGCATGGAATATCAGATTTTATTAGGAGCACCATTGGGGTGAATTTGGGGTGTCCTCTCTCACCCACACTGCTCAGGATATATATTGATGAGCTGGAATCCTTTCTGCAAGAGCATATCCAACTTGGGGATGGCAACCTCCTTAACCATATCTTGATCTCCATCCTCTTCTTCATTAACGATGTGGTCCTTTGGCATCCATCTTAGAGGGTCTTCAAAGAAAGATGGACGCCTTATCTAGATTTTGTAACCTTTGACAATTGATGGTCAACCTTGACAAAACCAAGGTTTTGCTTCAATGGCTCAAAGAATGTCTTATCAAATTATCACTTCTACTTTCAGGTGAGGATATCGAGATCACCATGTCTTACACCTACTTGGATTCATTTTTCAGGACCCCGGTTTGGTTTGAGATAGGCTCTTGAGCCTTGGATCAACAAGGGCTATACTTCCTTAACCCTTCTTGACTGACATTGTTTTTAGTACTACTTTTAAGACATTCTATCCAAGATGGATCTCCTTGACAACAATATCAGGTCCACAATTTTGTATGGATTTGAGGTCTAGGGACCTAGTTTGTTAGAGGAGGGTTGGGCTAGGATGGAGAATGTTTAGGTTCTCATGCTTTGCCACATTATCATATGCAAGAGGATTGTTCCCTAACACATTGTTCAGGTAGAGTGTTGAAATTAGTTCAGAAATTCACCATATTATACCCAGATTTCAGCCTCCAATTAAGTCATAACGGCCAAGCATTAAATCTTTTACTAGCTGCACTTAATGAGCAGAAACACTAAATAAAGTAGTTCTGAAACTAAATCTGCAGTGGAATCATATACTAACAGTGGACAAAATATCCATAATGCACCATGAAAAATTCTGGGTAAAACCCAAGAAGAATAACACAGAAAATATGTGACAAATTGAGGAGAAATCTTTTATTAAGCTCCAGAGAAAGATACTGAGATTACAGCAGTCATTTACAGCAATGATATAACAGAACCCAACTCAGAAAATGTGCCTTTTCTACACCCAGAAAACTGTCCAAAAATTCTAGAAATCCGTGCCAAGAAATCACCACGCTCAAGAAATCTCTTGGGAGGAGTGACTCTTCACCTCCCACAACTCTCTCCTCAAAGTGTGCGTCCTCCTCTCCTAATGAGCTGCTTTTATCAATTTCAAATTGTAACTCCTCTAACCCTTGATCTCCCTCAAGTGACTCTTCACTTACCCTTGAGATCAACGGTCACGATTTAATCATTCGTTGAGGTCACTTTAATTTAATAAAGTGACCCATAACATCATAAAGTCACTCTTACATTTCGAAATTAAAAGACTCAACTTTATAAAATCACTTTATAATTATAAAATCACTAGGAGATAATTTGCTTGGTCACTTCCGCACGCTGAGTGCTGCCAATGCAGAAGTACCTCCAAGCTACCAAATCTCAACATAGAGTTTGTAGCTCATCCCTTTTGGGCGAGGTTAGTTTTTGATTGGTTTCACTACTTCATTAGGTCTCGAGCATCGTTGATTTAGCCACGGTAGAGATCGATACCCTTACCTTCCATATTGTTTGTTGGAGGTCATTGCCTCGACTTGTCCCTCACATCAAGCTCATTGCTGGTTTGTCGAGGTTACGTGCCTATTATAGTGTGCGGTCATCTTGATGGATAGACTTTCTTAGTTCGAATACTCTATGGATGCCCTAGGCCAAATACTATTGAACAAGGAGTTGAATATGATCATTCAAGAAGATATTTACACATTTACAGATGGTCTTTTTATACAAAGCATTTCATGGAGTTGCAAGATGGTCTCATAAAATTGGCCTACACACTTCGCCATGGATGCACACTCTTCGCACCCCTTTTAGCTAGTTCCGAGCTGGTTCACATTGGTTGCGGGTGGAAGTCGATCGCCATATCCCTCATGCAGACAGGGTTTGCCTACTCTGCCATTTACAAGAGACGGAGGCTAGGGAGCATATCATATTTTTGGTGCCATGTTTGTTACAAGATTCGAGGTCAATATATCATTTCCTTTTTAGAGAGTTCCAACATTCCCTCTCCCTCTTCTTAAGATATTTGGACTAGCAGTGCTTGGCCTTATACATGATGGGGAGGCTCTCGAACTTGGATCTTCTTCACTCATACGGTATACCACCCCTACCACTAGACACTACTAGGACGACCACCTCTTTCCTCGTGCTTACAAATAAAGGAATCAAGAGATAGGTAGAGAACAACTCCATCTTAGCTTCTAGATCTGTGAGATCAAGGGAGACATCTTACCTCCGTCCGTGAGACCGTTGCGGTGGTGCTATGTTCAACATTGGAATAATGCTTTTTGTCACTAGAGACATTCCCTCCTCCTTTAGATCTCATTAGAGTGCATCCTCTTCTAGGTAGCATGATGCATTACAAACCCACTCTTTTAGATCTTCCAACTCCAATTTGTTCTGATAGTCTTAGATTAGGAGTTTCTTTGCTTCAGCCTCAGATGGTAGGAGCCATCCACTTTTTGGGAGTACTGACTTGGAGGTTAGCAACTTCTCCTCATTGGTAGGTGATGGCACTAGGGAAGCTTGAGCACTCTTCCTCATTGTCTTTCTTCGAGACATTATTCTAAGTTCTGGGTTCTTGAACTCTTGGTAGGGATTTTTTCTTCTTTGTGGTTCCCAACTTTGTATCTCATTACTGGATGATAAACTTTTGTATTTAGGTCTTAGATCTCATAGATTATATCTCATTTTTATAAAAGCTGCATTCACACTCCCATTTGTGTATTGGTTCTGATATACCTAGTAGTCCCTTTGACCTATTTAGGGTCATTTGTTGGACATTAGTAAAATGATCGTATCTTATTTTATCTTACATTTGCAACAGATTGGTTACAATTTACCTTCCATTCATTGTTCCTATACTCTCCTTGGCAAACCGTTTCTCACTGCCTCTTGGAGTTTCTGCACCACAACCTCTATCTCATTACATCCCTTGTTTCTCTTTTGCATCTTAGCGTGCTTACACTTATGTTTATTACACTTACCCTGATGTACCTCTGCATCACTTGCACATGCCAATGTTGGATGCAACATCACCTTTCCAGCTTCCCTTTCTTCGTTCAGAGGATGTAGTGTATACTTCTTCTCACTCTTCTCCCATTGATAGGTATATCTCCTGCCATCATCTACATCATTCTTATCATATCGTTTGGGTCTCCCTAACAAGATACGACAAGCACTATAGGCAACACATCACACATCACTGTGTCTTGATAACCTTCGATATGAAAGTCAATCTCACACTGCTCTTGCAAAGTGACTCTCCGACCTTTTTGCAACCAAGACGCCTTGTATGCATTGGTGTGAAAGGTACACGTCGAATTCAATTTCTGGATAACCTCAGTGGAAACCAGATTCTTGGTACTACCTCTGTCTACAATAAAATTGCAACACTTAGCTATCACTTTGAACCAGTGTTATTAGAACTGGAAACTGGACAGGACAGGTCGACCCCAAAAATGTGAAACCGGACCGGGAAAAAAAACCGATCGACCAAAAACTACATAAAATATTCAAATTTTGAGAAAAACATATATATTCATGTGTATCCATATGAATCCAAACCATTTATTCACAAATATGCAAAGTTTCTCATTTTTATAGCAAGTAAGAGTGCATATAACCAAAATAGCACCGAGTGCAATCGATCTTTGAACCAAAATACATCAACAAGAAGGCTCTAAATGGTCTCTAGAGTCCAAAAAATTCATGCTACAACAAATAACTACATATCATCAAGATCATTACCTATATTAGGATTCTCATCATCAATGTCACCCTCTAAGCATTAAAATAAGATAGAAACAACTTAACATGCCTAATAAGTGATTTTACTTGAGTGAAGGGTACATTTTTACTAGGGTCATGACAGAAGAGTTCAACAATTAATGCCACCAACATCGAGGTACATAAAGAACTTGGTGCTCTTGATTAAATCCAAGTTCCATACCCTCATACATGATAGAATCCAGTGGAAACGTTGCAATCCTGCCAATCTTGATGTCCTGAAAACCGTTAAGTCTGCTGGATTTTGAATGGGACCTAAAATTCTACTTTCTCCATATGAAGTCCAATGAGGTTGGAACCACGCTCAAACATCCTGAAACAATTAATGGTAACCAATTACCTTGGGGTTAGGGGGGTTCTATTAATCAATTGATATTTAAAAAAATAATTGAATTTCGTGGGTCCATGTCACGTTGTACTGAACTGGCTGGTTCAGTGAAAATGGCCAGTTCCATACCGAACCGGCCAAAAGCGGTTTTGTGCCACTGGTCGGGCCATTTTTGCCTCCAAACCGGTACAGCATGCCAGTTTTGCTGGACTGGTCCGGTTTTAATAACACTGCTTTGAACTTGGTCTTGAAGATGCTCTTCCTTTGCATTGGTTCCCTGTCAATCTGTGCTCGGGTTGCAACTACACTCTTTGCAGCATCAAGTTTTCTCCACACAGCGTCCACTAGGAAATCTTCTTCCTCAACCACTGATTCTGCTGCTTCTGCAATGCATGCCCTTGCCTCTAATTCAAGTCTCTGAACACTCATGCTTCGTGTCTTTGTCCTTCACATTTGAAACAGGTTCCAGTGAATCTACCCCCTCTGCTGCCTCCTCTTGCTGAACTATCTCCCCTATCAACATCAAATCCTCTTCTTGCAAATTGATTAATGTTGCTGACACTAGTTTCTTCATCTCTCTTCTCTCTTGGTAGCCCTCTTCAAGTGACTTGATTTCTCTTTTCCCTCAATTTATTTTGCTTCCTAGCCAATTTCTCTTAACCTTGAAGGCTTACTGATAAGCCTCAGCTAACGAGCGAACATTCAACACAGTGAACTCATCTTGAATGACATAATGCAGATCATTCACATACCTTGCAATGGATTCAGGGCTCTCTTCGCTCTGGCCTGATCTTATGGACATCTGGTAAAACTCTTCCATGTAGTCCTTTACAGACATCTCCATCTGCTTCGATTTTTGCAACCTTAGTAAATTCAATGAATAAGAATTTACCCTTCAGCTTTGCCCCCATCCAGTCCCAATTCTGAATCTTCTGATTCCTTTCATCTGTCAATCCAATTCTGAATCTTCTCTTTCTTTTCATTTGTCGATCCTGCTGCAACTTATCCCAGCATAATTGTAAAACTTTTAATACTCAGCAAACTGATAATTTAGCCTATAGATTATAACCCAGAAACGTAATTTCAACTCAGAAAATTTAACTCTGATCTATGCTAAAAATTATACTGCTGAGTAAACATGCAAGCACAGCGAAAATAATAAGTCAAACACACAGAATGACAGTGGGTACCCTGGAAACCCCAGTGTGGAGGAAACCAGCTAAGAGGGGAGCTTTATTGGGCTATCAGAGAGAAGTTACAGCAGCATAATTTTGTAACAGAAATTTCTTACAGTACAGAGAAGAATTTCCTCAAATCTGGACCAGCAAACTAAGTGCTGTGCACCCCAGTTTCTTGCAGCCAGTATGGCCTCCTTCTGCTGTCTTGTATGGCCTGGTATGGCCTTTTCTGATGGCTGAATCAAACTTCTGTGTGCAGCCCTAAGTTGCTGTTGCAAAACTGCTCTGTTCTGGCCTTCTTTACTCAGCCAAATGCGCCCAAAAATCAGTTCTTCTGATGCTGCTGTGTATGGTCCTGAGAATGAGCTACCTCTGCTGATCAGCATGGCCTCCAAGTGGCCTCCACTGTCTGCCCTAGCTCTGCTCAGAATACTCCTTCAGCAGCTCTTTCCTTTTCTTCTCTCTTTCCAGCTCCCTCTCCTCTCTTGCTCACCAAAAGACTGAATGAGCATGCCTAGCACTCTCAGCCACCCTATACCCCAGACCCCCCAACTGCTGCCTTGGGATTAGTGCCCAGCAGGAGCTTTAACGGCCCAAATTGAGCCGCCCCTTTTCTGTGGACCCCAATCAGCACTAGGCTGGGCACCCCACTCAGCAGGGCCCCACAGAGCACTAGGCCGAGTGCCCCACTCAGAAGTGCCCCACAATGCATTAACAAATTCTTTGTGCTGGGTTTCCTAAGTCAGATTTAGGCTGATAGACTTAGGCTGAAATGGGTAAGTGTAATGTCCACTCACATGCCTAGGACATATAGGCATGGGCAGACATCTTCTGCTGCTACAGAAAATTAAAAATAATGATGCATGGCTCTTCAATTTGGTGCATGCAAACTTTACTTTTCAGGGATCTTCAATATGTTCAAATTGAAAGAATTCTCCATCTCCCTGATCCATTCAGCTGGCCCTTCTAGATTTGAACTTCTGTAATATGTAGGAATATCAATCCTTGGTCTGTGTCCAAAACCCCCAATAGCTTGAATCCTTTCTGTGGGTGATCTTTTTTCCTCTGATTTTTCTCTCAGGGTTCCTTGTTCCCCTTCAAGCTCACTTTCATCATTTACTTCGGCTATAATTTTGCTCAGCTGGGCTGTTTCTATGGTTTCCAGTGCTGTAGTAATTCCTTTCAACATTTCCACGATGTCTGCAGTTCTTCAATATCTCCTCCTCCAATTCACATTCACTCCTCCACATGCCATGCTTATTCTCTTTTTTGCACCTGGCTTCTAGACATCGTCTTACCAGTCCCAATGCTGGAGCTGCTTCTCTCCCTTGACATCTCTGCCCAAACAATCTCCTTCGCTGTGATACCAATTAATGCAGGCTGAAAAACACAAAAACCTGCTCAAATGCTCACCAATCTGCTGTAGGCGGATAACAAATAAAATTTGCTACCCATTTCAGTGGATGGTGTCAATCACTATCAATGTACTGAGTTAAACAGAAGCCAAACAATTTCACATGAGGATTTTATCATTAAACTCATATTATAACATTCTAGTAAAACATTGAAATTGCAGAGATACTACTCAATTACGTTCACTCTGTACCAGAATTTGATCCTCATACACAGGATTAAGAAAACAACAAAAAAAAGAAAAAGAAATACTCCTCTGTTTCTCACACAGCAATGGGTTGCACGGTTTCTTCTTCAGGGACAAATTCCATGTCAGTTGTGTTAAATTATGAGCTTGATTTCTTATGCGGATTATTTCTTTGAATTCTTCAACACTTCGATTCCAGCTTAATACATTTCAACAATATATAATCATAACTGAATAGCAATAATCATGTAGATACGTAAGCATGCACATCAACAACACATATACCCTGGGGAAACCCTGTATAGGGAGAAAACCCCCACCAAATGATATTCCTTTATTGCATTAATAATGTAAGATCACTTACAAACATCCACCATGAAAACTCTGTTCTTAAAGAGCTTGCCAAGTTGACTCTGACCTGACAGAGACCTAAGAGACCTAGTTGATATAGATGTATCCTAGTTGCTTTCAAAGACTGAGATATATCAACTCTGATATGGGCTGTTGAAACTGCCTCTAATTGACTGATATGTGCCTCTATATGCTGCCTCTAAATGCTGATCTACAGCACTGATATGGCTGCCTCTTTAGCGCTGATATGTACCTCTGTACAACACTGTTATGGCTGCCTCTTTAGCGCTGATATGTATCTCTGTACAGCACTGTTATGGCTGCCTCTGTATGCTGTCTCTACAACACTGTTTGCTGCCTCTATATGCGCCTCTACAACACTGGTATGCTGCCTCTATATGCGCCTCTGTATAGCAGCCTTTAATGGACTGATATTCGCCTCTGTATAGCAGCCTTTAATGCTTCACCTTTACCCTGCATAGCAATTGTGTAGAGGAGAGGGGATCGACCTCTGCTTATAAAGGAATGGAGGAGAAGTGGAGTGGGCTCGAAATAGAGGTGTGAAAACATGCTTGACTTAACTCAACATTACACTTTAGTTCGAAAATAGAACTAGACTTGAGACTTCAGTTACAACTCAGCATTACACTTTAGTTCGAAAATAGAACTAGATTTGAGACTTCAGTTACAACTCAACATTACACTTTAGTTTGAAAATTGAACTAGACTTGAGACTTCAGTTACAACTCAACTCTTTACAAGGCAATTCAAATTTCTCTTCATGGTGGATAATGTTACACGTGCCAACGCACTAGATTAATACATTTATATCATTTGCAATATTAGGAATATGGTTTGTTTCTAGCTCATAGGAATTTTATATTCAACCTAACTTTTGCTAGATGCCTTGACTTTTGCTCATGGCTCACAAGGCTTGACTAGGCTTACAGAAGTTGTACGT
>SNQJ01S0008097.1:40307-116758 GCA_010110895.2 Picea sitchensis
TTGTTTCTAGCTCATGGGAATTTTATATTCAACCTAACTTTTGCTAGATGCCTTGACTTTTGCTCATGGCTCACAAGGCTTGACTAGGCTCACAGAGGTTGTACGTTCCCCCTGACTTTTGCACTAGACTGTCTATGCTCACAAAGGTTGTACGTTCCCCTTGACTTTTGCATTAGACTTACATAGCATCTCGTTCGTCCTGACTTTTGGTTTGACTCACAGAGGTTGAACGTTCCCCCTGGCTTTTGTCAATACCTCACAAGACTGGTTGATTCTCCAAATCTCCCTGGCTAGCCTCAAGGTGGCCCATATGGCCTGTCATTGGTGAATGATTGTCGATACTGCCAAATTTAACACTCCCTCTCAACGAGGGAGTCATTCTTAGCCACACCAAGCTTGCCTCTCAGCTGCACAAACTATCTCGAGGTCAGAGGCTTGGTCAGGATATCAACTACTTGCTCGCTTGTGGCTATGTGCAGTAACTTTACAGTTTTTCTCTCGACCAAGTCTTGAATGTATTGGTACTTCATGTCAATATGTTTTGACCTGTCATGAAATACCGAGTTCTCTGTCAGTTTTATGCAACTTTGATTATCATAGTGAATCATCGTCGTTCTCGAGCTTGTCACCAAACAACCCAGAAACCAATTTTCTAAGCCATACTGCTCCTTGCTAGCATCACTTGCTGCAATGTACTCAGCCTTTGCTATACTCTGTGCAATGGATCCCTGTTTTCGGCTTGACCAAGAGATCATAGCGGATCCTAAACTGAAGCAGTATCCGGAAGTGCTCTTCCGATCCACTGGGCTTCCTTCCCAGTTAGCATCTGCATACCCATGCAGAAATAAACCACCACTGGATGTATATCTCAGACCATAGGTAATGGTTCCTCTGAGATATCTCAAGATGTGCTTTGCTGCCACCCAGTGTCTTTGTCTCGGTTGAGTCATGAACTGACTCATTGCAATCACTGCATAGCATATATTTGGTCTGGTGTGAATCATGTACATCAATGATCCAATCAACTGCCTATACATGGTGGGATCCACCAAATCTGAACCTGTATCAGAATCATGCAGCTTCCTCAGGTTGGTAACCATCGGAGTAGACATGGATTTACAATCCATCATACCAAACCTCTTGAGTACATCCACTGTGTATTTTCCTTATGCCAGAAATATCTCGCCTTGTCTTTGCCACACTTCCAATCGTAGAAAGTAATGCATCAAGCCCAAGTCTTTCATCTCGAATTCTGAGGTTAGCTCCCTCTTATACTAGGCTATTAGCCCTTCATCTCCTGTTAGAAAGAGATCATCAACATACATGATTAGTATAGCAGGTTGTTTACCTCTTACCTTGAAGTACAGATTTGCATCAACATCACTTTTCTGAAAGCCCAGACTTTTAAGAAATCTATCAATCCTGTCATACCAAACTTTGGGCGCCTGCTTAAGACCATAGAAGGCCTTCCTTAGCTTGCATACATGAGTGCCTTTGTTATGCAGTACAAAACCATCTGGTTGTTCCACAAAGACCTCATGTTTAATCTTTCCATTCAAAAATGCTATTTTTACATCCATCTGATGTAGCTTCCAACCAAGAATTGAAGCTATTGCAATAATAGTTCGAATGGAGGTATACATGGCTACAGGGGAAAAAGTCTCTTCGTAGTCGATTCCTTCTTTTTGAGTGAAGCCCCTGGCTACAAATCTTGCTTTGAACTTTTCCACACTCCCATCAGCTTCATGTTTGATCTTATAGATCCATTTGGAAGAGACCACTGATTTGTCCTTTGGCCTCGACACAATGTCCCAGGCGTTGTTCTTTAGAATTGACCTTGTATTCCTCAAGCATGGCATCCTTCCATGCTTGTAATTTATTTGCTTCTTCAAATGAAGAAGGTTCGGCATCACTGATGCTGCTTATCAGTGCAACATAGCCTCCAAACCTATGAGGCCTCTTACTTTCCCTGAAAGTTCCTTTAGGAGCAACTATCTTTTCTGCTTCCTGCACTGTTTCTTTAAGCCACCCTGTCTTCCTTTTGGCTGGAGGTTCTTCAAGAGTTCTTTCCAACTTTTCAACAGGTTCTAGGGGCTCATTACTTGGCCCTTCATAAGATTCCTCCCTCTGATCATCTGACTCTTCATTTTCAGAAGAGGGTGAAGCTGGATGAACTACTTCTGATTCCTGCTGAAGCTCTCTAGATTTCTTGAATGCGACGTCCTCATGTAAAGTCACATCTCTGCTTACCTCTATCTGTCTCTGACCTAGTACATATATCTTGTAAGCCTTGGAGTTCTCACTGTACCCCACAAAAACCCCTTTCTTGCCTGAGGGTTCCATCTTTGTCCTCTTTTCCTTAGGGACATGAATATACACTGGACACTAAAATATCCTTAGATGCCCTACTTCAGGTTTGATCCCTAAGAAGACCTCTTTAGGAGTCTTGTCCTTCAAGATAGCATGTGGACACCTGTTATGAATATACATGGCAGTGGAGGTAGCTTCTGCCCATAACAAATTTGGCAGATCTTGGTCAAACATCATTGCTTTCGTTGCCTCACAAATTGTCCTGTTTTTCCTCTCAGCAACTCCATTTTGTTGAGGGTTATATGGCACGATCAACTGTCTCTTGATTCCTGCTGACTTGCAGAAATCCTCAAACTGGAGAGATTCAAACTCTCCTCCATTGTCTGTTCTAAGGGTTCTGATGTGTTTCCCTGTCTGCTTTTCAATAAAGACTTTATACTCTTTGAATTTATCAAATGTGTCACTTTTAGCTTTAAGGAAATATATCCAACATTTTCTTGAGTAATCATCCATAAAAATGACATAATACAAACAACCACTGAGTGAGGGAGATGGCATGGGACCACAGACATCAGAATGAACCAGATCTAAGATGCCCTGAACTCTGCTGTCACTATTAGGAAATGCTTTTTTTATATTTTTTCCACTATGCATCCTTTACAAATTTCATTTTTGCTAAGGGAAATAGAGGGCATGCCATATACCATGTTCTGCAGATCTGGAAGTGCTTTGTAATGAAGATGACCAAGTCTTCTGTCCCACAATTCGTTGGAGTTAGTCACATCATGAGCCAATGCCTGAACTGACTGTCTTATCACGACGTATAGTCCTCCGCTGCGTATCCCAATGGGTTCTGCTGTACTCAAATGGCTACCTTTAGTCCACAGTAATGCCTTCCTGTCCTTGAAGATCACCCAATATCCCTTGTCCTCAAGGGTTGCAACTGATAGGAGATTCTTCTTGAGCCCTGGAACATATAATACTTCATCAACATGAAGTCTAGCCCTAGATTCCAATCTGAAGGAGATAGAGCCTACTCCCTCTATCTTGTAACATTTGTCATCCCCAAGCTCAACCTGTTTTGCCCAAGATTTTGTCTTGAAATCTGAGAGTAACTCCTTGTATCCTGTCATGTGCTTTGATACACCATTGTCTACTAACCAAATTTTCGGCCTTGTGAAAATTGAACTGGATAAGGTAGAAACCAGGTAATATTCTTTTCTATTTTATCTCTCATTAGGAGGACTTTTCTGTTTTCGTTTGGATTCAACATCCTCAACAATTGAGGCATGATGTTTCCCTTTCCTTGGATTTTTCTTTCTAAACCAACAGTCTTTAGCAAAATGACCCAACTTATTACAACTAAAGCATTTAATCTTAGATAGATCAATACTCTTGCCTTTGAACATACCTTTGGTGTTTGACTTCCTCTGAGAGCCTTTTTGAAAAGTGACTTTCTTCTTTCCCTTGAATCTTGATGCTAATGCTAAATGCTCTCCTCTTGTTGGCTCGCCCCGGGTAGCAGTGCGACTCTCTTCTTGGAGGTAATCATGCCATAACCTCTCAAACGTGGGCCAAATGTGTCTCCCACTTACATTGGATAAGAAGGTCTCCCATGAAGAAGGAAGACCATCAAATATGGCCTGCACTAAATCATCATCGTCCAATGTGACAGTTGTGACCAGAAGCTGATCTCTGATCTGGGCTATCCTAGAACATAAAGATGCTACTGATTCACCTTTCTCCATCTTCAAATACTTAAGCTTATGCTTAAGTGTCCTCTTTTGACTTGGACCCTGTTTCTCATACAGATTCACCAAGGTATCCATACAGTCCTTGGCAGTTATTAACGAAGTCATCGCTGGCATTATACTGTCTTTGATCGAGTCAAAGATGATTCGCTTGACCTTTGCTTGACTCTTCCTGAAGACCGCTCTTCCTGCATTAGTAGTGGGTTCCTCCACCATTGTGGTCACATACTGCTCAAGATCATGCTCCTGCAAAATATTTGTTATCCGAAGCTTCCACACATTGAAGTTGGCAGCTCCTTTGAGCCTATCCTCGGTCCTGATTGAAATGGAGGATGCCATGGATCTCACACTGGAAACTTAATCAAGCTTGCTTGGATCTGTGTGTACCTGCTGCTGCACTTCAACAAGCTTATCACACCCTAAGCTCTGATACCATGTTAAATTTTGGGCTTGATTTCTTATGCGGATTATTTCTTTGAATTCTTCAACACTTTTATTCCAGCTTAATATATTTCAACAATATAGAATCATAACTGAATAGCAATAATCATGTAGATACGTAAGCATGCACATCAATAACACATATACCCTGGGGAAACCTTGTACAGGGAGAAAAACCCCAACAAACGATATTCCTTTATTGCGTTAATAATGTAAAATCACTTACAAACATCCACCATGAAAACTCTGCTCTTAAAGAGCTTGCCAAGTTGACTCTTACCTACCTTACAGAGACCTAAGAGACCTCGCTGATATAGATGTATCCTAGTTGCTTTCAAAGACTGAGATATATCAGCTCTGATATGGGCTGTTGAAACTGCCTCTAATTGACTGATATGCGCCTCTATATGCTGCCTCTAAATGCTGATCTACAACACTGATATGGCTGCCTCTTTAGCGCTGATATGTACCTCTGTACAACACTGTTATGGCTGCCTCTTTAGCAATGATATGTACCTCTGTACAACACTGTTATGGCTGCCTCTGTATGCTGTCTCTACAACACTGTTTGCTGCCTCTACAACACTGGTATGCTGCCTCTATACGCGCATCTGTATAGCAGCCTTTAATGGACTGATATTCACCTCTGTATAGCAGCCTTTAATGCTTCACCTTTACCCTGCATAGCAATTGTGTAGAGGAGAGGGGATCGACCTCTGCTTATAAAGGAATGGAGGAGAAGTGGAGTGGGATTCGAAATAGAGGTGTGAAAGCATGCTTGACTTAACTCAGCAATACACCTTAGTTCCAAAATAGAACTAGACTAGAGACTTCAGTTACAACTCAGCGTTACATTTTAGTTCGAAAATAGAACTAGACTTGAGACTTCAGTTACAACTCAACTCTTTACAAGGCAATTTAAATTTTTCTTCATGGTGGATAATGTTACACGTGCCAACGCACTAGATAAATACATTTATATCATTTGCAATATTAGGAATATCGTTTGTTTCTAGCTCATAGGAATTTTACATTCAACCTAACTTTTGCTAGATGCTTTGACTTTTGCTCATGGCTCACAAGGCTTGACTAGGCGCACGGAGGTTGTACGTTCCCCCTGACTTTTGCACTAGTCTGTCTATGATCACAGAGGTTGTACGTTCCCCCTGACTTTTGCACTAGACTGTCTATGCTCATAAAGGTTGTACGTTCCCCCTGACTTTTGCATTAGACTTACATAGCATCTCATTCGTCCTAACTTTTGGTTTGACTCATAGAGGTTGTACGTTCCCCCTGGCTTTTGTCAATACCTCACAAGACTGGTTGATTCTCCAAATCTCCCTGGCTAGCCTCAAGGTGACCCATATGGCCTCTCATTGGAGAATGACTGTCGATGCTGCCAAATTTAACAAGTTGTCTTCCCAGGAATTCACCCTTCTTGCTGCCCAGTGATTTATCCTCATCAATCTCCTTCAATTTCAATGCACTGATATTCCTCAATTGCTCAGGAATTTAGCTGCAATGCTCAGCAATATGCCTCGACTGCTCCAGTTATCTTCTTGTCCAAAGATTCTGCTCAATTGCAGTCTTGGAAGTCGCCGCCTTCTCCTCCAGAGACTCGAGAGTCCGCTGTTTCTCTTCATTTGTCTTTCTCAATGAATTCTTCCTCTTCAGCCTAGCGATTTCTGGTCTCTGTTAAAATTTCTTTCACAGTGATCTCCTCCCTTGCAATGAATGTCTCAATTATTGCTGGAGTCGATTTCTGTTCCATCATTCAGCAAGATGTTCCTGGAAACGGCAAGATTGTGCTGCCATGCCACCACACCCAGCTGTATTTCTATTAATTCGGTATCTCTTTGTTTTTGTCTTATTTCTCCAGCAGCAGCAATCTGTCCTGTCAACTCCTTTTATTTTGTTTTCACCATGGTTCGAATGTAATGGATGAATAAAATAAGTAAACAGTGTATCTTGCCCTTCCTGCTGGCTATTTTTAGAAATGTCATGTTCAAAGTGGGCGTCGGTGAAACTAAGAGTGTTCTCTTGTGGGCTCATGTAAATCTCCTGTAGATTGGGCAAAGTAGAAAACACAAACAGAAACACAAATTGCTGAGTTAAACTTGAAACAGATGCATGCTCCTGCATCACTCATTCCAAAGTCCAGCAGGTCGCCTTTGTTTGAAAATTTCAATTGAAGTTACAATTTATTCATCACTTGGCACCGTTTGGTGCAGTTACAACAGATTGAGTAGAGAAGTAGATGAGTAGATTCAATAGAGAAGTGGATCCAAGCCTGAGCTTCCAACGGTAGTTGGCCTGATTTCGATGTAACTCCCCAACATGTAGCATAATGGAATGGAATTTGCAACATGTGCCTGATGTATTCAACTACTTTCAACTTTTCCATTTGACCACATGTTTATGTCCTTGTTTGAACTTTGGAATTAAAAATGCTTATTGTTAGTCATTTTCCCAAGAATTGTTTTGGAGTAGTTTATGTTCTACTTGCAGCAGTCATCTTTATTTATTAGGGTTCTTCAAAATTATAGGTTCATGATTAAAAACATTTACACTGAGTGCACCTGGGTCTAGTTAATTTTATTTCATGCCTTTCGTTTATCAATCTTTGTGTTTGTTGGTGATTTACAATTTGGTGGTATCAGTCTCCAGCTGCAGCACCCTGTTTGATTTCTTAAATATATTTCCTTGGCTTTATCTTACTATCTTTTCTTCGAAGCATAAATATTTATGTGCATAGGTAGGGTTGAAGTTTAAGTAGTTGGTCCTGCATTTGAAGGAAGATTTGTGTATCTGAATTGGTTTTGTTTGGCAGGTATATCAACCTTCAGAAGAAGAAGTGATGGGATTTCTTGATCCCTATGCAAATATAGTTTGCTTAGATTGTAATGAGGCTGGTGATGATGATCTTTTATTGTTGTGTGACCGGTGTGATTCAGCATATCATACATATTGTGTTGGCCTTGGAAGGGCTATCCCTGAAGGAGATTGGTATTGTCAAGGCTGTCAAACATCTATGCCTGGACAGTCCAGCACACATGAAGAAGAGGTTGAGGATTTTGTGCTTGATTTTGACAATGGGGATGAAGGCTTAGGTATCAGAGGATTTGTGGAAGATGCTCCAGTTGGGATGGTTGCAGAAAGAATAAACTTAGATCTTAATTTATCACCACCTTCTTCTTCTTCTGTTCCTCTTGCAGACACAAGACCGAGTCATGTAAGAACAATTCGCAGAAGGGTTTTCCGACGAAGCACTCCAAATCCATCTCCTAGATTGCCAGATGCATCAAGGGTTTCAGTTAGGCAGACTCAAGTTTCTGGGTCTACATCCCAAGGATCAAGTGTACGTGCAAGAACTCTCACAGGCCAGCGCATGCTTCAGGAGCGTGTACAGGCTTTACATGACAATTGGACTGCACCAGAAAGAGGCTTTCAGCAGTTTTCACCTGGCTCTTCCCTTGACAGATTTGGTGTCAAAGATGGGACTGATGCAATTGTACAACCTACACCCAACAACAGGCCACTACTCTTTCGTGAATCAGCTCGGAGAAGTAATTTAGCCCCTGTTTTAGAGACGGAAAATGCTGCAGTTAAATCTGATGTTGATCAGGCATGGGCTATGATGGAATGTGCTCTAGCATCAAGAGATGATAATATAGATCCGGCTAATTCTCAGAAAGATGGAAGACATTGGCAGGGGTCATCTTCTGGTCATAAAAAAAATGATTTCTCAGAATTGATGTGTAATGCAAGGTCAAGAGTTGTGAGTGGAAGCACCTTAACTGCCCCTGTACGATCAAGAATGAGCAATGGTCAATATAGACACAGTCCTGCAAC
This sequence comes from Picea sitchensis, assembly GCA_010110895.2. Taxonomy (NCBI): domain Eukaryota; kingdom Viridiplantae; phylum Streptophyta; class Pinopsida; order Pinales; family Pinaceae; genus Picea; species Picea sitchensis. The sequence goes on from SNQJ01S0008097.1 coordinate 48,662, forward strand.
TGTTAACTATTTGGAAAATCCAGAAAGGATAACAGAGGAGATCTCATGTACGGAGATTGGAAATAATATACTGCCAGCACCCAGTGTTTCTAATGGGATATTGGGTATAAGATTATCTGAAATAAGTAACAGTTCACATCATCAGATAAACAATGGCACTTCTTTTAGTAAAAAACCTCATGAAAATGGATGCCGAAGAGTTGAAGGTGCAAAGGATAAGGTGATCTCGATGGTAAAATCTCACATGAAGCGCACGCTCACAAGGGAACATATAGGTAAAAGTATCTGTATTGTTCCTTCTTTTATGGTTTGTTTCTATAGAATTGATTTTACCAGGTATATACATCTCAAAATCTCTCTTCAGGAAATCCTATTTTTCTTTTCTTTCCAAGAAAAACCCTACTGGGAAACCCAAGGGATGCTTCCTCACGTTCATGGATGGCATCCCTAGTAAACCTGTTGCTATTGACTAGTGCACCTCTCCCAAACGGGTTTCAAACTGGGCACCTGCCATCACGGAACTAGCCAAATACCCAGCAACATTGGCGACATCTGGTTGAGCTAACCCCCTGGGCTTGAGAAATCATAATTAACTACACTATTTACCATATTAACATATTGATCCTGTTTAACATTTTGTTGGAGTAACCATAGCGATCTAAACCTGTTCATATTTTTATTTTTGTTTTTAATTTTCTTTTTGGTGTGGTGACAGCTTCATATGACTATATATATTTATGCTTGTCAGAATATTTGTTGAACGATAGATATTCTCTTGCATTCTGCTTTGTCTGTTATATCTTCAAGGAGTTCTGTTTCATTATTTGTGACCACAGAATTGTCTCGGGCATGTATACGAGGATTCTTATATCACTATTTATAAACTCAGCATTTTGCTTGGACAAGCAAGTATACTATCCTTAATGCCACATGTTTGCATCCAAACTTCCAATCCTAGAATAAACGAGGTGAAATTTAAGTGTTTCCAAATCTCAAGTTCTGTGAATTCACTCATATATGGTGCTGGAATCTTTTGAGCAAACTGGAAGAATTTCTTTCAGCTGCATTCAAGTTTTCCAAAAATAATACTGAAGTTCCCCCTGAAATGGCCTTAAAATTTTCCTAAATAATTTTAGGGAAACAACCCAAATGACTTTTTCCAGAATAGAAATTTCGGACACTAGGTACTAAACACAGTTCTCAATTTTCTCCTGAAACTTTCCTATAGAGACTCCCCAGAAACTCAGGTAGATGCACTGGATGGACTGAAGAATTTTGAATGAACAATCACTTCACCTAAATGATCTATTAGGATGCCTAACTTTATAACTTAGAAACACCAGCTGAAGAAAAAATCCCAACGAGATTGATTTATTCTTAATTGAATTGAGCAAGGCCAGAAATATCTTTGACCATTGGGGCTTGAAATTGAAGAAAACTGAGGTCCTATGAGGCTGCTCAAACAGGTCTGTCCTTGGCCTGTTATGAGCTCTAAGTTTCAATCTCCATAACTGTCCTTTGCTGCGTTTTAGGACAGCAAACAGTCAAGATACTTTTCTGCTCATAAGTTTTATGGTTAAGTGTTCTTTGAGGTGCCCTTGCAAGTGTTTTCATAACCCAATGTTAGCACATGTAATATAACGCAAAACAAGTAGCACTTCTCTACTCTTTACAACTATGAAATGCTGATCTAAACTCTAAGCATGCATGAAATTAGGACAAAAACATTTTTGGTCAACATGACCTTGGATAAAACCACCCCGGGGAAAACCAGTTTGGAATGGAAGTATATATAAGTGATGTCTAAAGCATAGGATACAACAAGTAATACAATACAATGGAACCTGTATACATAGCAAGCTCCTCTCGAGCCTTGCCAAAGGATCCAAGGAGATATGCGCCCAAACTTAGTGCACCCTCTCCCTTTGTTGCTCTATCCACTAAAACAATGCGCCCTTGATCCCTGTAGCTCTGAAGAAGAATCCCTTGTACACGAAGATGCTCTTGTGTGCTACCTCTCCACTGAAACTGACGGATCTGCGATTGTCCGACTGTAGCTTGTGCCTGCTATGAGTGCACCCTCCTCCTATAGTGCGCCCTCCTCCAAGCAAGAAGCTCCACCACAAATAATTGAGGGTCTAAGCCTCCATGAGCCCTCCATGGAAGGAGGCACCCAAGCTTCCCTCAACTAATGCTTCCAACCTCATCCTCATGCTCCCTCTCAAACTCTCCAAGTGAACATAAGAGTGAATGAGCCTCCAAGGCACCTATGTGCCCCTCTTAAACCTCCATAAGGATACCCAAGATATGGATGGCTAGGATATCCCCATGCCATCTCTAATCAAAGGTTGAGATCATCCCACAATAATCTCACTCACAAACCCACTTTGGGTTAAGTTCCCTAAGTTCACTTTATGTTTATTAATTCACCCACTTTGTGAATTAATTGCAACTTTTGGCTAAAAGTGACTAATTTCACCTTTCACTTAACTCCTAAGTCAAAGTGAAATTAGACATAAAGTACAAGGTACAAAGGTACCAACATCTCCCTCTTGTGGTTAGAGGCTCAAAACCACAAGGGAACCACTTCTCGAGGTACACCAAAACTCAATAGAAAATGGCATAATTTTGTTCTGGTGAATAGCTTTAGAACTGAAAATCAACATTTTTCTTGCTGGCATAACTTGGGAAGATTTTTGTAACACATGTCTCAAACTTATTGAATAGTATGATTTCTGTCTCACAATGTTGAGATAAATGCTGTGGTATCACTTGCTAGTAACCTAAACACTTCGGGGTTAAAATTGACAGATGTGAATTTTACTTGCAAATGGTATAAGCACAACTACAGATTAATTGTCCCTTGTTATCTACCTAAACCTTTTGATATATACTATATGACAAACAAACATATTTTTGCAAAGGGTAGAACAACCAATGGATCTAAACACTTTCTACAAACATTGTCAGAAATGGGGATATTATTTGCAAAATATAGAACCTTACAGAGACTGCTCAGATGTACAAGTAACCATTCCATTGAAAAATGGGACTAAGAACAGCATAATAGAGGCATAAGGCCATAAATAACATTCAATGTCAAAAATATAACTCAGGCTAAGAAAAAGCGAGAGAGTCACACGACCCTCAATATTATACTATACGAAGGATGAATCCAAGTAAAAGTTGACATATATATTATGAGATGGGTCTAACTTCTAAATTTCTACAAGATTCTGTGTTTTGAATAATTACTTTGATCAATTCTGATCGAGGTGAATGGCCAAAAAGTTCATACATTGCAGCTGTCACTTAGAACTTAAAAGTCATAACCAAATATTTTTAGTGTATGATACAACTGGGTTTACTATATAGTAGCGGAAATTGGAGTTAACTAACCAAAGATCTAATGGCAAAAAAGGGTTGAATATCCTACATAAAGACTATAACATATAGACTTTAAGTGCCAGTAATTGCTAACTATATAACTAAACTTTTTCAAAAACAAAGTGGTCAAGAAATACATCACTATTAAGACATACTCCAATGATATACATCTACTCAGCATAGATCCCATGTTACTTCCTAATTAAGAGGAAACGACATTGAATATATGGATAATTTGAGTCAGTGCTATTAAAACCGGACCGGTCCAACAAAACCGGCTGGTTGAACCGATTTTGAGAGGAAAACAGGTGGACCGGTGGACTAGAACCGCTTTTGGCCGGTTCCGTATCGAACCGGCCGGTTCTGTACCGAACCGGCCAGTTTTGTACATAACTCGTACGACGCACCCAAAGCCACGGATTTCAAATTTTTTAAAGAAAAAAACAAATGTTTAATGGAAGGGCGACCTATTACCTAGCCCTAGATTAATGGTATGTTAAATTCTTAAAGTTGAAAGGATGAAAATGAAAGATAAAGGAGAATGTCACACTTAAATTTTTAACATTACCATTAATTGTTTCAGGATGTTTGAGAGTGGTTCCAACTTCCAACCTCATTGGACTTCATATGGAGAAAGTAGAATTTTAGGTCCCATTCAAAATTCAGCAGACTTAACAGTTTTCAGGATTTAAAGATTGGTAGGATTGCAATGTTTCCACTGGATTCTATCATGTATGAGGGTACGGAACTCACATTTAATCAAGAGCACCAAGACCTATGTACCTAGATGTTGGTGACATTGATTGTTGAACTCTTCTGTCATGACCCCAATAAAAATGTACCCTTCACTCAAGTAAAATAACTTATTAGGCATGTTAATCGTTTTCTATCTTATTTTAATGCTTAGAGGGTGACACTAATGATGAGGATCCTAATATTAGTAATAATCTTGAAGATATGTAGTTATTTGTTGTAGCATAATTTTTTTTGGACTCTAGAGGCCATTTAAAGCCTCGTTGATGATGTATTTTGGTTCAAAGATGGATTGCACTCGGTGCTATTTTGGTTATATGCACTCTTACTTGCTATATAAATGAGAAACTTTGCATATGTGTATAAATGGTTTGGATTCATATGGATGAACATGAATATATATGCTTTTTTTCAAAATTTGAATTTTTATGTAGTTTTTGGTCGACTGTTTTTTTTTTTACGGTTTTTTACCAGTCCGGTCTGGTTTCACATTTTTGGGGTCGACCGGTCCTGTTTTCTGGTTCTGATAACATTGATTTGAGTACATTTGAAAATAGGCTCAATTCCAAATTAACACCTTATTAGATTAAGTCCAAATCAGCAAACACAGCTAAGAATTCTGTTGGGGCTAAGTTTCGAACCTTTTTGGCTAGGGCAAAGAACTGCACATGGCTGGCAGAAATGACTAAGTTATGTGCTGGGATGTGGAAGTCTTGTAGAAATTTCTGCTGTCTATGACTTTTAATGCAAAACAGAAATTTCACCTCTTAATTAGAGGTTTCCTGGATCTCAACCCTGTGAATTTTCAGCCTTAGGGTTGTTATGAAATATAAATGAAAGAGCGGCAACAACACAATATTTCAACTCTTAATAACCCCAATCCACTAGGCAATTCAAGAGATAAGATACCAAAGCGTGCCAATAAGTTTCAGCCCTCCAGGGCAATATTATCATGTGTATAACAGATCTGAAAATCACTTATAACAACTGTAAATACAACAATAATCTATCCTATCTTCTTCAATATAAATGTTAAATCACTTAACAATTGCTGTCTTAACTTATGTCAAATGCTGTCTTAACTTATGTCAAATCATCAAGACATATAAGTGCTGGAAATTACAAAACTGTGAAGAAATAGATGGTTGAAAATCAAATCTGCAACTACACAAGTATTGGACAGCTAGAAACTTTATTAATGTGCATAAAGATAATGTTCATGTAATATATGATAGCCTTATCTCAAGGTTAGTACAATCCTCTAACTCTCAAAAACCCTAGCTAGGGAAAACAATGAAAACCTTAACTCACACCAAGGCTCTCCAACAAACTAGTGTCACACAAGCATGTCCTCCAAGGCAAGACGTCTCCTCTTCTTCTTCACTTCAACGAGTACAACCTGGTGTTACCAACATCGTGTCGGCCAAAATATCGCCGAGGGTATGGAAACAAAATATTGGCAACATTTGGGAAAATATCGGAAAATGTCGTCAAAATGAAAAAAAAACAAAAATATTCAAATTTTTTCAAATTTTTAAATATCTAAAGCATCAACAATATCAAATAAATGCATTTCCACATAAATATGAAAAGATAACTGATATATAAGATGTCTAGTAAACTCAAATACATCGCAGATCAACATTGAATCATGTCCTGACTCTAAAGCCTCACAATATCATAAAAAAATACAATAAATGTATCTCATCATCATGAGTCATCTACAATGAAATCAAATAAATAAACTAACGATTCCCTTTGCCCCTTTTACATGCAAAGGTGATGGCTCTAGAAATGGCTATTCCTTTAGAGGAAGAAGGCCCTGGGGCTTGCATTCGACTCTGATATTCTGTAGAAGAAGCAAGAGCTAGACTCTGGTGTCCTCTATTGGTGCTATTGCCAAGTACAACTCCCTTAGTCGGAGTCCATGAAGATGGTGGCGCTGGCGCACTCCTAGTGTCAATAGTCGCCTCCTCTAAAGGTGTTTGCTGACTCTGCTCTGGAACATCCTCCTCCTCTACCTCTCTCTCCTCTGCTACTGCCCCTTCTGCCTCCTCCTGTAACCAATCGAGGATCGATTCCATGATAGGCCTCTTGATCTTAACCCTCCATGCGGCAGTGGTGTCAATCCCATCCAACGAAATGGCATCCACATCAGGTTTTTTTTGAATCTGCCTCGCTCACAATTGTAGTAGACATATACCATGTCATTGAGGCACTGAGATTCCAACCTTAATGAAGGTCATTAATTATAAATTAATAATTATAATACACAATCTAGATTTTAGAGGGTGTCGGGGCATAAAATAATAAATTATAGTATAATGAATTTAAAATTTAATTTAAAAATTTCTAACCTGTTGCGCTCCTTGGTGTGTATTTTCTCAAATGCACTCCAGTTGTGCTCGCATCTTGAAGAGATACATATTTGGCCAAGCACCTGAATGGCAAGTTTTTGTAGATTGGGTACTCTTACACCATAGCTTGTCCACCAAACATCTACAACAATTAAGATAATATAAGATAATTTTATTAATGTTCGACTAATGACCACAAAAGTAGGTCAAAGGGACTGCTGAGTACAATGATGCCAATACAATGCAGGAGTACCAAAAGGTCTCCTATAAAAGACGAGATGCAGAAAGTAAAGTGCAAAAAGGTGGAGTGGTAGAAAGTGAGATCTACCTCGAGGCATGAAGAATCCTCGACCTCGAGCTCAGATACCTGTGATGACGATGGGGTGTACCATAGGAGAAGAAGAATATCTAAGGACAAGAGAAACCAAAAGAAAGGAAGATTTGTCATGGAATGGATCCATCTCTCCTACCATCCGATGCCGAATGAAGAAAGCTGAGTATAGTTGTTTGGCTCGAGGGGGACCTGGTGGGGTGTTTGGATTGTCCACTGCACTGCTGATTGGTAGAGGTAGTGCATCGACGAGGTCTGGGGGATCTCATCCGTCTCTTGGGGGGATCTAGTCTGGCCATGTCGCTGAAATCTCGTGGGACGAGATAAGGTACCACGGGTCTGCATTGATCTGGCGTCTGGGGTTGCACTAGTGTCGTTCTGTCTCTTAGTGCCCCTTGTTGAGGGTAGCACCGGGGAGGAGGTGATCTGTTGAAAGTTAAAAGTTGAAACAAAGTAAGAACTAAGAACTAAGAAGAGACATCGAAATTTGAAATATAATGAAGCTTACCTGGCATTTTGGTCTTCCTATCATTAATAGCCATGTCATAGTCAAATGCCCCACCAAACATCCTATATAATTCTATTTCTTTGGAAATATCCGCATGTTCTTGTTGACTTGGCACCATCCTCTGAACATGTGAGGAATCCATCCATAACCTCAACATCAAATCTAAAACCACATGAGTAAGAGAATGTGGGGTTGAGGTAGATCCTTGCAGCATGAATCGGGGGATGGAGTGTATTGTTCCATCGCTCATCAGTCACTCCATATCTGTAGTCGTTTCTCAAATCCATCATCTCCCTTGTCATCATAATAGACACTTATGGCTTCTTTGGCCCTATCCATGGCCTCATACAAGTAGCCAATTGTGAGCTTTTGTCTCCATCAACCAACGAAAGAACCTTTACCAAAGGTTAGCTAATGGCACACACCTCCTCTACTCCCATCCAAAATCTCCCCTAGTATGACACTAGCTTGCATATGGCCTCCCCTTCCGATTTACGGCTAAATGATAAACCGTGTCACTCATCTGAAAGGAACATTCTATTCACCTCCCACATACAAGCCAAGAGATATGAAACTAGTGGCAAAGCGCATGATTGCAGGACACACCAACTGCCTGTTATTTGTAAATCTTCTCATCAAGCTAAGCACAAATGCATGATTATATATGAATTTTGTGATGCTCCTAGCTGATTCAATAATATCCCTGATATAAAGAATTTTTCCCATATCCTCTAAAATCAAATCCATACAATGTCCAGGAGTCCAAAACAAGGTAGGATACCTCTGCATAAGCAACCTACCTACAACAACATAATTAGCAGAGTTGTCCTTTATGAATTGGACATGTTGTGGACCCACCTCCAGAATGAACTCGTCCAACAAGTCACATACTAATTATGCATCTTTAACATGTGCAGATGCATCAACAAATTTAATAAACATTGTCCCCTTGGGACAATTAACATAGAAGTTAAGAAGTGTCTTGTCCTTCTGGTCAGTCCAACCATCTGATATCATTGTGCATCTAGTGATTTCCCATGATGCCTTAAGCTCCTCCAATCTACTAGCGCAATCAGCCTTTTCATTTTGAATGATAGGCCCTCTCAACTCCTCATAGGTAGGGGCCTTGTACCATGTGCCAACATAACAATTGCATCAAACATAGGATGATCTAATGGGCTGTTCTTGGCAATGTTAAAAAGAATGTCACTCCATAAGAAACACTTACCCACAAGCTTATCGGCCTCTTGCTTCTCCTTTATTTTAACAATTGACTTGATAGAAGGTTGTGCACTAGGTGTGGTTCTAGGAACAAAAAAAGATGAGGTAGAAGGTGAGGCGGTCGGAGCCAAAAAAATAGTATCACTTCGAGTTCCTTCCTCCTTGGATCTTCCACCTCCTCCCTTTCTAAACCGAGCTTTCATAGCTTCCCTGTGTTCTCTGGCTATACCCATATCATCAAGTGCTTTGTTGGCAATATGCATGATTTTCAGGGTTGAATTTGGGTAAACACCCACTACATGTCATGAAATTTTTGCAAGGTGGTATTTCAGCCGACTGATTCCCCCCCATCATTCTCATCCCACACAAATTGTAATTCAATGTTTTTCTATTAGACCCCCCTTGGGTTCACCATATTCCCACATAACATCCAATTTTCTCGACATTTTGAATCTTCAAAGTAATGAGCAAACCTAGGGCACAAACAAAATGAAAAAAATTAAAATCACCATTGAAGAATCGAAATACAATTTTTTTGCTTAAAAAAAAAACTAAGTTACATTCTACTTACATAGTGCATCTCCCACAGTCCACTAATACTCAACAAAATGGGGGAAAACTGATAGGCATTGCAAAACCTATCACAAATTTGAAAAAATAAAAAGAAAGGGTTGGAAATTGTTACACATAGTAATTTGATGACAACTGATAAAAACAGTCTCTCCTTGGCAAGATGAGGGAAAACTAATGGGTTAAGGGAAACCTAGCAAAAATTTAAAAAAAACCAAAAAAAAGGGTGGAAACTGTTTCCTATACCTGCAAATGCGCTCACGGTTGAGGGGAATCAATCTCCACTCCACAATGAAAAGGTGATAGAAGAAGAAAACCCGCTCCTCCTCGTCCTTGGATGAAGGAAAAATCGCCTCTTGCTCCTTTCCTCTCCAAACCTCCACCGTCTGTTTGCAAAATGACGATTAAAAACCCAATTTTCCGCATTATTTTCAGGACTGTCCATGGGCCAATGACATTTTTGTTCGCGATAATATCACGATATTTTCGAAAATGTTGTGATAATATCGTCGGTTGAAAATATCACGATTTTTTCGGGCAATAATGTCGTCAAACCTCAATGGCGATAATATCGCGATGTTGGTAACGCTGGTATAACCAAGCGTTTCATCTCAAAACCCTAATCTCCAAGTCTATAAGGGATGAAACCCTAATTCAAGATGCTCCAAGAAGGTCCCAAAAACCCTAGCGACTCTAAGACAAGAAAGATAAAGTACAAAAGAAGATCCAAGAGAGAGAGGAAGACAAGTTCACGACAAGTTCACTCCTAGTCACATCTCTAACACAAGATGAACTAGAATGAATGAATGTAGAAAGACCATCATCTCCAACGTCTTCTTCACAAGAGTAAACCCTGGTATCTAACAAGAGCAATCTCCCAACAAAGACATCCTCTTTCCCTTTCATAATTTCTCCTAGAGTTTCCTCGCGAACCCTAGTGACTCACTCCAAGAGGTCAAGTACAAAGAGAAGAGTACAATAATGATGATGTGAAAGGAATATATTAGAGGTAAGGGAGGCCAACAATACATATGTGGTCCTATGCCCTTAGAAGCAACCTACAAAGGCACGTGTAGGCTCACACATGTGGAGCACTACACTCCAAGGGTACACATGTCATGCTCCAAGGTGATTTCGTCGACAAGCAAGGTTTAAAATGTTAGGGCGTTCCACGAGATATGCCCAATGCTTCTCCTACAAGCCTCCAATGACTCCAATGAACCTCTTATGCCATGTATTCCACCGGGTCAAATTTTCTTGCATGAGCACTATTGTAACCCAGGTGTCTCCAAGTCAATTCTAGGCTTCCATGCAATCATCTAGGCTACCCCATGCTATCTAGGGTCTGTTACTCCCCTTAGCCTAGGGGTAACTAAGGAGATCATGTCTCGAGGCCCACAAGTAGCAGACATGGAGTGCCGAGAGCTAGATTGACCAACAGAGCCCAACAACCCCCCTGATTTTCCTCCTAGCACAGATTGACCAAGGCTCATCACATTCAAGCAACCCAGGGTATGGGGCATGGTAAGCCAGCGTCACCATGAGGTATGGTTAGTCCTTTCTTCATGCGGGGTGTTGTGATTAGTTTATTGGGCATGTAGACAAGGATCTTTGGTTGAAGTTGGATAGTGGATCACTTGCTTGAGAAATTGTCTTGGTTGCCTTGTTTCACCTTGGTGGTCAGCTTCTGTGTCCTAGTCCCGTATTGTCACCGCCCAGGGAAAAGGGGTAATACCGGGTTGCCCTCCAAAGGGTAATGTCCGCCCCTGATCATACTTGACATTTTCCATCATAAATCCTTTCATATATCCTAAACTTCGGCTATGGCCCATTCTCTCATGAGAAGAAGGGGTTGAAGACCCAGAGGATGATGCAACTGATATATATATATATATCATTGCTAGATTATAAAGGCCATCATAAAGCCTCAGGTCAGCTTGAGCTCTACCCCCTCTAATGGTAATTGCCCCTGTCCAGATGCGAATGAATGCACCAATTATAAAGGACTATTGCCTAGTAAAATATAAAGGAATGCAACTTGAAACCTTATAAAGGGGACTTGCAAATAATAACTGGGTATCAAAAGGAAAAATAAGGGGTTCGAAATGCAAAAAGTACCGAAAAAAGGGTATCTCAAACAAGCAAGCGCCACCTCTACAAAGACGCTCATAGAAATGGATACCATAAGCCATGAAGTAAGCCTAATACCATATCACACTCATACTTGCTCTTGATGGGGTTTTACTTTCCCTTGTCAGTCTCGAGACCTATCTCTCTACTTGGGTAACTTATTGTTCAGGTGGCACACCTAATAGGGTCGGATGAATGCCCTCCCATACTTAGACTTGGTAACCTTCACAAGGTCTTGGGCTTGGGTGATACTTGAAGGGGATATTGGGGTGAATTGTTCTACATGGCTTCTATCTAAAACATCAACTTACTTTGCATGATTTAAGCACTAACGTGTCTTATGAACATTGGTTTACTTTGTCTTACATTTTGTTTTGTTTTGAATGCCCCTGACATGGTTCTTTGAGGGACATCTTGGGTTGTGCCCATGATGTTGTCCCCCTTTGTAGGACTCTGGCACGTGTGATGAAGAGTAGTGAGTCATCCAGTGACTCAACACCCTCAAACAATGGCTTTCACATCCTTGGGACCTTGGACGATGGACAAATGGGCTTGGTTTTGAGCAAGTTGGTCATTATGCCACACACATGGGATGAAAGCCCACAGGCTGGGCAAAGCACCCCAGAGCTTTTGTGCAATAGAGGATGGAGGACGTTGCCTTTGGAGGCACCTTGACATCAATCGACGATGAGTTTGCACCCCTCTTGCACTAGGACGTGGCCTTTGGAGGCCTATGACGTCACCCTTCTAACCTTGATGTCATCTTTGGAGGCTAGGGTTTGATGGATCCAAAGGTGTCTTGATGTGGCATGGGTGAGGAAACACCCTTTTGAGCATTGGAGACATGACATGTGGCCTTGGAAGGCCCGACGACTTACCTTGGAGGCATGACGTCACCCTACTAGGGTTTATTTCATGTATCTTTCATTTATGTACATTTTAGAGACAAATTAAAGGGGTCGGCCCTCTTTTATTATGGACAAATTATTGTTGCAAAGTCTTGTGCAAATAACCTTGCCTTTTCATTTTTCATCATAACTTTCCTCACACAAGAGGATATTCGACTGAAATTTTCGCTATCTTGAAGCTCTTGATCTCTTTTACTAGTGCGCTACCTCTTGGAGGACATGTTTTCGACTTCTCTTGGCATATTTTTTGGTGGAAAATTTCTGCAAACTAGGGTTTGTGCTTGATTATTCTTGGTGAAGTAAGTAAAATCTGCAATTTCATTTCATGCGTTGAATGTTTATGGTAAATTTTACTTGTTCATATTGAAGATTTTGATATTGCTTGCTTAAAACCCTAGGAGAGGAGCATAAGGTACTTCCTCCTCTCTCTAGATCATTTCACCTATTTAATTGTCAAGAGAATCTTGTCTAGAGTAGGCTCCTAAAACCCTAAAAGTGCTAGCACTTTAGGAGTCTTGTTCTAGAAACTTGCTGCTATATATTTCAAGAGTCCAAGGAATGAGAAGAATTTGCTAGAGCCCAAAAGAGCTTGTTCTCTAGCAAAATTCATCTTTTGAGATTTGAAGCTGGAGGCCCTAAGGTGCTATCACCTCAAACTTCATCTCATCATCATCCTTGGACATTATTATCATCATTGTTTCTCCAAGTACTTATTGCTGTTGTAAATGACTCCATAGCCCAAAAGGCACTAGTTTCATTGCTCTTGTGAAAGGAATTTGTTCAAACAAACTCTCAAACTTTACTGTCTAAGCTTTTTACTAACCTTTCCTAACCCTAGCATAGCATAATCTACTAATTTAGTTGCCGCTGTTGCAAATCTTTGCTACAACCATTCTAACTGTTGTAATTTGCTGCATAGCTCACTCTAACTACTAGTTAATATACCCAGAAATTGCTCAGGACAAGTGCTAATTGATCCACTTGATAAATGCTAAGTTTTTACTGTCTTTTCTTGCAATTCTGAGATATATTTCTTGTGGCTGTTACAAAACTCTATTGGCTGTTATAAACCATCATATTTCTGCAATTTTACATCAGCCATCATATATTTATGCTGTCTATTGTCTTTTGAGGTTATATTGCATACTTGTACTTGGAAATCACTATATATATGCTGCAATTGTTCTTGTTCCAGGTAGACCCAAGGGCCAAAACACTTCTCTTTGCATCAATTTCACGGACATAGACATTTGACTTAGGTAACCAGTGAGAGGGTCTTCCAAAATTGACTACATCCTTGCTTTCTTATCCCTTAAGGTTACCGGGGATGCCTCCCCTGGGCTGGATTTCATCCATCCCTAAAACGTGGGGATTTCCCACTAAGGTGACAGTGGTGGGTTATCCTGTAGTTATGCGGATTTGGAGACTTGTGTTGGGACTTGGCATAAGTACAAATCCCGCGATAACAGGGCCCAATGCCCTCCTCTAGGATGCCAAATACTCCTCCAATGTAGGGCATTCTCCAAGCAAGCAACATCCTCCATGTGGCCAGCATTTAGAACACCACCAAGCTGTTTGAAGGTCTCCAATGCCCTAAGGAAGACTGTCATGCAAACACCCAATTGAGGTCAAACAACCACTAAGTAAGTCATCTCCAATGTGGAAATCCATCATGGATGATCAAGGGGCTGATCATACATCATGTATACCTCAAATCTCATGAAGCACCCCCAAACATGGTGTAAACACTCTTGGAGTAACCCCAAAAACTAACAAACCTGAGTACACAAGTGCTACTTGAGCATATACATTGACCTTTGAGTACATGTTGATACACCTGCAACAATGTATCATCAGCATGTAGCTGCAATATCCAAGAGCGTCGCGAGCAGAAGACAGGCAGCACATCATCAAGTTATGGATTAGAACTATGTGTCTTCTATATCCTTCTAGAAGCTTCTACCATCAATCCATGAGGTCTATAAATAGATGTAATCAATGCTGTAAAGGGCGTTTTGGATCTGTGTTATTACTGCTATGTGTATGATGTAATGAGTCTTGGAGCATATGTAAGCCCGCAGCCATGATCGTAATACTTCCTTACTGCTGTTATGATATAGTGTTGATATGATGGTGTTTTTGGAGTTGCTGCGTATTCTGAATTGATGTGTTACATGTATGAATGGTTTATATCATGTTTGGTTATGCTCCTTTAAGTTTCCCGATGAATAATATGCTACACCTGGTTATATTTACTTCTTTATAGTTGTTTTGCATTCAGAACACTACGCGGTTTCTTGGTTAACCATGTACTGTCCTACTGTAACTTCCTCCCACTTTGCACTATCCCTCATGGAAGCATCATAAATGCCTTGGGTGAGACCTCCTTCCTTTGGAAGGTTGACAAGGTTGGCATCTCTAGACTACAACCCCTTTGTTGGACAACTCTGTGTAACTTTGGTCTTAATTTGAGCTAAAAAATTCCACAAAATATCAATCACTTTGTATCCTTGTTGATAATGAAAATACCAAAAAAAAAATGCTAAGAAACTTTGCTTATTTAATGGTCTAGCCAAATGGACCTTTATTAGTGGGTTAGGCAGGTGGTCTTTTGTGATGCTTGCTGAGTTGATTAATGGTCATTTGTGTTTCAGGTTGATAGATCTTATCTTTGAATTGCATATTGGAATTCTTTGTTGGATGAAGAGAACCCCAATTAACCCTAAAGAAGACTTTTACTGATAATGATTTATTTGAGGCAATTTTATCAAGAACTTCACTCAACCCGGTTTGATTTAATTGACCAAGTAGGCCTGCATGGGTTTGATTTAGTTGACCAAGTAGGGCTTCACTAGTTGTATCTAAATTGAAGAGACTCGTTTGAGCTACATATATTGTTGTTTATGTATTATGTAAACGCTGATGGTTTAATATAATGAAATATTGTAGTTACATCTAAGAGAGATAAAATCAACTGTTGTTTTGGGTCCAAAAAATGATGGAACATGGAGATTGTGCAATCTAGTGAGATACTGCACATCCACTAGTTCTGATGGGAAACAATGACCTGCCCACATGAAGCCACAAAGGTGCACCTGTCATTGTTGGTCTCGACATGGGGATGTCCCCTAGTCTAAATTGAGTAATCTTGTCCCATTACTAGATTTTTCTCCTTGGCCTTGTATGTTAGGAGAGCTTCGACCAATTGCACCCAATCTTTTTCCATGATTACCCAATGAGGTCCTCTGAGGTCCGGACATTTCCCAGAAGACATCATTAGAGTTTGCATTGGTACTTTCACTCTGATTGATGATCACGATGGAGATAGCTCCTCCTCCACCTCTACAGCTACCTCTGGTGTAGAGTAGTGGCTCCCCTCTTTTATCCTTTTGCATATTGATATTCTCATCTATAGTTTTTGTCGGGGTTTATCCCTTTCTACTCTCTACTTTTATATGTATTTCTTTTGTCACTTCGGAGTAGCCTTGGCACTCCCACATCACTATTGTGTCTTGTTGTATTCTATAGCCTCCTTGACCTACTTTGGTCACTTGTGGACATTGATAAAATTATCTTATCTAACAGACTCCAAGGAAGCGAATGAAACTTAGAGGAATCCATCATTCATAGAGAGAACAGCTTATAAATTATTGAACAGGTGCATTCAAGGGGTGATGGACGACACTTTGGAAGTGTCAATGGCAGGTAGGATACACTAGTAGGTGACAAGATTTGTACAGAGGTGCAGGGGTATGTCAAGCAACAAAAGGAGGAAGTAAGGGGTTATATACTCTTGATTAGTTCCAAAGAGGCTATGGGAGCACTTAAATATAGATTTTCTGTTTGGATTATTCAAGAGTCTGAGGTCTGGACTGTATCATGGTGGTTGTGGACAGGTTTTCCAAAACGTATTATTTTATTGATTCCTTCAGCCATCATAATGCTACTAGCTATGCAGCAAATTTATCATTTCGAGAAATTGTGAAATTGCAGCGGCTGCGATCATTAATTGTATGTGATAGGGGTTCCGAGGATTACTTTTTGAAGTACTAACACGAATGGAGTTTACCTTTAATGAATCAACAAATAAGTCCACTAACTATACTCCTTTTTATGTTACACCTAGGATAGAGCTGGAATAAAGGAAGATTCCAATCAAGTTTAAGGAAGGATAAAAGCTAACAACTAGTTGATTTTCACAAAGAAGTTAATATAGTAAGACTACCAATGAAGCATACAAAAATAGGTGTCAAGGAACCTAATGTAGCAAAATTTGAGGTTGGGGACTTGTTGAGGGCATACTTGAGTCATGATCCACTTCCCAATAATTTGAAGAACAAATGGCTTGGATCATGTAAAGTAATGGAGAAACTAGGGTCGAATGCATAAATAATTGGTTTGTTGTACTTAATGCTGTAGAGTTGTAAAAGTACCATGGTGATCCAAAGGATGTGGATCAAGAATATATGTAATGTGTAATGAGAGAGACATAACCAAGGACTACTTGGAGATCAAGTTTTTTTTTGGATTCCAAAGTTTTGGGCACCAGCAGGTGAGTATAAGTTGTTCACTGGTAAATTGGAAGGATATATTGTCTTTGGGAGATGCTTGGGAACACAAGGGCGAGACCAGGATGAGGCACTTGGGGTGCACAAGAAAACTTGACTCAACCACTTGGGTGTCTATTCTCATTGGAGGGTAGGTTTTTGAACGGCGATGCAATCATGCAGGTTTTCCACATAATTTAGCATGATCTTGAACATCTTCTTGGGGTATAAGTTTTTTCACTCTATTTATAGCTCAAGTTTTGATTTTTGCTGGAGATCTGTAGGGTTGAGAAAGCATATTATTTGTGGATTGAATTGAATGCCACTCTGCCATGAATCAATGTTTGCTCAAAGAATGGAAGTTGTATATTTTTTCAACCAAAAACAGAGCACCCAAATCCAATTTCTGAGTGAAAAGTATGGCTAAAATACAAAGGGGTTAGTTTCTAAGTTTTGGGTCCTGGTCCACCAAGATATGGACCGACTTTGCCTTACTTGTAAATGAAAAGGAAACCTTACTTCAAGGGGGTGCTAGGGCGTGCTTAGGGTGGGTTCCAGTGCATGGGAAAGGCAGAGAGTCTGTACCAAAGAGAGATCTCAACTTAGAAGATAGATTTTGTGGAAGACAGATGGTGTCGTTTTTTATGGGGATTGCCTAGTGGTAAAAAAACCAGAGCTCCAAGCTTTTAAAACTTTTCTATTGTTGTATCGAGAGTAGTATTAGAAGATAATTATTTATGTTGAAGGATCCATGGGTATAATTGCAGTGTGCATGACTGTGTCTTCATAAAGGACATTCTGAATACTTTGTTAATTAAATAATAAAAATGCAGGAAAAACTGATCCACGATTGTGTCTTCATGAAGGAGATTCTGAATGCCTTGTCATTTAAATAATAAAAATGCAGGAAAAAATAATCCAGTTATCACATGTATAAAGAAGTACCCACAAATAGATTCTATTGAAATCCCAAAATTGGCTCTTGTTCAAAGTTGACTGTATATAAAGAAAAGCAATTGGAAATTCCATTACCGAGTGAAAGAATGTTGTTATGATAGAGTGGATCAGCTTTTTAAGGCTGATACTATTGACTTACTTGTGAGGACCACACTGGGCATTGCAGTTTGCTCGAGGATGCATACTTGTAAAAGTCCACACAAGCAAATAATTTTAATCCAGCTAGATAGTTACAACTTGATTGACCATCTTCTTCGTCTCTCTTTATAATGATGATGATTGATAATGTCCACTGAGACCAACTTTGGTCTATCGGACCTTAAGAAGAAATGGCAGGGAATTACTTGGATTGCTAACGAATTTTATATCTATGCTCGGAAAGATTTGAGAGAAGCTTTCCTAAATCTCCATAGTTTTGATGAGTTAAAAGGTTAGGAATGTTGGTATTACAAATATTTTGAAATTGAGATCTAATTTTGGCATATGCAAGACATTCCAAGAGAAAGTGCTTTTCATCCTTCACCTTAGTATTGCAAAGATGACAGATTCGTTCATCCCACGACATTTTAGGAGTTGTTCAGTGCTTTCTTTCTTTACAGAGCTAGTGAGAGTTTGTTCTAGGGAATTACTTGGATTGCTAACGAATTTTATTTCTATGCTCGAAAAGATTTGAGAGAAGCTTTCCTAAATCTCCATAGTTTTGATGAGTTAAAAGGTTAGGAATGTTGGTATTGTTACAAATATTTTGATATTGAGATCTAATTTGGGTGCACGCAAGACATTCTAAGAGAAAGTGCTTTTCATCCTCCACCTTAGTATCGCAAAGATGACAAATTCATTCATCCCCCGACGTTTTAGGAGTTGTTCAATGCTTTGTTTCACTATGGAGCTCGTGAGAGTTTGTTGTTCAATGCTTTCTTTCACTATGGATCAATGCTGATTTTCCTCTTTATGCTAGTTAAAGTAGAAAGATATTTTTGATCTTCTAGACTAGGGTTAATGACCTCTTTATAGTATCTTAATTTCCTCTCATTCTCTAATTCTTTATCGCACCACAATTTCTCCTTATATTTACATGTGATAGTATTTTTAATGGTATCAATATTTTGTAAAGTGACCTCCTTTTCTACTTCTATATTTGCCAATGATTAGCCAAGACTTGACATCTATATGCCCACCCCTCTTGAGCCGCACGTGACCTTGACTAGAGTTTGAAGCAATCTTAGGAATTCTCTTTTCTTTCATGTTAGTTGTCTTGTGCTTGTATATTAGGTACCTAGTCATAGCCATACTTTCAATGGGGGAAATACATGCTTCTATGAGGTAAATTATAAAACTCTTTTGGATTTGCTCGATATCTCTCCATGATTATCTAGAGATGCTACAGCCCCAAATATCTAGAGATGCTACAGCCCCAAACTTCACATCCATATAAGATAGTAGGGATGACGAGAGTCTGAATGAGGAGTTTTTTTTTTTCCCACAACCAAAAGTCAATCGATTTACAATTGTTTTCAAGACCAAAATAGGCATTCCATCTCCATTAATCCTTTTCTTGATGCTATAGTTCCAATTAAGCTTGTGATGGAAGTTGACTCTGAGATATTTGTATGAAGTAACTTCATCTAAGTTGTTATTGTCATACACAAAATTAGCATAAGTGGTCTTTCTAGATTTGACAATCATAACCTATGTTTTTTCTGTGTTCACTATCATACCCATGTTAGAACAGAAATCCTAGAGAATTCTTAGTTGCTTGTTTATGTCAGAGGGACACTTCACCTTAAGAACAATATCATCAGCGTAAAGAAGGATGATGGCTGTTCCAGCTAAAGTAGTGCCAGCACAACCTGCTTTCTTTAAACATGCCTCTAGGGGACATCCTTGCTTAACTCCTATATTACAATTTATCTCTTCCAACCAATCCTCATTGTTCTTCAACTTGGGAATAACATTCTTGTACAACCTTATTGCAGCAGCTCTCAACTCAAATGGAACATTTAACTCTTTTAATCTATTCCAAAAGCTTAATTCTAGGCACTGTGTCAAATGCTTTCCTCAAGTCAACGAAGCAACAATTTTTTTGAAATGATTTCTAGATGCAGGTGTCAATTTTATCTGCTTGTTGAACTTTAGAAGTACGCAACATATGCATGCATATTCATGCCACAACCTTGATATTCTCAAATGTCCTATCAAAGAATTATTTAGAAATGTCCTGATCTTCTGGGCCGATGTTATTCTGCCTATGCTGTGTTACTGTTGCAAGGAATTGATGTATTGTGCACTACAGAAGGGCAAGAAACAGAAAACGGCATTGCTGTTCTGTATATTATGAGGGGGTATAGGACATCTATGTTTAGGGGAGTGCTTTAGTGTTGTGAAAGAAACAAACAAGGATCTGAAGGTGGTATGGGGGCCAGTGGAGTGCTCTGAGAAGGATGCTTGTTATATCTATCCTAGAGTCGAGCAAGGTTTGAATGGTTGTAGTATTTAAGCAGGGGCAGGCATGGTTGTGCCAAGTTGTGAAATTCTGTGGTACTAAATGAGGAATCGGGAGAGTCTTATTTATAGTTATTCTGAGGGGCCAAGGTAGGGATGAATAGGGCCGGGCTTTGTCAACATCATAAACAAAGACAAGAGAGAAACACATGGGTTTTGTTGTATTCAATAATTAAGTGAATAGTGATTATCCAATCAATGCAATACAATGTCAGGTTATTCCAGATATGTGGAAAAGTGTGATGCCAAATTCAGAAATTTCTGGTTGTGGTTATGATTAATTTTTAGTTTAAATTCACTATTCTTCTTTTAAACTTCATACCTATCAGTGGACCATATGTTGGTCATTTTCATTTTATCTTAAACCTTAAAGGCATGGATGTGAGTGGTTTTCCCTGTTCTGGTTGCATATGGACATGTTCGCTGGAGCACTTTCCTTGCTGCAATTTCACATGGCCTGTGTTCATTTGTATAATTACCATGATCCCAAAATTTTAGTTGCAGTTCTATCTTGTCATTGCTTGCAGGTTCGTCCTGCTTCAATTTCATATTAGCTTCCGTACATTGCAGATTCTATAGTGCAGTTTGCAGTGTGTTTGGAACTGTCCATTCCCTAGTCTTGATCACAGATTAATCTATCTCTGGAGTCTGGCTATTGGAATCATCTTATATATTCACAATCATTTCACTTACAGTTACAAGGCTTCATGGGATCTCGGAGAGCAATTAACTTGGTAAATTTGAGTCATGCAAGGTATTTGCATGTTGATTGTAGATGACATGTTGGCTCAAGCTGTAACTGGCATTGGTATCTTGTATCCTTCCATAAGCTAAAAAAGCAGTAAAACAGAGCAACGTTCTTTGAATGTGAAATATGTAATTGATGTGAAGGTGAGATATACGAGTCATTCTAATATGCATCTCAATGTGCGTTTTATTGTTTTAGTATAAGTCAGTCACGGGCTCTATGTTTATGTTAATTACTATATCCCTAAAATAGTAACAGCCTGCTTTTGAAATATGAATATAATAAAAATTATATTAATATGTTAAATATAAAATTTACTTCTTTTAATTATTGTCTTTAATTAGGCTATTTTATGATGTGATTCCCCTCTTCAAGATGTCTGATAAGTACCAAATTCTTGTAATTTTTCCCTAGAAATGACACCAACTTAATCATCTTGGCGATAATTCCTGTTGTTTTCTTCTCCCAACAATATGCTTTTGGAATAGTTTGCAATTTATTTCACAAATATGTACGTAATGTTTGGCAGGTAAGGCTGAAAAATTGTTTCACTAAATGTGTTTTCCTGGTACAGAATCCTGCTAATCTGTTTAGTAGCTTAAATTTTTGCTGTATTTCCTAGACTTTACAGAGCTATTTTGTTTCTGAAAAGAATTGAAATAAATTGAAGGGAGGAGTCTTGTACATTTCATAAGAATAAATAGATCTCTTTAGTTATGATTTTCAAATTAACTATTCCATAACTAGAATATTTTTGCAGTTTTTCTCGAACTTGGTTTTATTCAGATGTGCTTTTAATTGTGAAACTTCATTTTCCCATTGAAGTTACTATTCCAATTCCGACCTTTTGTATGGTTAATATTTTCCCTGGTGTATTACTGTTTGCATTCAATTCAATGCTCAAATCATCTCTTTTGGCTGCAGAAAAGGACCTATTTAAGGAGATAGCAAGGTGTTGCACACACACAATCCTAGCAGCATGTGGAATAGAGCATTCAAGGTCTAGAGTGCAACCTTTTGAAGCAGTATCTTGTTGCCACACTGATCAAGTTCAATATTCAGAACTGATGCCTGGGTGCTGTACTGACTGTTTCAATTCATTTATAAAAGAATTGGTGGGCAGTATTGTGGATCGGAAAGTAGGGACTAATGCATAGACAAATTTGAATCAATAGTTTTATTCTGTCATTTGACTGAGAATTTAGTGAACTGAGGGTATTTTTGTGGGCTCATTCTTCCTATAAAGACTATCCACATAAACTCTATTGAAGAGTGTGAGCTCATTCTTCCTGTAAAGGCTACCCACAAACTCTATTGAATAGCATGGATTGCTAGAATAGAGCAATTGTCATTGTAAAATATCTGGAATTCACAAGGCCCAAGAATGTGTGCCATATGACCTACCATTTAGGGATCATGTTTGCCTATTGTGCAAAGAGAAACTTGGGCGAGGATGAAGGCAGAGAAGGTTCTTCTTTCACATTGCATTATTATTTTCTCATTTAACTTCATTCATTTCATTTCCAATATTCTTTGCTTACGGCTTCTTTAGCGATTTATATCTTTCATTCCCAATGGGTTTAGAATTTTGATGGACATAGATCAAGCTGAGCGTTGCATTGGACAAGATATCTATTGAATTGATTGGTGATGGTAAGGAGGATGAAAGATTCTATAAAAAAAAGTGTAAATTGTGCGTTGTAATTTATAAATTTAATGGTGGTCTCCAAACTTCGTATCAACCACGTATTATTTTTCAATCACTTAACGAGGAAAAATATTAATAAACAAATTGATCAAATTGTTAAAATTTGTCAAGGAAAACATATACAATTAACAATTTGTTAAGGAAAACATATACACGCATATTAGTTCAATTTTTTTGGCGTGTAATTCTAGTGGACTTTGAATCAAGCTCGTATTAATTTTCCATCACAAATGAGGAAAAATATTAATAAACAAATTGATCAAATTTGTCAGGAAACATAGACAAGCGTATTAGTTCATTTTTTTGGGGTGTAATTTTAGTGGATTTTGAATCAAGCTCGTATTAATTTTCAATCACTTAACGAGGCAAAATATTAATAAACAAATTAATCAAATTGTTAAAATTTGTGAAAACATAGACAAGTGTATTAGTTCAATTTTTTTGGCATGTAATTTTAGTAAGATTAGAGAAATCGTGGACCATTTCAGAAAGCTGTAGTGAGGAGGCTGAAGCATATATACACAAAAAGTTGTAGTCAGAAACAAGTAATAACAGAATCAAATATAAGCACACATGAAATTAAGAAGTGAATTGGTTGAATGGAAAAATCAGAAGAAACCATGCAATGCAAAGTTTGAGGATTCTATCAATCAAAATATTTGTCATATCTTTAATGCTGGCATTATGTATATTTTGAAAATTTGGAAAAGATATGATAGGTGGCGAAGATGTTGGATACAATGTTTTAGGAAGGAATTAAACCTATTAATGGTACATGTAAATGTTGCAATTTTATAATTGCAATAAGAAAGTGTTGAATATTTGGATGTCCGGTCAAGCTTTAAATGATATACTTCAAGTTGTAGATGGAAGCAAGTGACAATACAATCAATATGAACATGTATGAAATTAAGAAGTGAATTGGTTGAATGAAAAGACGAAAAGAAACCATGTGATGTGAGGTTTGGGTTTCAGTATTTCACCAATCCAGGTATCTTTAATGTTGTCATTATATATATTTTGAAAATTTGGTAAAGATATTATAGATGATGAAGATGTAGGATACAAGGTTGTAGGGACGTATGAATATGCATATGTTGTCATTTTATAAATGATATGATGAATATCTTCCACTAAGATCAACTTTGGTTTATTGGACCTTAAGAAAAAAATGGTAAGAGATTAATTGGTTTGCTTTAGAATTTTATTCTATAACCCAAAAGCTTGGAGAGAAGCTTTCCTAAAGTTTGATAGTTTTGAGTTTTTGAAGGTTGGTATTATTAAAAATACTTTGAAATCGAGATTTGATGTGGTCATACATAGGACATTCTAAAAGAAAGTACTTTTCATTCTCCACCTTCCTAGTGTCACAAAGATAAATGTTTAGGTGTTTGATCAATCTTTAAATGTTAATCACTAATCAACATACACGGGAGAACATATTATTATAGCCAATCAAACAATTTTGCACGAGTCAAATCCATAAATATTTTTAATTATAAAACTCCAACTTTCCTTAATCTCCTCTCATTTCCCTTGCGAGTCTTTGAATGTATTCATGGATTGTTAACATCAAAGTCTTCTTTTAGAGGGTTAGTGCTTTTATATTGTCAAAAGTTGGACTTTGTTACACAATGCACACATGGGTTACATCATAGATATTGAGATGATGATGCTAGAAGACTTTCTTACCTTATCCTTGCTTTGTTTTGAAACCAATTGGTTTTGCTTTCATTTGTAGTTGGGTCTTGCATACACTTTTTTTGGCATTTTGGCTAAATTTATGGACTTGTTAGTGTTGAGTTGGACTTTTCTCCTTTTATTTTGGCTCACTTATGCAAGTTTTGTCTCTTCTTGTTGCTTCATGTCTCTTTGTTGTTGTTATGTGCAATAAAGGTTTTATTAGTGTGATTATGTGATTAAGTGTGAATATATGAAGTAGTACACTTTGGTGTAAAATGATGTGTTGAGCATATAAAAGGGGTTAATTTGGTAGACAAAAGTTTTAGGGATATCAACGCAACACATAATGCTTTACTTGCTTCCTTACATTTGCTTTCATAATGTTTGTTGCTTCTTTTTAGGTTAAGTTAGAGTAAGTTTGCCATTTTTTAAACCATTAAACCATTTAGTTGGTCAATTCGTCCTTGGTTTTGCAATTCTCTAGTGAGCACTTCATGCATTTGAACCAAACATACCATTGATTTGAGAGGACATCTTGTTTGGTTCCAAGCTATGCATGCAAATTTCCAAGTTGTCATCCTTGCTTTTTCCTATTGCTTGAGTGCTTGTTTAGTTTGACATCAATTCTCAATTTCTTCATATGAAATTGTGACACATCATTTGTACGTACTCTCTATTTCTTTATAGGTGATTAGATCAGTGCTAAGTTAGGTGCACACAAGCTTGTTTTCTAGGTTCCTCTTGCACCTTGACAAACATTAGATTTTCATTGGACTTATAGCATGCCACACCATCTTCTCTTTAACCCTTGCACATTACATTGTTTGGTTATTATGGTGGAATCGTTTTAATTGGTTCTTGGTCCACTTCACAAATCTCATGAAAATCATTTTAATCGATTTGTTCTTGGTTACATTGTTTGGTTATTATGGTGGAATTGTTTTAATTGTTTCTATGATTGTGTGAGAGATCTTTAAATTCATAAAAATGAATATGCACGTGGACACATGAAAATATGTCTCCCAATAATTTAAAGCATAAAATATATGTTTTATTTTTTTCTCTAAGTGGTTGCATGATTGGTGGTGGTCAATTTCTTCAACCGTGACATGCTGAATTTGCAACACATGGATCTACAAATGCTTTGCACAATTAATACGAATTTCCTTCAACTTGTAGCTTGGAGATCCTTAATGTAAGATCTTGAATTAATATCCCATCACAACTTGCCCATGAATAAGTCATTATCCATAAGTAAATATAAAATACATATTTTTGCTAATGTTAATCATATTTTTAATTGAAATACCAAAGAAATGCAATGGAAAATACCTTATGCCAAAATCATCGTTTCAAGCATAAAAAGGAATAAATATGTGGTTATGGGTAAGTAAAAAGATATGTAAAGGATGATGAAAGGATGATAATTATGAGGCCCGTCATCTCCCCCCAAGTGAAGATGTTACATGCCTTCATTCAGCTCTGTATATGTGTATCTATTCTCCAAGTTGTAAGAATCCATGTTGAATAATGCTTCCATTTTTTTCAATGCATAGTAACCTGGTTTACTGTTAATAGTTTTCATTTTGACTTATCCCACAAAACATTTTGTTGATGCAATATACCAATATTCTGTTCATTAGTATCTTGAAGTCACAAGTAATGACTGACCCATTTTTCAAAACTTTCATTTCACATTGGTGGATCATCTTGAACACATATCATCATTATGTTAGCTATGCATGAATAAGAAATTCATTATAACAAAAGTAATTGATCCATCTAATGGTATTTTATCCGTGGACATCTTGAACATTTTTGGACTCGGTCATATATATGATTTGTGACAGTTTTCAACTTCCAAATATCACTTACAACAGATCTGTAGCAACTTGACGGATTTGCAACAACCTTGCAAGTCTGATAAATGGATGATTTCTCTCAAAGTATGATCTGGGTAGTTGAGATTTTCTATGAGCATGTCTATCATAATGCAATGCTCATCTCTACCAAAGATCAGAAATACCCAGTTCACAAATCTTCTAATATAAGATCTGCAACCAACCTGTAGAGTTTCTACCACAGTCCTGTAGATAAAACCCGTAGCGTTTCCAAAGGTAGTTACACCTTTCTTTTTGGGTGTTTCCTTGGTTTCTTTTAGAAAAATTGTTGTTAACAAAATCTTCTGTATACTTAGGGATATCCTTATTATAACCTTGAATAAGATTTGCTTCTACAACAACTTGTTCCACTACAGGTTCTTGTAGAATAACAACTCCTCTCAGGAATAATCCCCAAAATCTGCTTCTGTTACTTCATTTCTTGCTACTAGCTCTTGTGTGTCAGCATCGTGGCTTTTTGATGCTGGTTCTTGTGTAACAACATCAATATCTTTCCTTGCCTCAACAACTTCTACAACATCAATCCTTCTCTTTTTTTCTGGATATTTAGAGATATGCTAGAAGGGATGTGGAATATGGAAAAAAGAAGGGTGTAGTAAAGGTTCTAGATAAAACAAGAGTGGCGATGGTGTGGTTATGATAGGTAGACCCTTGGTCGATGCCCCCCCCGAAATGAATGTTAAAAATTAGCACAAGTGAGATAAGACAAGAAATGACGAAAAATGTTTTATGCCATTCTCTATTGCACTTTGTATTGATATGATAATACGAATTTATAGTACATAGATTGGACCACTCCTAGATCTAGATCTCACTAACAACTCATCAATGGATCATGACAACCGCTCATCAATGAATAAGATTTACAACTCATATCGATGTGGTCTCAGACTTTGTGATTGTCTAGGGACTCACAGTCTAACATTACGCCCCCCTCAATCACAAGTCTAAATAATTGTACCAGTTGAAAATCAACAACTGATATCATCTTCAATCTAAAACTGTTGAACTGAGCTTCGATGAAGATATGCCTGAAAAACTGTCAATATATCTGAATAGTTCATTTGGAAGTGAACACTGCCATGTTTGAACATTCCTATTTTTTTGATTTGAGGAGACTAGTTGCTATGTTGAAATTCCCAAATGTTGATTGATTTTTATGATTGATAGGAATTCTAATCTTGAAGTCTAACTATTATAATTGATGTGTGATATCCCCCCCTGTCAGGTACAAGGTGAGCAGTTTGTTGAAGTTGGTTGAGAGGATCCAAGCTTGACTCTTGAGCCTTGGATTCTTTATGTTCTTCAATGATTCATAGTTGAAGGGATCCAAGCTTAAGCTTTGGATTCTTCATGTGGTGGTTTTGTTGGTTGACCACTAACCATATTCACTTGAACAATGTGGTGGTTTTGAATTAACACTAATCATCGATACTTGAACAATGTGGTGGTTTTGGATTACTACTAACCATCTTCACTGAAACAATGTGGTGGTTTTTGATTTACCACTAACCATCTTCACTTGATACTTGAACAATGTGGTGGTTTTGGATTACCACTAACCAATTTTGAGTTGAATAATGTACTCCCCCCTGGAGAGTATCTTGTTCATCAATGTGCTCCCCCCTTTGAGGCGTGGAGAGTGCCATCTTTGATTGATGTTTTGATTTCAGAGAATATATATAATTGGTTCTGGATCATTACCAAAATTATCTGGAACAATTGTTTGAAAGATTTTGACTGTTGTCATTTGTCCATGTAGTTGTGGCTTGACCTCTTTCTTGACTAGACGACAAGACTGGTGTAGCTTATTTACTTGTTGATTCCATATTCAATATCCAATCCAACCATAATGAACTTTTTTCTTAACCTTCTTCTTCTTTCGACACTTTTCTTAGAGATGATTTGTCTTCCCACAATGAAGACAAGGATGGAGATCAAAACACAGTGTCTCCAAGTGACCAACTTTATGACAATGTTGGCACTTATTATCAAGATTCTTATCTTCTTTGAGAAATCCAACACTCACAAATTGAATTGGTTTTGAGTAGTCTAGGATAGGAAAGTTGTTTCCTTTGTCATATCCTAAGCGACATCAATTTTTTTTGAATGATAATTCTTCCAAAGGTATGACAAACATATTGGAAAGATAATTTCATTATTCTTTTGCTTCTTCACATTTGCTGCTGCTGCTGTCATTCTATGCTTCTGATTAATATTTGATAAATATTTCCTCCATCAATTGAATGGAAGATTCCATATCTTCCATGTCTTGTGCACCAACTATTAAGTCTTCTGTATCACAATTAACATCAATCATCTGCATTATGTCTTGTGTGTCACAAGCCGCATTAACCTTTTGTATGGACTCATTTGTATCACATGTTGCCTCAACCATTTGCCAATGAACTCCTTTGTAGCACATGTTGCATAAATGTTCTCTATTAGATCTTCCGAGTCACAACTTGCATCAACCTTGTGTATGAGGTTATTTGCTACAGATGTTGCATCGATCATGTCATCAATTTGATTATGCTTTTCTCTTAATTTTATCCGAAGTGCATAAATCAATTGATCCTTCATATCTATTTCATCTCGAAGATCATTTGTTAATTGTATTGTATCAA
This sequence comes from Picea sitchensis, assembly GCA_010110895.2. Taxonomy (NCBI): domain Eukaryota; kingdom Viridiplantae; phylum Streptophyta; class Pinopsida; order Pinales; family Pinaceae; genus Picea; species Picea sitchensis. Next base: position 77,500 of record SNQJ01S0008097.1, read on the forward strand.
CCATGTGATCAATTATGTTTTGCTTTTAACTTAATGTCCACTCAAAATTTTTACCTCGATTTTGCAATTCATGGTTGTCCTCTTGTAATTCCTTGATTTCTTGAGAGACATTTTGTAAACACTTTCCTCCTTTTCCCATTTCTTATTATTCTCTCGCTCACTTGTCATGCTCGCTTGCTTGCACTCATTTCTTTGAAAGCACACTTGATTGATTTGATGTCACCTAGGGTGTCAAGTACTACCAATCATGCACCCTAAAGTGTGATTACAATGATTTAATCTTGATGACTCACTTGACCTCCTTATTCAAATTTCAGTAAGGTCATGATAATATTTTTCACACTTGATTTTTGAAAGGGTTTGACACTTTTCCCTTTGTACAATTCAATGACCAGATTCAATGATTTATCCTTCAATTTTTACAATTCAATGATCAATTTAAGTCTTTAAAAGACTGTTGTCTCTGATATTTTGACAATGCTCCAAACAACTTTTGTCATGTGTTCACATGTCGAGAACGATCAATTTGATTTTAACACATTGTTACTCAACGCGTGTTGTGCATTGTTTACCAAATGAAATACAAGTGTAAAAAACCTAGACACAAAACACAATCAAGCATCTAAAAATCATACACAATCACATGCAAGCATATAATGTTCCATAGACCCCCTTATTCAAAATTTGGGACAAGTGTTAGGAACATTTACCAAAAAAAAAATCCTTTTATTGAATATGTGATACATCTAGCGAATAACACTTAAGAGCAATTTTCTTCTTTTGCAATTGAGGAAGAATCCCTTTGGAGCCAAAAACAATAAGAAGGCTACAATGCACTTTTTACTTCACAATGCTTTGACAAAGATTTAAACGATTTAACATTTCACTTTTCTTTCAAAAGAATACAAAAATACAAATCTCCTTGGTTTCTTCTCCAAGCATCAATATATAACATAACAACCTACATATACAGTGCACCACTCAATTCACATTAACTCTTTTACTTGTTGGATAAGGCGATCAATTTCAAATTAAAGCAATGATTATTCTAGTATTTTTTGTACTTGTGGGATACATGACCTTTAAAAACAATAAAAAATTACATTGTATCCTTTAACTGCCAACCCCTATGTGAATTTTAAGACTATAAACCTCAATCTGGAAGGAGATCAAGTGCAGAAGTATGGTCCTATTAAACAACCATTGTAGGACCAACAACATTCTGGGTGGCTTCGCGATGGATTGTTCACTGATCTCAAGAAACAAACAATAATTGGAGGCCTGTCATTTTGAATGAGATGATATGATGCTTGGAAATGACTATGTCGTCGATTGTGAAGGGCCACGGGTGAGCGCCTCTATGATTGGTGATGGAAGATATAAATGTTGTGAGCAATTTACAAATAATCTTTCAGCAAACAAAAGCACATGTGGAATATAATGGGCGAATGAATTTCTATGCAATAAAATCACCGCTATGTTATGTAATCAGTACAAATCTCAATATTGTCATCAATGCTCACATATTTTCATGATCTCTTGACAACACCACCTCTGTCATTTTCTTTTAAATTGCAAAACGATGACATTCGATCACTGACCACCTATCTATCCTATGGATTTTCTTTGCCCAAACGTCTCTTATGAGGACTTCATATTCACAACCTGAGCCTGGTTGGAGGATGCTCAAAGTCGATCCATGGAATAACCCAGGTTTGCACAACATAGGGCTTCGTCGTATTAACTTAGAGATAATAATAATAAAAAGGTGGAGAAATATGCGAACTCTTTGCGATAACTGAGAAGCAATGACGTCATCATTTTCTGTGCAACAGATGAGGCTGCGCTATGTGCTAAATGTGATGAAAAAGTTCATGGTTGCAATAAGTTGGCAAGCAGACATGTAAGGTGGAAAATGAGAGAGTCATGGTCTATACCACGCTATGACATATGTGAAACTGCAAGAGATTTTCTACACTGTAGCGTTGATGGATCACCACTCTGCCTTCAGTGTGATATGGAAGTCCGTGTAGGCGGCAAGAGAACCCATGTGATATATCTATTGTTGCGGCAACATAATGGAATGATCCATCAACTATTTTAGATTGACTACAAGCAATGAGCTAGTCTATTAGTGTTGGTTCAGGATCCGATTACAAATACAAAAGAACTGGTGATTAATGCTTGCTCCATTGTCCAGATATGTTCACATACTCAACCAAAAAACTAGACAACGAGTGATCAATGCTTAGATTTGCTCAAAACACTTAGATCCACCCTCTCACTCTAGGCAAACAATATTTTCTAGAAGGAATAAGCAGATCGTTCTATGTAGAGCTGGTGACTACAGATCCATGGTACAAATCCATTGCTATAGGTCCATGGTGCAAATGGGGTGAAGATAGATCCATAAATGCTGAACAAAAAATAATTACGAGAGATACATCTATATATTCCAGATTTCACACTATTCCATATCAATTTCATGTTCCATACCAATTTCATGAGGCTTCTGCAAATGTTTTTTACAATTATGAAAACAATGACTTAGATTTACTGGATCACGCTTGAGAAGCTAGATTTGCTTTGACATATTGAGAGTAGCTATCATCCATCAATTCTTGAAAATCCTCCATGGAAAACTACCATGGTGCTACGAGGCCCTAAGAACTATAGAGCTCTGTACCATGTTAAAAATTAGCACAAGCGAGACAAGACAAGAAATGATGGAAATGCCTCATCAATAGATAAGGTTTACAACTCATATCAATGTGGTCTCAGACTTTGTAATTGTCTAGGGACTCACAGTCTAACATTGAAGACTTTTTCTGTCCTTGGAAAAATAACAAATGGTAAGGAAGTAGGGGAAAATAGAGTAAGCTCATGTATCTTTCCAAATACAAACCTATATTAATCAATAAATCTGAAAAACAATTAGAAAGAAAGGTGTACCTGCACCTACCTAAGAAGTCATGACTTCTACAACAAGTATATGACATCCACAAGTTCCCATGGCAAGAGATTCTGTAGCAAACTAAGGATCTACAATATTTTGTAGAGTTTTCGCAGTGCAGACGTAGAAGGTTTTGCAACATATATGTTCATGGACTTTTGTAGCTAGATATTATGTAGTAGCTGCAAAACTTATTGGTGTTGGTTCTTGTGTAACAATGTACCAATATTTTTCAAAACTTGTTTATTTCTAATGCCTCTGTAGCAATAGTGGATCTGTAAAGTGCCGTTGAAAATGAAAAACACACTGTAGAACTTGTAGCACATTGTTAGATATAAAGGAACTGTGTTGGACAAATTGAAGCAAACATGTGACAATAAGGATTTTGGTAGAGTGGTAGCAACAAGCTCTTGGAAATATTTATTCAACGGGCAACTGAAACTTGAAAGAAGATTTATTGCTTGATTTTATTTATTTATTTTTTGCAAATCTTGTCTGCTAGCAAGTTGATTTTCAAACAAGATCTGTCTGACTGCGCCAGAGGGTTTTCATAGTCATAATTCTTATTCCCAAGGAATGTCCACCAGAAACTAGTTTTCAAACATTCCATGGTCTAATGGTGTTTGAAACAGGTTTTCACTATCAAATTTATTTTTATTTTGATGAAGGAAAATATGATAACTTAGACAACTCAACAGTGTAAGTAGGATGAGTTATTTTATTGAGTGAGTTAGTGGTGGGTGGAGTAGGAAGTTATGGAGGCTTCTATGAAGATGAAGAAAGCAATATGCATGTTCTTTTAAAAATATTTGAACTAAGGAGTAAGAAAATACATTGACGTACTATGGTTGTGCAGTAGTAGAGAATAATGGTACTATTGATGATGAATGATGTTAAGGAAGAAGGGTAATGGATTGGGCATTGACCCTCTCTTTCTTGCTTCAGTCGCATGACCTCTTGACTTCTATTCACACTCTTGTAGCACTTTTCTTCTTTTCTGTAGCATCTCTCTCTCGATCTTTGTAGCATTGGTCTTCAATCAATTCTTCATTTTCCTTATATTCTATCCTTCCAAAAATTTACAAATAATCTTGGTGTTGTTGGTCTTGTTTTGGATCCAAAACTCAAAAGTTGTAGATTTCCCGCTTCTCGGCTAGAGGTTCCTTGTAGATTTCCCGCAACACTACTGTAGGTTTCCCATAGCTCGACTGTAGATTTTTCCTACATCTTATCCACAACTTGGTTGCAGGTTTCTGGTAGCTTATCTGTATCTTTGCTGTAGGTTTCCTGTAGATTTCCCATAACTTATGCACAGTCTGGATGCGAGCTTCCTACAGATTTCCAACAACCTATCAATAGTCTGGTTGTGAGATTCTTATAGATTCCCTGCAACCTATCAATGGCATGGTTGTGGGTTTCCTATAGATTTCATGCATCCCATTAATGGTTTGGATGCAGGATTCCTGTAGATTTCTTGTATCCCATCAATGGTATGGCTGCAGGATTCCTGTAGATTTCCTGCAGTCCGTCTGTAGTTTTTTTGTATATTTTCTGCAACACAAATATAAACTACATAACCTCAACCTGTTGCAAATGAAATTGACATCACATGGTTTTGCACTTCCTTTTGCTTAGATGACTTGGTGATATGCCTTTTTTCATAGAAATTAATCTTCAAAAATCACTCCCTTATGGACAGTTAACCTTTTTTTAAATTTTTTTCCGTGACTTGCATAAAACTAACACTTGTTTGTGATAAAATGTGATATCATGGAAGAAGAAAGGTGTCCAGACTTTACTCTAATAATTTTTTTTTGGCAAATGGTGCATATAAAATAGATCTAAAAAGACACACAAGATAACTTTAATTTTCAACATGTTCAGGAGAGATGGCTAACCTAAACTACTCAACAATGTTTTGGTTATAACATTTTCAATTGATGTATAATTGGAATGATTCCAAAGCCATATTGAATTAGATCATAGGACTATCTCCAGTATAAACATGTTTTCAAAATGTGATGATTTGATGTGCCAAATGTTTTGTTGAACAGTTATAATTCAGAATTGTGATAGTCTAGATTATGGGGACAAACAATTACTAAATTGGGTATAAATTTTTCATATGACATTGAAATGAAGTGATTCAAATTGGGTTGTAAACTGGATTCCAAGGGATATTCCCCTTATAAATAAGTTTTTAAATTTCCTTCATTTGGTCCCCCAAAAATTGACTGTCCCAACTCCGGTTTTAGCAAATTTATGAACAAAATGCTACAGAAAGAATTGATGTAATTTTCTATGTAAGTACAAAGTTCATTTTTAGATTAAATCTACCAATATCTTCAATAATAACCTAGACTGTTCTAAGGTGCCTTTGTTTCTCATGAATAATACGTAGCTATGGCAAAGAAACAGTTACAAGGGTTACAAGGGTTCCATGGAAAAAATGCTATATCTCTTAAAATATGATATGGGCACGTGACACTTTTTAATGGGTGTAGACTTTTTAGTGTAATGCTTCCCTGTATCAAAATTATCATTGACTTAGATCACAACATGTGAGATACAAACAATTTACTTTCCTCATTTTCATGTTCAAACAACATAATTGTAATATGCAAAGCTACCAATTTCATAACAATGCATCACAAATCTTTTTGAAAACATGAATTTCAAAATAAACCATAGCTTTACGCCACACATAAATTCTAGATTTTCAGTCCAAAATTCTTGATTGGTTTTCTAGCATCCCAACTACAAGTTCCTTGTAGACTTTTTGCAGCGAATCTCATGAGGTAAGTAGCCTTTTCGAGTTGACGAAAATACACTTTAATCCTCGTCCCCTTCTCTTATGTAGTATTGGCCTAAAAAAACATGATGCTTCCAAGAGTAATACACCCATTAATATGTTAAACATCAATATGTTGATTTAATGTGTATTTACTCAGGAATAAAGATACTAGGTGTATGATATATATAATCAAAGGCTATAGATTGTAGAAAAGAATCATGGGTCAATGGGTGGAAAAGGAGGGAGGGAGGAAGGAGGAGTGAGAAAACAAGAGTAAGAAATAGGTATGTTTAGATGAAAATAATCATGTGTCAATGGGTGGAAAAGGAGGGAGGGAGGAGGAGGAGGAGGAGGAGGAGGAGTGAGAAAGTAAGAGTAAGAAATATGTATGTTTAGATGAGGAGAATGGAAAATACACAAAAATATGAGAATATTAAAGGGGTATAGTAGTGGAATGAAAAGGGAAAGGTAGAGAAGAAGAATGTCATAAAGGATAAATTCTATAGAGGAAGAGTGAAATTTCTTTCACCAATTTATTTATTTGTTTATTTATTCTTACCAATTTTTCTACGAGGATATTAGTATTATGGGTGGTTCTTACAACTCCACAAAAAAAAATTATTTTATAAATTGATCCATGCATCTATATGATTATACACAGAAAGAGAATGCTATTCCGCAACACTACGTAGAAAATCCCCGACCCACAGTGTGGTAGTACATCCTTATATATGACCTACATGACCTAATATACACTGGAAGAGAATGGACATCCATATGAGTCTTTGACTATGGTGTGGTAGTAGCTTAATCCATGCTTATATATGACCTACTTTCTATATAATCTCATATACACCAGAAGAGAATGAAAATACATGCAATTCCTCGACCTTGTTGTGTTAGTGTGTGTGTGTATCCCTGGGCGATGCAACCGACTCAAACCCACAAATTCTCATACTTCTCTACTAAAAATAGTGGAAGGGTGCTAGATAGTATAATAAAAGAGTTACGACAAATTTATCTATGTAACAATTGTGTCTTAATGCATCTTATGATCTCTTATTCATTTCCTTTATGCCCATTTATATTTTCTAATCATGCATACAAAATATATGAACTTTAAACCAATGCAAGAATATTTTTTCATCTTTGGTAACTCCCCCGCAATGATGCCAAAATGAAGGGCCATTTAATCACCGCTCTAATTACTGGCAAGGTAATCAAAGGGCCTGTACATTAAATTTTCAACCCGGGGTTCGTATGAAACATGGGAGCTGTTGTGCACTATATATGCAGACTACACTTCCTACTTCCATTGGTTTATTTAACATGCAATGGTGTATGCAATCAATGCTGAAGAGTAATTTGTAGAAAGTAAAGTGCACACTATGCATTGACATGAAAGTAAAGTGCTGGAAAGTAAATCACACTACACATTGATAGGAATGTAAAGTGCTAGAAAGTAAATGACAGAAAAGTAAAGTGCTAGAAAGTAAATGGCATGAAAATAAAGTGTGAGAATTAAGAAATAAACTAAGTTTAATAAATACATCGTAAGGATAAATATTTACAGAAAATACACCAAACTTCATAAATACATCATACACATAAATATTTATAGAAAATAACCACACTTTATAAATACATTATACAAATAAATATTTATATAAAATAAATTACACTTCATAAATACATAAAGAAAAATTATAGAGATAAATATTTACAAAAATGAATGAAATTACACAACAAGAAATAAAAACTATCTAATCTACACAACACTTTGTTCTATTGGAGTGGAACATGCCTCCATAGAACATAGTGGTGATATTAATCTACATCATTATTAAATTCAACACTTACTACTTCTACAACAAAAACAAAATAAATAAAAATGAAACTTAATATTTAAATCAAATAATAATTCTTACAACCCAAGCTGAGTGTCTTTCTCTCTTCCTGATCATCTCCTCCTCAGGACAAAGATGTCACTCTCTTTTATACATGAGTTAGTTTTAAAATAGAAATAACAAATGTTTAAATATAGATCCACTTGATAATTAATAAATCTCAAATGATTACAACTATTTTACAACTTTATAAAATATAAAAAATGATTTCCAATATACGTGCTAATTCCTAACAAATTTTGGAATGTCTTTGATTTTCAAATTTGTAATAAGCTATATGGGTTATAACAACTTACCCAAAATATGCTCAAATGAATCATTAATAGTGTAAGAATCCCTAGATCCATGGCATATATATGAGAGATCTTTAAATTTATAATAAAAATGAATATGCACACATGAGCACATGAAAATATGTCTCCCAATGATTAAAACCATAAAATATATGTTTTATTCTCTTCCCCAAGTGGTTGCATGATTGGTGGTGGTCAATTTCCTCAAATGTTGCATGCTAAATCTGCAATACATGGATCTACAAATGCTTTGCATCATTAATTTGGATTTCCTCCAACTTGTAGCTTGCGGATCCTTAGCATAAGATCTTGAATTAATATCCTATCACAACTTGTCCACAAATAAGCCATTATTCATAAGTAAATACAAAATACACACTTCTCCTAATGTTTATCAAATTTTTAATTGAAATATTAAAAAATGCAATGAAAAACACCTTATGCCAAAATTATGGGTTGGAACATAAAAATAAATATGGGGTTATGGGTAAGTAAAAAGAGATGTAAAGGATGATGAAAATATGACATTTTTTAGGCCTGTCAATAATAATAATTGCCAATATGATGTTTTACAACAATCCACGACTTTTGTATAAATATATTGAATGGTCACATCATTTAGATATAGTTAAATTATGCTATATTTAATTAATATGTTAGTTATACATAATCTCATTTATATATTTAGTATTTATTGTTGTATTATGTAATAATATATTACAAGTCTTCACATCTAGAAAAACTTTGTCCTCAAAGCAAATGATGAGAAGATGAACCACTATGGAATACCAAGGCAATATTGGCACATCACAAATAAGTTACTTGATACCATGTCAAATTTTATCATAGTCAACCATAACTAGGATCTTGGATTGAACTTCTTTGATTACAATTTGAGTATATCTTTTATTAGCATTGCTTTGTCTAGAGTAATGCGGACATTGGTAGTTTGAATGATTAATGTGACGATTCTTATGATTTGGATGATGTTAAGGTGTCTTTATAACTCTATTTTTCTTACTAGGTTTTAGTAGTGCCTTGATTCACTTTAGGTTTTATATCTTGAGTCATATATTTGTGTTGTTTTATGGATTGCCAACATTTCTTGGTGATGACACTTAGTTTCTGATTGTCGATTAAGTTTGTTGAACCTTTTGTATTGTATTTGTCATTTATACTTCAACTTATGGAAATATCCTTTATTCAATTAAGTCTATTAATGTCCCTTTTTAATCTTAGGAATTGTGTTTTTCTTTATTCAAATTTTCCTAATAAATTTGATCTTCCAATGTACATTGTAGCACGCATTTTATATTGAAAATCCTCGTTAGTATTCTCAAGATCTTGCTTATTTTGTTCGTATAAATTTTTTGCTTTTAGCAATCCACTTTATCATTGAATTGCCTTAATTCACAAATCAAAGATTTAATGGTGTTCCATAGATAATTCTTTTCTTAATTGTAAAAATTTGTCCTTACAATACAAATTCAAACATTGATGTGATGTCTAAAAGAAGAGTTCTCTTTTGTTTATGAGTTATATTCTTATTGATTTTGATATTTTTTTTTATTGAATTTTATAAATGAAATTTGTAAAATTTCAACAATAGACATTAGAAGAAACTAATCGAACTAATAAAATTAAATATTATAATTTTTTTTTTCATATTTAATAAAAAAAATTAAGAAAGCTTAAAATATTTTGGAGAATTTATAGAAGAGCTAAATAATTTGACAATATGAATAAAAACTACTTGAACTCCTACCTTAACAAGCTTTATAGTTCCCCTTAAGTTTTTGAGTACTTCTAGGTCCAACATGCCACTTTACCTTTGCAAGGTTTTCGCAACCAAGGATATAAAATTTGGAAACAAGCATTTGTTAGCACCAAATTGGCACCAAATTATATTTTTCCAAAATACATTTGGGTATTCATTAAAGATGATTTGTGGATACAACAAGGGATGCAGTGGTTGGTTAGTCCATCATTTGACATCGATGGTTCGTGAGTGCTAATTGGATTTGGCACATGTTTGCAGATCTTTTATTGCTAAGAGGATTGAAGATTGAACATGTTTTTGACAGGTGGTTCATATACAGGTACATCATGAGGGGATATCATGTTTATATCAGATGGATAGGTTTTTTTGGCATATTTCGTGCTATTTATATAAATTCATTCAAATTTGGTTTTAGTAGGTAGCCTTATGCATATGACACACAAAGTTTGTGTTATGCATGGGGATGAAAAGAGTGAGGTTGACACTCTTGAGTGTTGAATTGGCTATTTTTAGAAACTTGTTTTTTTTATAGTAGCTAATGACAATTTTGGGTACCCAAGATCAAGTTTACGAACCTTTCAATTTTCTAGATTCTCAAAATTGGAAAATCTCTATTTTTAGAATTTTTATCTTCCTTGAAATCTAATAATAGATTTGGATTCTCTTCCAAGAGATCAACTTGTGGTTCTAATATTTATAAAATTCCAAGATGTCTACAACCTTGATCAAAGATGATCCAACAAAGGTCTAAAAATAAACATTTTTCTTTTTTAGAGAAAATCACATTTTGGATGCCTAATGTTGAATACAATGTGTGGGTGAAATTGGGTAGTGATTTGAGACTGTTATTTTTATTTTTCTTTGTTAAAATTAGGATTCTAAATTTTGTATGATGCAACAATTTTTTTTAAACCAAATGTGTTGAAAAACATTAGGGTCAAATTTCACATCATTATGAGAAGTTTTGGTTTTAGTTAATTTTGCAGGATCCAAATCTTTTTTAAATGTTCTAAAAAGTTCTTAGTGGTTGATGAATTAGCATGCACCTCCTATATTTGGTTGTGTTATTCTTCACTACATATTCCTTTTATTGTTTTGTTTTATCATGACACAATTAAGTGGTGGAGGATAATTCAAACTATTGGAGGAAGCTTCTTGGTTCATATGAGTTGACTTTTAAAAGTTTTTCATACAAGAAGAATTTGAATTCCATGGAGTTTAACACTTTTTATTTTTAGGTTGTTTTTATTATGACATAATCTTCCATGAGGATAAATTCATATCACATAAGTCTTTTTTGGATGGTGGACCATATTTGATGAATATAGATGGATGATGTATGAATGGGCTATACAACCTGAGTGGGCATAATGGTTAAGAACATGTGTTTCCTTCGTGGAGGTCACATGTTCAAATCTAGAGGGGGGTAGAGTATGTATACCTCTGTAAGTATGTATACATGTTCAAATCTAGCTTCTCATACACCAATTTGGTGTCTAGCTTGAGTGTGATTGTTTCCTATCCCATATGATGTGGACACTTTCGTGAGACATTTGAATGTGATTGATGTGTTCCTATGTATCATGAAATTTGTCCTTCACACAACCTTTGGTAATAAAAACCTATCCTTGGTAGAGATCTTTGAGTGTGATTGTTTCCTATCCCATATGATGTGGACACTTTCGTAAGACATTTGAATGTAATTGATGTGTTTCTATGTATCATGAAATTTGTCCTTCACACAAAACCTTTGGTAATAAAAACCTATCCTTGGTAATAAAAACCTACTAGATACTTTCTTGGCAGCAATTATTTATGTTCAATTGTGTAAAAAATTACTTACTTTCTTGGCAGCCAACAATTACTTATGTTCAATTGTGTAAAAAATTATATAACTCCTGGACTTTTTTTACTCATTTTTACTAATCAAATATATTTTATTTACTATTTACCCTACTCGACTTTATTCATTCATTAACTCCATGTAAGGCCCTCGTCAATTTACTTTGGTTACTTTAATTATTCAAAACAAATTTATTCCTTTTTTGCTTTATTTTTGTGCATGCTTAAACATATAAGGCAAACTTATTCGATTTTACTTGTTTTTTTTGTGCATGCTTAAACATATAAGGCATATGAATTAGGCATTTGTATTGCGTTTTCTTTTGCTTTCAGTAAGAAGAAAGTAGTTTATTGTACTTTTTTTTCGCTTATTTTTTACAAACATGATCAATTTATATCCCTCTTTGATTTATGTGCATGTTTTTTCACTGTTTTTTAGAAACATGAACACTTTATACCCCTCCTTTGATTTATGTGCATGTTTTTTCACTTATTTTTTTTAAACATGAACAATTTATATCCCTCCTTTGATTTATGCGCATAAGAAAATATATGACATACAAACATAAACTTTTAATTAGTTATCAAACTATAAATATTAATTATCTTATGCCAAAAAAATAACCATAAATATGACATACAAACATAAACTTTTAATTAGTTATCTTATGCCAAAAAAATAAACATAAACAACTTTCTATTCATCACTCTTTTCCTTATCTTGGTTGCATTGGTGTGTACCCACCTTAAGTGAGCATTTATTACATCGACTTTCCTATTTTACTAGTGGTTTAGAGCTGCTATTTTAGCTGTGTCTACATATTTTTGTCCTATACTATTTTGACATAGAACAACAAAGTTACTCTTTACTTTTGACTTTATAGTTTAGTTTGCATAATTTTTTTTTATAGTTTAGTTTGCATAATTTTCCATGCACTCTTGTCTTTCATTTTTGTTTATCTATTTAATTATATAATTTGATAACTACAAAATAGTCGATTTATTTTGTGGATTTGAGGTATTACTTACCATTGTGGATTTGGAATGGACACCTTAAATCACTTAGGGATATGCCACCTAATACTTCAAAGTGAAAGAAATCAAGTGAGTTCATAGTGGCTTGTCTTTTTAGTTATTTGTATTTTGGGTAATAACTTTTTGCCATAGTCTTTAGAAGCTAGCAAGGGTTTGTTGATTTTTAGTATAATTATACATAGTGAGGTGAGTAATTTATATTCGTATTTATATATCTGATTTGACGATTCTACTAGGTAGTATCTAGGATTTATTTAGACAAGGACAAAGTAGAGGTTTTGGTAAGAAAATTTTACTTTTACTTTTAAATTACAGTTATTTTTATTTTTTTATTTTACCTATTGATTTTAGGACCATTTTAAGACATGTCACACATTCCTAATAAGTTTTAAAAGTGTCTTCCACACTTTGAAGAGGATGGTCTAACCATCAATGAAGCATATTTGGATAAGTTTTCCATTTTTCTTAAAATTTGGATATTATGCATGAAGATGTTAATATGAAATTATTTATCCAAAGTTTAGAGGGTGAAGCTTGAAAATGGTTTAGAGATTTTCTCAGTGTATGTATTTGTACTTTCAATGGTCTTATAGATGCTTTTAGATTGAATTTAGGTTACAAGGATTCTTCATCTTATTTTAACAATTTCAATGACATTAAGAAGAACACATATAAAACTATTGCTGAGTTCAATATGAGATTATCGTAGACATATGCAAGGATTTATCCACCACATAAACCAAAAGAGGATTTTGTTTTAGATTAGTATTTTCATGCTTTTAATTCTCAACTAGGTTTAAAAAAGATTTAGAACAATCTTTCTTAGTGATACATCTTATCAACATGATAGTTTTTGTGTAGATGATTTTGTAAACACAAGGGATTCATAGTGCATAAAAGAAGAAACATGAGAATGTAAGCTACCGGGTTTATTATAATAAGCATAAACAAAAATATTATAGCAAATACCAACATAACAACAAAATATAGAGAATAACAACACCAACAATGATACCTTTGTTGATAGAAATCTAAGTTCACTTGCCTCTTCTAGGGGGAAACCTCCAACAGAGTAGAGCTCTATTGCAATAATTCTCAAGACAACTTTCCCACGCCTTCTACTCTTATTTATACTATTTCTGTCTTCTAAAGAACATTCTAGAGGAAGATATTTCTAGAAACAAAAGCTTATAGTAAGTCTTCTTACATTAGAATTGTTCACATTATTATATAGGCCTTATTTACTAATGTAATCTTTTATTACATAGAAAAAATATTATTCTACCTACGTGAGGGGTTAGGGAGGTTAGGTCCCTAACATGCCCTCCCCCTTAAAAAAAAACCTTGTCCTCAAGGCTTGAGATAGGGAAATTATTGCAGAATGATAGTCGACTCCCATGTGGCATCTTTTGGTTCTGTATCCTTCCATTGAACTAAAAATTACTTTATGGTGCATTAACAGAGACGACACTTGCACTGGTCTAAGACTGCTTGTGGCTGCAACTGAATGGATCCTTCTTCATCCAACTCAGGGAGACTAGTTTGAGCTTGACACTCAGTTCCAATCACTTTCTTTAAGCACAAGACATGAAAAACATGATGGAGCTTAGAGTGTCTTAGAAGAGCTAATTGGTAGGCCACAAGCCCCACTCGATTGAGAATTGTATAAGGACAATAAAACTTGGGGGTGATTTTCTGAAAGTGTTCAATTTTGAGTGAAGTTTGCTTATAAGGTTGTAGTTGAAGAAACACCTGGTCCCCTTCAACAAATTGATGTTCTGAGTGATCCTGATTTGCTTGTTTCTTCATGCGATTCTGTGCCATGGCCAAATTTTATTTGAGAGGAAGGAGAATGGCCACATAGACTATAAGAGTGTTTCTGACCTCCTAAACCTTGGAAACACCTAACACGTATGAGATAACCAATGGTGGATGTTTCTCGTAGACCACTTCAAAGGAAGTCATGCGAGTGGCAGTATGGTAAGATGTGTTGTACCACCATTCAACTAGGGGTAACGACTTATCCCACCAAGTTTTTCGGTCAAACACAAAACACCACAAATATGTTTCCAAACACTTGTTGACAACTTTAGTTTGTCCATCAGTTTGGGGATGATATATGGTACCAAGATGCAATTGGCTGCGTTGGAGCTTGAACAATTCTTGCCAAAAATTGTTGGTGAAAGTTGGATCATGGTCAGAGACAATAGAACAAGGCATGCCATGGAGTTTGAAGTTATTATCCTAACATGATGTGTATAGTGGGGAATTCCTTGCTTCTTAAAGCTTTGAAAGTCCTCCCTTCCTCATACCAATAAACCAAGATGCTATAATAATTATGGTCACAAGTAAAATTCTCAACCACTGGTTGGTGAAATAGATTTCAACCTTTGACAACTTATAGTAAGCTTCAAAATCTATTGATGTGAATGATCCAACACACTTTCCTTGATCATTTAGAATCCTTTTGGTTTCGACCTATGTATGCTATATCAAGTATCTGATCACTTCGACAAGTTAAAATAAAAGAACATCTATAGGGAGAGGTCAAGAGTGACAAGTAAACCAACCTACATGCATGAGAACAAGGAGACTCATCCAACAATTGGGTAAGGAATGTAATGCAAGAGTGTTGGATCAACACTTGAATTAACTGAGGAATTGAAGACACATGTGAGTTAATTTCACATTATAAGTGTTGGAATGAGAATCCAACTCAATATGTGACCATCCAAATAAACATCCCATACTCTACATTCCCATAAGACACCCACAACTTGTGCATACAACTTCTATAACATGTATATGGCCTATACAACCCGGTCACAACCTCAACCAATTTGTTGGGCATTTGAATTGGTTTACTAAAGTGTGCACAACCCCAAGCTTATGAAAATACAAATGGTTTAGTTGCCAACAACTTCAACATGATTGGATTTCTAAACTCCATATGTGAAATTAGAAACTCAACTCGATAAGTGCAATAACTTAGTAATGACAACCATTGATTTCATAATTCAAATGGGATTGGACAATGGTCATTCCAGAGTTGTTGACATCCATACCTTGCTAATGAAAGTTGTTTTCTAAGTGAATTTAAGAGAATTACAAGATGGGAGTCTTCATTATAACCATGAGTACAACCAATATCGACAAGAAACCATAAATAGACATTAATAATCTCATACACAACACTCTACATAGAATTAAAAAACACATAGATAAAATCCGTCACATATGCATTCAATATTTACCTTGGAAACCCAAATGGGAAAAAAAAACATTTGAATGGTTTCTCAATCTTATTTCTACAATATTTGGTTACAATGTTACTCATGGCTCTCTATAAAAATCCTCCATCTTTGCCAACAAAATAAAAATCCCAAATGCCTTTGAGATACTAATTATAAAGATATACATGAGAGTTGGTGGGGTAATGGAAGGGCCAAGTGATTGAACTTTCATTTCTCATTCCTTTTTCTTTTTTTCTCTTTTACACTTAATTATTTTTATTTTCCTCTCTTTTCTTTTATGTAATCATCATTTATGTTTTATCTAACCTTCATTAATTATTGACTCTATGCTTGCATGTACCAAGTGTTACAACCATTGCCTTTTTTAGATCCATTTCAGATCACACCACTCCATTGAGAGGCTTTTTGGTCTCCAAGAGCTTAGAGGAAAGCAATATGAATCAATGTACCTTTTATTTGCTTTTCTAGAACATGGCTCTAAATTTGGGTCCTTGCTACCAATCCGACTCTAGATTTGGCTCTTGATCTTGGCTTCAAATACTGGCTCTGGTTCCTGTTATGGCTTTGGCTCTAGTTCCTAGATCATTTTTTTCCACAGTGCAAAATTCTAGTCACTGACTCTCACCTCTAAGCGATCCACAAATATGACCTCTGCAATCATAATTCATTCCCATTTTCAACATGTAAGTATCTTGTAGTCTTGGGCTTGGATATGGTCTATCTTAGTAGCCAATGAAGGCCAAGTCAAATTTTGGCTTGTTTTTGTTCAGTGAGATATCAACAATTATTCCATCACGTAATAATTCCATAAGAGGAAGTTCATACTGTGCTCTTCTGCTAGGATCAATTGCTTTGCTAAGAACCAAATATCAAAATAGCATAAAAACCTCAGAATAAGTACTCAACACCTTGACAAAGATATAATTTTAGATAATAAGCCTCTTTGAGGGGGCAACCTCCTAATACATCACATAAATTTACAAATACATCCCAAATGAAAAGGTCTCCTTGGTATATATGAGATACTAGGAGGTACAATTACAACTAATGGACCTAAGCCGACATAAATAAAATAACAATACTAATGTAATAAACCCCAATTAAGGGGTAATGTGCCATTATTTAGAGCTTAACATGCCCCTTCCCTTCAGACAAGTGTTGTCCGCAATGCTTGAGTAATTCTGGATGCTTCTGTATAAAAGACTCATCTTCCCAAGTGGAATCTTCAGGAGATAGTTTCTTCCACTTAATGAGATACTCTGAAATGGATCTATTCTTCAGCTAGTGAATTCTTGTGTTAGTAATAGCTTCAGGCTCCAATATGATTTTTCCTTCCTCGTCAATTTTTGGTAATATAGTTTGAATTGGGATCTTGTCACCTATAACCTTCTTTTAGCATGAAACATGGAAAATTGGGTGTACTCACGAAGATGCATGAAAATCCATTACAACAAACACATTTAAATTTCAGAGAATATGTATTGAACTATATATTTTTTAGAAATTCCAAGAGAGCTATTTTGTGAACAATCTCGACTGTACTTTGTAACCTAGTTTTTCTGAATATAAAGTATTTGAGGTTGATCTATCGTTATATTCATTTGAGCTTCCCATGCATCACTCTATCAAAGTTCTCTTGTGCATGCAAATCATTTTTTTTATGTGATCAGAAATCTTTAGCCCTACTATGATGGATGTGAGGAAATTTTGTTAATTTTCTTTAAATGTATGAATGTATGTGTTTCCTGGTCCATTCTCAGGAACTTTTTTTTAAAAGAAAATAAAAAACATTTTCCGTTTTCTTTTATATATATTTTTACTTTCCTTCGACGAACTTCTATAAAAGTCCCACATTTTGAAAAATCTTGAACATAGGAGTACCACCTCTATAAAAATGCAGGGGGATTTATATCCTCATGAGGTTGTTGTTTTGGTCCTAACACATTCAAGCATCAACAATCACCTACTGGAGTACCTATGCATTGTCAGGTCAAGCATCCCATTGATCTGACCCATCGTGCACCGCTATCCAATGGGCCAGTCTATCACCGCTCTTTGCTAGAAAATGAGGAGATCAAGCATCAGATCCAAGAACTTCTCCACAAAAGGCACATTCGACCCACATCATCATCTTGTGTAAGTGCAGTCATGTTGGTGCAGAATAAAGACGAGACCTGGTGACTCTGCATTGATTACCGAGCCCTAAATAAAATCACTGTTAGGAACTGGTACCCGATTCCATGGATCAACGATCTCCTTGATCAACTCAAGGGGCCAAATAATTCAGTAAGATTGATCTGAAGTCTGGCTACCATAAAGTCCCAATAGAATAGACAGATGTATGAAAAACTTCCTTCAAGTCAAAAGAAGGTCTTTTTGAATGGTTGGTCATGCCCTTTGGTTTGACAAATGCCCCAACAAATTTCATGAGGATAATGGACGATATCTTGTGGAATTTCACTAATTATTTTGTGGTGGTGTATCTGGATGACATCCTCATCTACAACAAGACTTGGGTAGAACACTTACAACATATTCAATAGGTTCTGCACACTCTGCGACAACACAAGCTATATGGCAACTTGGAAAAATGATCCTTCGACATGGATATGGTCCAGTACCTAGGATACATTTCTGATGCGCATGGTGTGCATGTTGATCTAGCCAACATCCAAGTCATCCATGACTGGCCAACCCCAACCACGCTCACTCAGCTTCAGAGCTTCTTAGGCCTTGCCAATTTCTATCGTAGGTTCGTGTTGGGATTATCCCATATTGTATGGGCTCTCAACCAAATAACCAGGGGTGGTGGTAAGGAAACAATTGTGTGGGGCTTGTCCCAATATAAAACGTTCGATGATCTGAAGCAAAGCTTGTGCTCAACCCCAATGCTTTCATTACCTGACCTGTAACAACCCTTTGAGATCGAGACAGATTCTTTAGACTATGTTGTGGGTGTAGTCATCAGTCAACACGACCACCATGTGGCCTATCATAGTGAGAAACTATCAGATTCCATCCATAAATACCCTACTTATGAAAAATAAATGTACTCAATCTTCAAGAATGACCTCCATCATAAGTGGTCCACATATTTGCAGCAATTCCACCTCAACATCAAGTATACAACAAGAAGTACCAACCGAGTCACAAATTTCCTTAGCCGACCTCCAGTCGTGACACTCACCAGAATACTATATTATTGCGGCCACGACACCTTCGGATGGCCCCACCTCTATGAGACAGATATTGACTTCGCCAACACTTACTAGATGTTAGGCGCAAACACAATTGTCACTAATTTCCATCTTCATGACGGGCTGTTGTGCCATTTGGTCCATCTCTGCGTTCCATCAAGAGGGTGAGTGAAGCTGATCTGGGAATCCCACTACAGTTGGGTGGCATGACACTTCGACATGGAAGGGACAATGGTAGTGTTTCATCAACATTTCTACCGGCTGAAACTTCGACAGGATGTTAACAAGTATATCCAGTCCTGCACTGCCTGCGCTATTTCCAAACCGAACACTAAGAAACAATCCCTGTACAATCCTTTTCCTACTCCCGACAGGCCTTGGGAATCCGTCTCAATGGACTACATGTCGGGCCTTCCGTCCACCAAGCGGGGAAATGATTGTGTTTTTGTGGTTGTTGATCGCTTTTCCAAGATGACGATTCTGGCCACCTACAAGAAGAACATCACAACAAAGGCCACTTCCAATCTCTTCTTTGAATGAGTGTGGGTACAATTTGGGATCCCACAAACCATTATCTCAGATCATGATAGATGGTTCCTCAACATATTCTTGTTGAGCCTTTGGTCACTGCTGGACACCAAGCTCACCAAGTCCACTTCCTTCCACCCCCAGACGGATGGGAAAACCAAGGTCGTCAACCGAATGATCGTGCACATCTTGCGCATGTACAATTCCAAGAACCCCCGCACCTAGGATGAGAGTCTTCCTTATGTTCAACACAACTACAACAAATCCATACATATCTCAACTGACCACATCCCCTTTCAGGTGGGGTTGAGATTTCAACCTTTGGGTCCCATGGATGTTGCACTACCCCTTGCGGTCACCCAGGAAGACTCGTTGCATTCTCCAACTGGAGTGGACAAAGCCAACCGGTTCATTGAGTGGATCCAGCACATCCGCCAACAAGTTCAAGATATTTTACAGAAGTCCAATTCCAAGTACAAACAATGCCATGATCAACACCCAGTGCCACAATAGTTTCAGGTGGGAGACAAAGTTTGGTTGCACTTGCAGAAATAACGCCTTACAGGGCCTCATTGGAAGCTTCGTCCACTCCGTTATGGACCTTACACCATCACCAAGGCTGTGGGTGACAATGATTTCAAGCTCAACCTTCCCCCCTTCCTTGGCTTGCACCTAGTTTTCAATGTGAACCTCCTTCAGCGTTATTTTCCACCATTATTAGACACCTCAAAGATAACAGAACAAATAACACCAATAGAGCTCAACCCTGACTGCATGGAACATGCATCCACTGATAAGATCATAGATAGAAAGGTCAAGGGAACTTGCCGACAGAGGATCCAACTTTATTGGGTTGTCAAAGCAGGGCAACTCCTGCACCAAGGCAAGTGGCTTACCCATGGCCAAATTCATCAGCAATTTCCTCATCTGATGGGGGCACTCAATGCAATGGAGATAATTTCTTCATAAGGGGGGATGATTGATCTAGGAGGATCTCAGTGACCACACGCCTTTTCCAAATGGCTCAAAACAATTTTTTGGCAACTTACTATTTTTAGCAGTTTTTCGGTTCCCAAACTTTCGCGGCCATTTTGAGGGCCCAAACGATGTATTTTCACGATTGGGAACCTTGATGATAGCCAAAGGATCTCATTGAGCCCCCTGAATGAAGCTCCTCATCAATACCTTTCCAAGGAGCTATCGTGCGCCCTAAACGAAGATTGTATGCAAAAGTTACGACCCCAAGAAGTTGATGTACTAACTTACCCCAACGAGGCCCACATGACTTTTGGCGCTTCATCTCCTAGGGTTAGGTTTTTGGATGTCTATGGTTTTGACATTCATGCTTATTGTAAAAATTCCTTAATAGTCTCATTTTACTCATCTTCTTGCAAATGAGCGTAGTCGTCACATCTCTTCTCAGAAATAAGCTGCCACCATTTTAGCAAGCTTGTTTTCAATATGCATTTTACAGTTTTCAACATATTTCTTATTTAATAGAAGTCAAGTTTTACTGCATCTTTTTTATTGTTCACTGTGTCTCTGTGTTAATATTATAAATCTGTGGTTTCATTTTGTTCCGCTCATAAATCCAGATCAAATATACTTGAAGAGCATGCCCTTGTGGGTCATTATTCAAGTGGTTGAATGCACAATATGCACAAGCATTCATAGTGTTGAGATGAACTTGGTCTCCATGGTCCCTTGGTAGATAATGTAAAATGTTTGTAGCTAAGTCAAACAAATAAGGTAAAGTTAAAATTTATACCTTTTGTATGCTTAGTTGGCCATGTAAAAAGGGGGCACCTCCATAATAATGAGTTGAGCTAAAATATTTGCTTTGCGTAATGAGCATTAGATTTAGTCCACATTATGGAAATAAGTTTTGGGCACGTGATTCTTGAATGTGGTGGACTGGATGGGCTTGAATATGCATCAAGCCACGAGAAGTTTGGTCGTTAGACCAAGAAGAAGCTTAAATAAATAGAATGGGAAGAGACAGGCATGATTTTGGAGGGAAGTAGGTTTTATTTCCTTTGGCACATTCTTTTTGGATAAAAATAAAAGAGCAAGAGTTGCAAGAATGTCTATTGAAAACGTTCGGGGTAGGATCTGGGCCCTAAGGGGTTACTACATCTAGTGATGGCCTGGCAGATTGCAAGAGATTGAGTGAGGTTGATTCACTATAGTGGTGAGTGTAGAGGCTCAACAATGGAAAGCATTAGGAAAGGCATCATGAGGATTGAGGATGGTGTAACAATAGCACACAAACACAGTGTTGATGAAGAAGTCTCTGGTTCATGGAGTAGATACGATGTAGATAATGAAGTAGGTAGATGCTTCAAGCATAATATGCTCATATCTACATTTGTCAGCATTTGTTTTTGGAGTTGTGCACTAGTCACATGTAAATGGGCATACAACTATAAGACCTATTAAGGCAGATGTACCCATGGTTCGTTGGAACACCAATCTAAGGTTTAGATGTAGACCTATGTGATAGGAAGACATGTCGTATTCTTAGATGCTCAATTATAAACTTTGAGGGGGTTAGGTGGTTATCCCAAGTCAAATTTAAGGGGACAATGTTGGATTAATCTTGAATTGGTCATAAAGTAATTAATATAAAATGCCTGATTGAATAAGCCTTAGAAGTTGGTTTGTTGTCTCATAGAGACTTAGGTGGCTGGTGTAGTCCTGGAGTGCATGATGTAGGTCTGAGTTGATCTAGAGATAAAAGTAAGAATGAGAATGTTCCTGATTACTCTATTAAGAACACAACTTTGAAAGTGTTTTGTAACTATTGATCATTGCTAAAGAATACATTGAGCTTGCTTTGGAGTGTGGGATTTTCTCTTGAAAGAGTTTTCCCCAAGATAATCTTTGTGTAATATTTGTTGTTTCTTGAAATTTTTATGTTCCATTTGTTGTACTTAGTTTTAAGTGAGTAGGTTATTTACAATAATCTTTTTGGTTAGTTTAAATTTCTAGAATTTTTTTATAATATATAAAAAATAATTGGCCCATAAAAAACTATCAAACTTCTTTATTATGAATCTATTATAATAGTTTCAAATATAAATTCTCTTTATTAATGATTATAAATTTTCTTAATAATAACTTAATTTATAAACAAATAAAAAAAACTAATATTTATATGATGGAATAATAACTTAATTTATAAACAAATTAAAAAAAACTAAAATTTATATGATTGGAATTTCTAGTTAATTTATAAATAAATAAAAGAAACTAATTTATATGATGGAATCTTTGTTTAGTTAATTTATAAATAAATAAAAAAAACTAAAATTTATATGATGGAATTTTTTAGTTAATTTATAAACAAATAAAAAAACTAAAATTTATATGATGGAATCTTTGTTTTAGTTAATTTATAAACAAATAAAAAAACTAAAATATATGATGGAATTTTTTAGTTAATTTACAAACAAATAAAAAAACTAAAATTTATATGATGGAATCTTTGTTTTAGTTAATTTATAAGCAAATAAAAAAAACTAAAATTTATATGATGGAATAATTTATTAACAAATAAAAAAAACTAAAATTTATATGATGGAATTTTTGTTTTCCATTTTGAGTAAAAATAATTTTTATATTAATGAAAATAACTTTATGGAAAGTCATTAATCTAAAACAATTTATTCTTATTTTGAAATATTTTTTATTATAATGTATTTTAGAATATTAAATTTTAAAACTTAAAGATAATGAGTTTTATTACATTTAGAGTAGTGAGGTACTTTAAATATGAGGAAGATGTAAAGATTTTGAAATATTTTTTTATTATAATGTATTTTAGAATATTAAATTTTAAAACTTAAAGATAATGAGTTTTATTACATTTAGAGTAGTGAGGTACTTTAAGTATGAGGAAGATGTAAAGATGATGAAACATTGGTATGATGAGATCTTATATAATCTATTTAATTAATAAAAATAAAATTGAATTAATTTTAAAAACAACAATAATAAAAAATAAAGTTTATTTAATTAAAAAAACAATAATAATAAAAAAATTAAATAAAATAAAAAAATAATAAAAAAATTACAAGTTGAGAAATTGGATAGATCCCACTTTAACATCAATATAGACTGTTTTTATTTTTTCGATTAAATTTAGTTTGACTGATTAAATTTAGTTTGACTGATTGAGAAGAATGATAGTTATACTCCCATCAAATCAAATTTTTAATAATTCTAATTTAAAAATAGAAAATAGGTTTAAATTTAATATTTGTTTTAATAATTCTAATTTGAAAATAGGTTTAAATTTAAAAAAAATTACACATCTTCAACTAAACTATTCTAATTATATGGTGGGAATCAACAGATTGGCCACTTGTCAATTGTGAGAACTTTTACTAATTTGAATGAATTTAGTACAATCCGATGGACAGTCGTATTGTAGATCGTGCACCGTCGGAGGAAAGGGATATGGTTTGACATATGGAATCTAAAAACACCTTTATTTCTTATTCAAAGCTGCGGGTGGATCATGCCAAAGTTCACGGTCAGTAAACATCTCACTCATACCTACTCTGCACCTGCTAACTTTTGACTTTATATCCATGGATTCGCTCAAATTCACGTCACGGATATAAGGACTTTTTGTTTTTTTGAACACCGCCAAACTTGACTCTGCCACGGGATCCGGTGCATTACTCCGCCTACGCTTTCAGCGTGATCAGACCAGAGATGTGCCCGGTGCCGAGTATTCATTTCCGGCTACTTTGCTCACGTGTCATGCCTATTCGCCATGCCTCCCTAATTGCCATGGACGTCGACTCCTTCCTAACAGAACAGGCGTTCAACGCGTAGAAACATTCAAACTTGCCCGCCGTTGGCAGGGCCACCGCCATTTTCAGTTACAGGCTTTTCCGCAAATAGAAGTTATGACGTTCATCCATCGCACTAATTTCAACCCAAGCATGCTGATTGAAATGGATTGTTTTGTTTGAGATTCAGTGTTTTATTGACTTAATTGCATTGCATAGCGAAAAATTGGGGTGGATTCTGTACAGTGGGTATTGGTTATAGTTTTATCGACTATGATTTAATGATATTTACAAAGGGAGTGGGTTCGAAGATTTGATCTCATGACTTTTGCTTGTAAATCATAGTATTTAGTTAATTGAGCTAATTTATTGAACTAATTGAAAATTACATATATTAAATTAGTATTTTAATTAAAAATAATACATGTCAAATCAGGTTAACATGAATGTATAACTTGAGTGGGCCTAATTACAAACTGACTAGTTCTAATGGTTAGAAACATTTGTTTCCTTGAATGTTGAATGTAAAGAGAAGTATTTTTTTTCTTGAATGTAAAATTCTTATTGAAAAATATGAGTTAAAGTTATATTAACACTAGTAAAGAAGCCAATTTATCATTGGTAGTTTATGGGTTCATGGTAAAGGGTAACCCATGGTATTTGACTATGGTATTAGCATGTGATGAAGTCTATTTAAAGACTTGAAGAACTTCATTGTAAAATTGAAGGTAAATGGAAAATTGATCAAGGTGAATGGAAAATTGATCAAAGTGAATAAAGATATATCTTTATATTTTAGTTTTCAAGTAAAAGATTTTCAAGATAAACATCTCTTATACATTTTGTGATTGTTAATGTTTTTTTTTGTAAATAAAAAAAGAGGTAAATCCTATTACTGTGTTGTCACTGTACAAAAATAAACATGTCGTTGGCCTGCCACCTGTTCTGCCAAATTAGTGGAAACTGGAACAAGTGGCCGCCTGTTATATTTTTAGCCAAAAAATCCATCCGCCACTTGCCCTACTAATTGGAAACCAGAGCAGGTGGCAACTGTTTGTTTTTCAGATATGTTTTTGCAATCTAGAACAAACTAACAACTAAAAAAATAAAACTAGACATAAATTATGCAGAGTCCCAGTACAAAAAACTAGACAGGAAATATGTAGAGTACCAGTACACAATAACCATAAGCTAATCATTGGCACCAGGGGATCCATCATCTAAAGCTCCATGGAGAGTGTCGTCACTAGGCTGTAACACGAAGGCCTGCGCACAGGTCGAACAACGCTGCTTGACCGGTGCATTCGAGAATGTGTCGAAGAGCATGCCAATCCGTTTGCTAATGAGGGTGTCCCGATGAAGATGGTCCACCATGTGGCTTCTGAGATCGAAAATGAGCTCCAACTGCTCCTAGCTGAAGAGAGTGGGGGGAGTTGGGTCGAGTTCCAGAATTACATTTAGCGATGGAGACGCCAAGATGGGGAGGTTCTCCTACGTGGTGCCAGTGGCTCCATCCTTGAAAGCCTCAACTCCTACATCATCTTCATTGGTGTTGTTTTGGAGGGAAGCGCCCTGAGCCGTGTGGGGGAGTTCCTCGGGGAATTCCTCCTCGACTACACAAGTGGCGCCTTCCATGGCCACCTGGGTACCTGAATTAGCCTTGCTGGTGCTAAAGAACAAGAAATCGTCCGGGAATGTGTAGAGGAGGGATTCCGATGGAACATGGATAGGTTCCTCTGGAAATTCCTCCTCGACGTAAGCCATCGGTGGAGTTCGCGACCTCACAGTGCGTTGAGTTCTAGCTATGAATAGGGCTCGTTCCAGTTGCATCAAGCGTCTCTGCTGGGCAACGTAGCTGTACCAGGTAGGTCCTTGTCTCGGTTTGCCTCTCTCCCTTGGCATGGTTGAGCTAGAGGGGGCGAAGACTCCACTGGAAAACTGCCAGGAGAACCCACTACACAATAATCCGATTCTCAGAGCGAGCAAGGTGATGAAGCTCGAAGGAAAAATAATGACATCTAGGGCATGGCGGGATAGATATCCCCGAGGTGGACATGACCGCTGTACTCACCTGTCTCCTACCATTAATCCTCAAAACCGCCATTAACCAGACTCGAGGGAGTTGTCCTCCCTTCCTCTTCCTCTGCAATTAATTAAGGTCACCCTCCATTCAAAATTGAGATGAAGGGCGACGACTTGCCATGATTGAAGTCATGAGAAGGATGCGTGACGTCCTTTTTTTATGTGGCACCCCATCCGAGACTATGATTGTTAATATTACTTCAATCCTTTTATATTTAAAAAAAATAAAAAAATAAAAAAACTTAAAACCTATAACAAAACTAAATAATATAAAAATAATAACTAAAAATATTAAAATTTACATATAATAATATATTATATATTATTATTATATGAAAATAAAAATAAAATCTCTACTTCTAATGTATATCACATATTTACTAGTTTATAAATGTGATATCCTCACATGACAAGCTATAAATGTAATATTAAGATGTCCTCACATGACCTCAATTATGATTTGATGTGATTTGATGGTAGTGATCAATTATGATTTGATGGTAGTGATCATGAAAAGTATATATAACAAATATCACCTCACATTACTTAAATAATTACGATTTAATAACATTGATCATGAAAAAAAAATATAAGAATGATCATCAATTATTGTATATCATCCCATCCCATGTTATCATAGCATTGAGATTTCTTATACTTTGATAACATCATTTTTCTTAATAAAATATAAATGTTATATCATCAGGCTCAAATGATTTTTATTTATAATATTTAACATTTTTAAGCTAAAAACAACAACATAGTATAAATATTCATTAATTAATTTATTTTTAAACGACAACATTAATTTATTTATTTCTAAATTTTTCATATCAACCAAATATTTTGTAATCACATCATTTTTATTAAATAAATAAATAAATATAAATATTTATTAATTAATTTATTTTAAAATAATAACATTGATTATACCAATTTTTTTTATTAAATAAATAAATAAAAATATCTATTAATTAATTTATTTTAAAACAATAACACTAATTATATCAAAAGCATATTTTATTTTAGTGTTAGGTTTTATAAAAAACCAAACTTATCAATAAGAAAATTTGTATATTTTATTCATTTCTAAACTTTTCATATCAATAAAATCTCTTGTAATCACATCATCTTTATTAAATAAATAAATTCGATATCACCCTGTTATCATATCTACTTGTAACATTGAACATTTTTCAATTACAACATGCACTGTAAACATCCATTTTGAAACAACACTAGGACGAAGTTCGATATATTATGGAAATATATATTGTAATCACATCATCTTTATTAAATAAATAAATTCGATTTCGATATATTATGAAAATATATATTGTAATCACATCATCTTTATTAAATAAATAAATTCGATGTCATCCTGTTATCATATCTACTTGTAACATTGAACATTTTTCAATTACAACATGCACTGTAAACATCCATTTTGAAACAACACTAGCAAGAAGTTCGATATATTATGTAGTAGTTCGATATATTATGAAAATATATACGATGTAGTTACAAATACAGTATTAAAAGAAGTAACAAGTTATATATATATATATATATATATATATATATATAATATTTTAATTTTTATCAGATATATTTTTTTAAAATATAAATAAATATATTTAAAAACTTAAAAATAATACTCTAATTTTTATAAGAAATTAAAAATATATAATATTTTAAAGAAATTAAAAAAATTATTCCATGTATAAGATTCCTTTCCTTGTTTATGAGGCAAAGGTTTTTTCCAACAAAATATTAAAAAAATAGACATAATAATATAGATTTAAGATTAAAAGAGGAAGAAGATACAAAAACTTCAAAAAATCAAAAAGTTATACAACATCTATGTTCAAAAAATCAAAAAAGTTATACAGCATCTATCTGTAAGTTTGTGGAAATGAAAGAAAACGGTAAAACTGTATCTATACTGATCACTCGCTATTTTCAGTACTGCTTCCAATGCTGTGCCACTTTTCCTGAACAGAAATTGGGGACGGAGGATCAAAAGCAGGATGCTTAGACTGCCTTCCATTTTGTTTGATTTGTTCAAGTTCGGTGACAATGTTCTTCATATCTGGTCTATCTTCTTTGTGCGGTGCAAGGCATTTGAAAGCCAATTTGGCAACTGCAGTAACCGTAACTTTGTGGTCAGGGTTTGAGTCCATGTCCAGATTTGGGTCTATAAACTCATGCAAAGCTTCCGCTTGAATCTTTGCTATAGCCATGTTAGCGAGGATAATTTCCGGCTTACTCCGACTAATGTCCACGGCTATCTTGGCCGATATGATTTCCATCAAAACAACGCCGAAGCTGTAGACATCGGATTTGTCTGTGAGCTGAAAGCAAATGTGGTAGTCTGGGTCAATGTAGCCCGGCGTGCCCTGTGGAGCAGTGGAAATATGGGTCGCATCTAATGGCATAAATCGTGAAAGCCCAAAATCTCCCACTTTGACATGTAAGTCTTCGTCCAGTAGAATGTTCGCAGACTTTACGTCTCTGTGGAATAAAGGTGGATCAAGGGAGTGAAGAAATGCCAGGGCCTTGGCAGTTTCTATGCAAATTTTCAGACGGGTATCCCAATTTAGACCTCCTTTGTCCTTCTTCCGTTCCCCGTGAAGATGATCTGCCAAAGTACCATTTTGCACATATTCATAAACAAGAAGCAGGTCACGGTCCTTTGGAGAGCTACAGCCATAAAGACGAACCAGATGTGGATGATAAAAGGTCGAAAGAATCTGCACTTCATTGAAGAACTGTTCAACTCTTTTATAATTATCATGATACAGTTTCTTCACTGCCACAGCACGACTATCGGGGAGTTTACCCAGATAGACCGAACCATGCCCCCCATCTCCTAATTGATTTTTGTCGTCGAAGTCATTAGTCGCTTTTCTCAGAACTTCGTAGGAGAAAATGGGCAGAGTCCCTATCTTGCCCCGGATAGCCGATTCCATATCCTTGTATTCATCATCTCTGAAGCCTCTAACCACAAAACTCTCGCGGAAATTACGACCTCTTCTTCTCCTTCCCACAGTTATACACGTTGATATTCCTGCTACTACCAGGATAGTCGCTCCAAAGAGACCACCTGAAGTAAATAAAATGATTCATTACTAATCAATAAACCCACTGACACCTGTCAACAAATATTCAACGCAAATAGTTGTGAGCAGATCTTTACCTATTGCCGCGGCCACGTTCACGTAGTTTCCACCTTCAAAAATATAAATGGCAATCAGGTTAAGGGCATTCTATTTAACTGCACGGCTACTCAACGAAAGCATTGAGAGGAATTCATTCACTTGTACAGAAATATAAATGAATTAAGAGTACCATGTGTGCAGTTGTTGGTATGGGGTCCATCCTTGCAATAGCAGACGAAAGGCGCAGTTGAATTCGAAATGTCGTAACCACATACTCCCCCACTTGCTTGACACAACATACAACTTTGATCTCTGTTTGCATCTTTGGGAGACCATTGCGCTAATGCTACCTGAATTATTTGTTCTGTTAAAGGGCATCCCCGAATCTCTTGCTGAAACACACTGTAATAGACAGTACCATTACATTGCTTGATCTCGTCTCTGCTTCTGTAGCGCATTCCATCCATTAAATCAGGTCTACTACATCTGTACACGTTTAGAGTCCAGTTCACTCTACTCGTAACGACGAAGTTGCTGTCTGCAACTTCCCCGCTTATAATGCCATCTAAAAACTGGCAGTTCTCGTCCCTGAAAATGACTAAGCTGTTGATATCATAGCTAACCGTAAATACTGTGTAATTCTGTCCAAGAATCTCAATTAGTGGACTTACGCCCTCCGAACAGGTGATCTGAAAGCCAGGTAGACCGCATCCACGCTTTCCTACGCCGAAAGGATACACAAAAGAAACATTGCCACAAGTCCTACCTGTATTTTGGCAATACTCATATTGGGCGTCCAAGCATACCGAACATGGGAGTAGAGGGACACAGACTACAGTTATTCCGATAAGGAAGAGTAGGGGCCGAGGCATAGAGCAAAGGCGAGGAACATATAATTCCATTGGGAGAAAATGTGATGATAGGCATAGAGCTCGGCGTTGGGGGAAAAAAAGGATCCCGTAACAGCAAACAGAATTGGGCGACTATAAAGGCGAGGTAGTGATGGAAAGATTCAGCTGGCATTCAACGTTGGCGGGGTCAGTGTTAGCATGGCCCTTGGGCCGTGATCATAGAAAGTCTGTTAAATGGGATGAAATCAACATAATCAATTTGGTTTTCATCGCGAGCCAGTATAATAGCATCGTCAAATCATTTGATTTCGTGTGCCCATTTCTACTTTATTGATCAGGGTAACATACGTTTGACAGAAAAATCTATGAGAAAGGGTAACATACGTTTGACAGAAAAATCTATGGGAAGATGAAAGGAGTTTTGGGATTTTTGCCATTGGATTGAAAAAGCGGTTAGGCTATTGAGCGTTACCTAAGTTTTCACATTCCAAATTAGAATAATGATAAGAAGGCTTCAAAGGCCATGCCACATAACTCGCCAAAATAATCGGAGGAGGAAACTGTGTTAGGATAAATTCGAAACGCAAGGGAAGATTAATCTCGAGTAAGCTCTACAAATTTAGAACTAAATAGCATATAAAAGAGGGTTAAAGTAGATAAAGTTGAGACGTAAAAAATGTTAGAAATAAAATTCTGTATCCACAAATAATTGAAATCCTGTATCCATACATATACGGTGTGGTTGTTTCACTAGAGGGCATCTTGTTCGGCAGAATATGTGGAGATGAGGTTGTTAGAACCATAAATAGGATGGTTGATTAATGACTAATTAAATAAGTACTCAGATTAAGTAAAGCGATTTAGTAAGGGAATTGATTATAATTTTGGTATAAATATCTCTTGTTTAAAATAATTAACTATTAAATTCATTAAAAGATAATTTAAATATAATCCAAGGTGAATTAATGTAGAAGGTAAAGAAAAAAAATCAAAAAATTCCTCCAATCAATTCAAATTAATTTTATCCTAAAAATCCTTATTTAGATCAGAGAAAAGAAAATCCTTCATTTAGTTAAATGAATAGATACGGAATTGAAAGAAATCATATATTTACCTTGTTTGGAGGATCTGTATCGGAGCCGTGAGAACTATTTACGATCCACAATTTTTGATAAGAGAATTATTGCAAAGATCGCCGCCCTAAGAAATATATAAATGTCAGTTCTGGGTGTTATCAAATCATTCAAATTTATTTTTTCAATTAATCAATTTTGAACAACAATAAACAGAAGTTAAATTAAATCTGGTTACGGCTGGGTTTGGTTTTATAAGGTTGTCAAGGTTCGAGAAACTAACATTTGAATGAAACACCCCAAAAAATCCAACAATATTAAAAGTTAATGTATTTTAATAACCAAATAATTTTGACTACTTAATATTCTGAATACTTAATGTATTCTAATAACAGTTTCTTAGATCACATATTAATCCCACAGTTAAGCCAAAAAAAACTTAAAGAACAAACACAGAGATTGCATAGTGCGTTCAAAACAAAGTATCCACCAATTTATTTGTTCAAGTCAATAGTCCTTACAAAAAGTAGTTCTATATACTATAGACATACATGATGCACTCACAGGCGATCAACTCCCCACAGCAAAAACTGCGCGCTGTCCGAAAGGAATAAATATAAAATTACAGAAGTAAAATGTTATTCAATGTACAATAATTTTCCTTAGATAAAACAAGCAACAGCCATAAGGAGCACTATACTGATGACACGCTATTTTCAGGAGTTGTTCTTGTGCTGGGCCACTTTTCCTGAACAGATGTAGGGGACGGAGGATGAAATGCAGGGTCTTTACATTTCCCTCCATTTTGTTTGATTTGATTAAGTTCGGCCACAATTTCCTTCATATTTGGTCGGCCTTCCTTAAACTTAACACAGAGACTGCAGAGTGTTAAAACCAAAGCATCCACCAATTTATTTGTTCAAGTCAATAGTCCTTACAAAAAGTAGTTCTATATACTATAGACATACATGATGCACTCACAGGCGATCAACTCCCCACAGCAAAAACTGCGCGCTGTCCGAAAGGAATAAATATAAAATTACATAAGTAAAATGTTATTCAATGTACAATAATTTTCCTTAGATAAAACAAGCAACAGCCATAAGGAGCACTATACTGATGACACGCTATTTTCAGGAGTTGTTCTTGTGCTGGGCCACTTTTCCTGAACAGATGTAGGGGACGGAGGATGAAATGCAGGGTCTTTACATTTCCCTCCATTTTGTTTGATTTGATTAAGTTCGGCCACAATTTCCTTCATATTTGGTCGGCCTTCCTTCTCCGGTGCAAGGCATCTGAAAGCCAATTCGGCCACTGTGCTAATAATTACTTTTATGTCAGGGTT
The DNA here is from genome assembly GCA_010110895.2 of Picea sitchensis. NCBI lineage: Eukaryota > Viridiplantae > Streptophyta > Pinopsida > Pinales > Pinaceae > Picea > Picea sitchensis. The sequence goes on from SNQJ01S0008097.1 coordinate 110,397, forward strand.
TCCGTCAATGTCGAGATTTGGATCTACCAGCTCATGCAAAGATCCCGCTTGAACCTTGGCTATAGCCATGGTAGCTAGAACAATTTCTCTTCTGGTCCGATTTGTGTCCACAGCTATCTTGGCCGAGATGATTTCCATCAAAACAACCCCAAAGCTGTAGACATCGGATTTGTCTGTGAGTTGAAAGCATTGGTGGTATTCTGGGTCAATATATCCCGGCGTGCCCTGTGGAGCAGTGGAAACATGGGTTGCATCTAATGGCACAAATCTTGAGAGCCCAAAATCCGCCACTTTGACCTGAAAGTGTTCACCCAACAGAATATTAGTAGACTTTACGTCTCTGTGGAATATAGGTGGTTCAAGACTATGAAGAAATGCCAGGGCCTGAGCAGTCTCTATACAAATGTTCAGACGAGTATCCCAATTTAGACCTTTGTCCTTCTTCCGTTCCCCGTGAAGATGATCTGCCAAAGTTCCATTTTGAACATATTCATAAACAAGAAGCAGATCTCGGCTCTCTGGGGATGTACAACCATAGAGAATAACCAGGTTTGGATGATAGAAGCTCGAAAGAATCTGCACCTCATTGATGTACTGTTCAACTCTTCTAGAATTATCCTGATACAGTCTCTTCACTGCCACAGCACGTCCATCGGGGAGTTTGCCCAGATAGACCGAACCAAATCCCCCATCTCCTAGTTGATTCTTCTCATCGAAACAATTTGTCGCCTGTTTCAGTACTTCGTAGGAGAAAATGCGCAGAGACCCTATCTTATCTTGTACAGCTGCTTCCATATCCTTATCCTCATCGTCTTTAACGCTTTGAGCTACTAGACTCTGGCGAAAAAATTCACTTTTTCCTCTCTTTCTCCTATACCCAATTATACCCACTAATAATCCTGCTGCTATCAACACAGCCGCTCCAACTGAAACACCTGGAGTTGTTAAAATGATTTTAGCAATCAATAAACCTAGCCATACCCATCAACATATCAGCGAAAATACTTGTGAGAGTATCTTTACCTATTGCAACGCCATTCGTATCCTTCTTTCCTGATTCACAAATATAAATGTCAATTAGCTTAATGACAATCTATTTAGTAATCAATAAACGTAGCCATACCCATCAACAGATCAGCGAAAATACTTGTGAGAGTATCTTTACCTTTTGCAACGCCATTCGTAGCCTTCTTTCCTGATTCACAAATATGAATGGCAATTAGCTTAATTACATTCTATTTAGTTCGATATTCAGAGACACTTGTACATAAATATCAATAAAAGAGTACCTTGGCCAGAGCATTTGTCGGGACTAGGTCCATCCATGCAATAGCAGAGGAACGGCGCATCCTCAGATGTAACAGAGACGTTGTAACCACATATCCCTCCACTTCCTGCACATGATGTACAGTTTTCATTTCTCTTTGTATCACTGTAAACCCATTCATGAACTGTTACATTTTCCAGATCACATAGCGGATTCGGAAGAATCCCAATGCCGTACAAATCGTAATAGACACTATCATTACATTTCCTGAGCTCCCTTCCTTCTATGTTGTAGATTACATTCGGAGAAGGTATCCTACAATTGTACACCTCTAGAGTCCAATTGTATATACTCGTAATGTTGAAGGCATTGCCTGCAAATTCCGAGCCTATATTAAAGGGATCATCTAAAAATTGGCAGTCCTCGCCCCTGACAATCACGAAGGAGTTGTTATTTTGGTAGAACTCCAGTATTGTGTAATCCTGCCCATCAATCTCAATTACTGGAGTTGAGTACAGCCCACAGTCGATCTGAAAGTTAGGGTCACCGCATCCATACTTTCCTACACCGAAAGGATAGTTAAAAGTTAAGTCACCGCATGTACGACCTTTATTATTGCAATACTGATATCGTTCGTCCAAGCATAGGGAGCAGGGGAATAGAAAGGCACAGCAGGTAAGGAGGAGGAGGTGTATCCGGATGGAGGGAAGGCGAGGAACATATAATTCCATTGGGAGAAGATGAGATGAAATGATAGGTATCGATAGGCGTTGGCCCTGGGATACAAAAACTATTCCTGAATCCTAACAGCAGGATTGGGCAATACTGTTTTTGTAAAAATACTGATTATAATCTTGAGATTTTTTTTATCATATCTACAAACAGAGGGAGTATGCAATATGTTTTTGTAAAAGTACTGATCATAATCTTGAGATTTTTTTTTATCATATCTACAAACAGAGGTAGTATGAACAAGAGAGAAGATTATCAACTTGATAGCAGTCGGGGATGACAGAAGGCATTTTGATCAGGAGTGAGCAATAATTAAGCAGAGGTAAGAGTTGTAATGATTCAGCCGGTATTGATTCATAACGGAATTAAGGTCAGAACGTTCCTCGGTCGTGACGAGAGAGAGTCTAAAATTGCACTAAGTCACTTAATTTATTAATTAATATTCATTACCTAACCTGCATCACTGACTAATTTAATTCCATAGGTTCTCACTAGCTTATTAATAATCGTATGGACATAGAAAATTTGAAATAAAAGTCTAAATAAAAGATACCGTGAAAATGAGCACTGGGATTTTCCTGTTGGAATATCTACGCATTGAAGAATACGAGAGTCTCTTTATGGATGATATTAATCGTTATATTTTTTCCGAACATTCGATTCCGAGAATACGATTACAGAAATAATTCTTCAAAGGCAATGTGGCATGAAGCCGAGATGACAATGACTCGTTCAAAAGTCACAACCCACGCATCCTTCGACTTCAGTGTTTCTTCATGAACCTCCATAAAGATGACAGGGATCCCTAAACCCCTACATATGGGGAGGGATTTTATGGTTTTATTGGGAATTCATAAACCCTTCTAGATGGATAGAGATTTTTAACCAAAGTATATATAAGGTTTTAGTAGGAATTCATAAATACCTTTTAGATGGATAAGGAACCCTAACCATAAATGGACATGGATTTTTAACCACCAAATAGGGTTGAAAATTGTAGGATAGTAGGAGTTGAAAATTTCGCCACGAGTTGCATGCGTGTAGAACGATAAGTCTAGTGGTCTCTGCCAGAGTAAGCTTTCTCAATGTCAAAGTTTACCTTTCACATAGCGGTAAGTAACAATTTCTTGTCTGATTTGATTTGAGACAAATATATATATATATATGACATTGACCCTTTGACCATGTGGTTAAAAAATAACATAACTAATTAAGTGTGATCTCGGGTCTAACCTACATCAAACCTACCCGTGATCTCGGGTCTAACCTACATCAAACCTACCCATTATCAATTTTCATGATTAAAAAATAAAAATAAAATAACATAATCAATTTAAGTTATTTCATTATTAATTGAAATAACATAAATTAACATCATTATCTTTCATTCACCACATTTCTTCTTTGATTTTGAAAATCACCTGCTAGTTAGCATTTAAAAATGATCATGCTTTGAACAAAGTATATTCTTGTCTACTAAGTTTTTTTTTATACATGGATAAAGGATATATGGTTGAATGCTTTTGCCATCATTTTTACTTTATCATTTTTATTTTAACAATTGTAAGCCCATAATTGTTAGAGTTTTCTTTTAATCGCTTTGAAGTTTACCCAATGAGATTCATTAGGGTATAATGTCCCACCTGCCCCACAATTAGCCAGTGTTCGTCGACTTGCACCATTAAAGTATTCCCATGATTTTGTCTTCTCAATTAGCATATGAAATAAATGCTTCTGCTTCTAAATCTTAAAGTTTGTTTTAAAGCTTCTAAAAATGGTCCTTTTATGTGATGCACAATGAAAGCAGGCTATATACTTATGCTTGAAGATGGTTGCATTTCTTTCCAACCAAATACCCCATGACCCCATTAGGGGTAATGCTTTATATTCTTTAAGTTCCTTTTTGTTGTTGTTAGTTTTTAGAATATTCTGCTACTCTCTACCCTTGTTAGCTACATTTGATACCTATTAACAAATTCATCTCAACCCAAATTATACAAGAATACACACATATTATAAGAAAATGATTCATTGTTTTTGTTTCCTTTTTGCACAAAGAAAATTTGCTAGAACCTTGTCTGCTCCATTTTTGAAGAACTTTCCATGTATGGGATTAGTCTTTTTATGGCTAACGACATGAATACTTTTTTTTTTTTTATAGGGGCCTTGAGTTTCCACAAATATTTCCACCATTCTAGATCTTATCCTTGATGATCATTTATGAATGTTTTTTTATAACCAATTTGGTTGTATAGAACCCCAAGTTAGGATTCTTAAACCATACTAGTTCATTAACATCTTCTCTAATTCTTACATGGATTACTCTTAGATTCCCTATATAAGTTGTTCAACAACACATGCATTCCAACAGAGGACGAACACCTTTAGTAACCACTCACACAACCATATCAAAGATCAACACACCGATATTTTGACATGGTAAAACCCCTACGAAGAAACATCCACGAACCCAACCAACGCTGCCACTTGGAGCAATTTACTAATGCAAAAGAAAAATATTACATAGAGATTTTACAAGAGAGTTTCTCACAATTGATCATCGACAAATGACCCTCCATGCTCTTTAAATAGAGATCATGGACCAATCAGGTGTTAATCCATAGATCAATGTAGCCGTTAAGATCGAGGAGACTATGAACCGTCAGATCACTCTATGTCGGGAACATATCGTGACCGTTAGATTTACTAACTACAAATGCATACTAATGCATACTAAAGAAACACACTAAGAAACACACTTTTACCTAATGACAAATTAGACCAAGTAGATCTTAACTAACTCCTAAGTGTCTAAATATCCTAATACAAGCTCCTCCCGAAAATCTCTTTCCATTCCTACTAGTTCTAAAAACTCATCATTTTCCCATCATGATTACCATAAATTGGTGAAATGTAAGTATGCACCCTGGGATAAGGTATATATTTCCTTCTCATGAAGGAAATCAATCAATTTTTTCATGGACCTTATATTCCTCTCCAAACCACAACCAAGGATCAAGACCCACCATCATCATTTCCTCATTTCCTACCTTCCATATAATCAAATTTCCCACTAAGAGGAAGGATACCACTATTGATTTCCATATAATTGATGCATTATGGAAGGATTTATTTATATTTCTAATCCACTCTTCAACATAATTGGTTTCTATATATTTACGAGATCAATCTCCAAAGGCTTTTTGCATCCAATGTCATACCAAGTGATGGGTGTTTTAAATCCACAATGCCCCAAGTCCTTTCGTTTATATATTACTTACCATTTTATGAGTATAATATCATGTCTTCCCTTTTTCCTATCCACAATAATTTCAATCCTTTTGTATTATGTTCTACTTTACTCCTTTGGGAATGAAGGCCAATGAATGCTAGTAGATTAGAATTGCTCCAGGTATTGATTTCATAAGAGTTATCCTTCCTCCCAAAGAGACCCACCTATTAGACAACATGTTAATTCTCTTCTTAACTTTTTGTAATAACCACTTCAATAATTTATTCCATAATCATTTAGTTTTAAATAGAACCCTAGGCACTTTAAGCCTACTTGAAATTCATTATGTTGGAATGGAACGATATGTATGATTGTTCTTACATAGTCCTCATTTACCTCATAAAATAATATATAATACTATGTATGTTGATCTTCCTCCTTGGTGATATAATGTACAAGTCTAAAGTATATCTTATATTATTTGCAACTCTCTACATGCCATCACCAATTTGCAACTCTCCATATGCCATCACCAAATTGAAGGACATCATCCACAAAAAGTAAATGGATAAAGAAAAAATATCTTCCCATATTGATTCCCTTTATAAGTGACCTTGTCCTTTTGGCCTTTATAATTACCTTGCTCAACCCTTCAACTATTGTTTTTCTAATAAATGGGGACCATGATTGCCCTTGTCTTAACCCTATTAAACTTAAAAATGATGCATCACTTATCACCATGATTTCTATATGAAATAGTTTTAATGCAATAAATGGATACAAGAGTCCAACTATAATGTGCATAAAAGGAAAAGAATGAAGGATACTAAGCTTAACATATAAAGGGGAAACTTTATTGGTAGCAACACAAACTCCTCTTCATGATTTTATATTTCTTGCCTTGTTATTCCTTAATTATTTTTTGTTTTGTTATTCTTTAATTGTACTTATGTTTGAATGTTGATAGGAAAAACTAGTTTACCATACAAACATGTTCTTCACACAAGTCATGACATCAAACAACATCAAAAAGTTTCATTCCAAGTTCAAAACCATAATCCACACACACATACACACACACACATATATATATTAGAAACTTTCAATAGAGATTGATAACTCACATATATA